>SSNR01000261.1:244070-327224 GCA_006937965.1 Callopanchax toddi | reverse complement strand
GGGGGGGGGGGGGGGGGGGGGGGGGGGGGGGGGGGGGGGGGGCTGAGACCCCACAAAGTAAAGAGTAAGGAGTCTGCAAAAAGAAACCTTTCATTTTACTGGAAGCTGATATTTTTGGATTGAATCTGAGCTCGAACAGGCTGTTACAGTTGCTGCAAGGAGCCCTCCTGTTACCTATACACTGTAAGGTTCAGGTATCGCCATGGCAACCTCAGCCTCATTCATCTATTCTTGTGCAGAGCTTTCTTGATTGGGCTCGATTAATTTAATGTCTCCACACAGAAGAGAAACAACGCTGCGGATCTGGTGTCGACGATACAGTAAACTACAGATTTAGATTCAAATTTGATACATTTAGGGTTTTAATTTAGATAAATCTTTAATTTAAACTAAAAGCTATTCCTAGGCTAGAGATAAATAGTGTGACTGCATAGTGCTCAGTCAGGTTTCACTTTAAAAATCCACTCAAACAACTCCCTGTTTATTAAATGATTGGAGAGAGTCAACACACGTCTGCAGCTCGCTTTGGCTTTCAGCCATTTTTGGCTAATTGTTTTACACAAAAGCTCCGACAGAGTAAGCCCTCTGCCTGGTCATTGTTAGTGATAAATGAGAGTCTGGAATACTGCAGAACATGCAGCACAAATCCGAAAGAACACATGAAAAGTGAATGGGAACTAAAGCCTGTCTGTTTCTATGTCTCTCTCCTGGGTAAAATTAAAGGAAAGGGCTGTTAGAGCCTTCATTCAGCACACTGAAAGATTATATTGACATAACAACGTCCCTCAGGCTTTGACTGAGATCTGCAAAGTACAGAGGAAAGATCCACTCAGAGGAGCTGTGTTTCAGCCTGAGCGTCGCAGGTCTGTGCTCCGAGTGCGTTAAGGAGAGAGTGATAAGTGGAGGAAACAGGAGGCAGCAGATGACAGACTGCATGCTGACTCCAGAGTACGTGTTCCATCTCTGTTTCTCCTCCTCTCTCTGTAGTTTATTTGGTCGTGATGAATCGGTTTCCAGCTCGGCACTGCAGCAGCCACGAGGAGGGCAAACTCCCTCCATAGACACCTCTTCAAATCAGCTTCTATCCAGATCCTTGCTCCTCCTTTAATCACGCTCTTCTTCACTTCCTCTGATTTTCTATCACTTCTGTTATTTGTTTAACTTTTTTAAAGAGACCCATCTCCTCTGCTCATGTAACTCCATACAGCTGTCCTCCTCAAACCCTTCAACTCTGCTTAAGCCAGAGTTTTGTGCAAAAATTGATAAACAAACAAAAGCGTAACCACATAGGTTCCAAATTAAATACATACCTGCAGTTATGTTCAAGCTTTTTAGGATCAAACTTTAAATTTGGACAAAACTGCTGATTTATTTGGAATATTTGGAGGTTTTAGGTGTTTCTGTAATTGGGACACCATCTAAATACCATTTAAACAACAACTAAACACCATCTAAATAACATTAAAACACCAACAGCCAACAGCCAGCTGCACACCCACTCACCAGCATCATCACACCTAACATCTGGTTAAAAAAGAAAGTTTATTTTAGAAAACATAAAAAGAGTTTAAGGCACTAAAAACAGAATCTATTGCCTGATCTAGTCAAAGTGTAGAAATTTTAAATCGTTTTAATTGCAAGTGCATGTTTTTTTCTGTCCAGTGGGGTTAAAGGTTTATTATAAAATATTTAAAGGGCCCATGGCTCCATATTTAAATCACTTTATATTAAACAGGTGTAATCTTTGATGCCTCTAGATCAGTGTTGCACCATTATAACTCAAAATACGCTGTAATTATTTCCTAACGAGCAACTCAGAGATCAGAAGAAAGCGCCGCCTTCCGGTTCTGCTGGGTTTCTCCTTATTTGGCAGCCTGGCGCTTCTGCTGCAGCAGGGGGCAGTGCCCAGTAGGGGGCAGTGCCGTCGCGTGAAAGAGAAACGAAACTGAAACTAAACACTACACGGTCTATGGTCAATGGCGGCAGCAGCACTGGCGTTCTCCTCGCTCCAGTTGTCGTGAACGTGCATGTGGGCGGAGAATTAGACCATATAAGCAAGTCCGGATCACTATGACCTCATAGCGGGCTGGAGTGAAAAAAACTGTTTGAAACCTGGGTCTGAAATCTGGAAGAGCTTCTCACTGGCTGGACTAGGAGACAGATGGACACCGTTTTTTGCTCTTTCTGGCAGGTTTAAGGTGAGAACTCAACGTTGCAACATGATAGATAAGTCAGAAAACATGGAAAACGATGACATGGGCACTTTAATACAGATCTAAAATAAATAAATGAATAAATAAATATTTAAGTTAATTTTTCCTCTGAATTCTCTTTGTTTTTTGTTTGTTTGTTTTTTAAATAAAGGATTTTTTTTAGATCCCTGACACATGATGTGATATTCAGAAAACCAGAGGTATTAAAACAATCATGTAATATTTTTTGTATAGCTATACAATAAACATAACTAGAATTGGAACTTGCTAAAGATGTGGAGGTCTTATAAACTTTACAATTTAGAAACTGGGGGGAAAAGTAATTTTGGGAGGAAAAAACCCTGAAAAAATTGAAATAGATTCCATTAAACCACATTCAAAGTAGTGATGAAAAAATTAAAAAAACATTTTTTTATGAAAACATTTTTTTTTACTATAAACTGCATGTTGCATTCCATCAAAATAAAGCAGCCTGATCTGTTCATGAACATATTTTTTTATTGTTTCTTACATATCTATATGCATTAAATCAGATATTACAAGCTAATATTCACCACCTAATAATTAAATGTACTTCTGTCTCTTTAAATCCAACACCATCTGAATGGTATGTTGACAACTGCTTTAAAAATCACTTATCTTAATAACATTTCACATTAATAATTCCTTCATTATATTGTATTTGTAATCCTTCCTTCAAACATAAAAATACCAAAAAGAAAAGTTTATAAAAGCAGTCACATAAATATAAATCACCCATAAAACCTAATAAATCACTGCGTGGGTTTGATAATCTGATCAACTTTGGAACACCTGCCTCACTTTGCTGTCAGCGCTGCCCTCTGGGTCCTGTTCTTCCTGTTCTGGTCTCCTATTACAACATGTGGTAATGTCATCTCTTTTCAATGCATTTATTTTATCACATAAAACTGCTGTCAGTGCCACTGCTACGTCTCCTTTTGGACACAAGTATTACTTTTACCTGTAATTTTAAAGTGAACTGTCCACTTTTGAGTGATGCCAGTTTGTTTTTCTCCTCATTTGCTCCTAATTAGCTTCTGTGTGCAGCATATTTATGGATGCAGGAACAAAATCACTGCTTTCTAAACAGGTTGCACCTCCTCTTTAATGATCCACAGTTTGGAGCATTCATTTAAGCCTCCTTAATGAGACCATCCCTACATTGAGTAAGACAGAAGGTCAAAATCTAGACATCAATTTAAGATATTCTGAAACAAAACTGAATATCTTTCATCTAGATGAGTGTCAGGGGGCTTTTAGCAGTCTCTTATTGTCTGAGGAATGAAGCTGTTGCACATTCTGTTTGGAATTGACTCAATGAAGTGATATTTTTGTCTAAATGTCAGGTCAGACAACACATAGCTCTTAGCTTTGTGCTGTCTCTACACCAGCCTGCACACGGCCTCTATGGTGCTGCTGTATAAAGAGTTGGATTTCTCACATGTTCTATCCATGTTTCATCACTACCTCATCAATGAGCCACAGATTTAGAGCAAACACACTTTGAAAAGACCTATATTATCTCTTTATGGTTTATCCTAAGTTGCAGCACTAAATTTCGAGTATGCCGCATCGTTGAGTCCTGCATACAAGTTAGATTAATTAGTGATTCTTAATTATCAAAGCAAACTCACAGCATTAATCCAGCAATAATCTGCTCAGTTTCTTCAGCCTCTTTTCTAATTTCAGTACGAATAAGTTTAATCCCTAGAACTAGTCCTGAAGTGAACCAAAGAACCAGCTGTAAACCTTTTTGCTTAGTCACATACTGAAAACTAACTTACAGTCTTGTGTTTTTTCCTCATTGCAGGAGACTGCAGCATTGCATAAATTACTTCTTCTGCTCAGATCCAGGAATGGTACTTTATCTATGGAAAATATGCATAAGCAAATCATCTAGAGTACTAATAAGTGCAAGCGTTAAACTTTTCCTTGGCTAAATTAAAGTTAGAATTTGAAAACACACAAGGAAATCTATTATTCTGATCGTATTATTTCATTTGGAGAAAGGAGTTCCTGCTCTGCATGAAACACACACACACATGAGGTTCTGCTTCATCAAAGCCAACCTGCTCTATATCTCCTCCGGCTATTTTATTTTTACCTGTGTTTGAAAAATAAAGTTGCTGAGCACATATGTGCATTTTACCTCGCAGTACCTTTCGTCTCTCTCGTTACACAGTTTCTCACAGAGTAAACATTTCTGCTGCTGATGCTGCTGCTGATGCTGCTGCTGCCACACAGCAGCTCCACTGCAGCAGAAGTGGGTTAACTTCCTGGCCCCAGGGGCCCTGAGGGGCCAGAGAGACTCTTTCCTTTACAATCAATAAACTACTAGTAAAGCATAATTTAGCAGGCAGATTTTCTACTTTTGAAAGGGAAATACTCAGACAAAACGAGTAATCTCAAGAAATCACCGCTATTTTTCCTAGTTTTGCAAGTGACAAATGCATGTTTTAGGTCCTATGTTTAATTTTAAAGACTATTTGAACTCTCACGAGCAAGTCATTCGTACGGTGCATTTAAACTTTAAAAACTTACTCCTTGTGACAACACGCGCAGGAAAACACGAGTAAAAATCGTTTTCACACAGACACCAAAACAGCTCATGAAAAGCAGTTTCTCCCTGCTCATCTGATAAACACGTCATCCCATATGTGAGAGTCTACATGTGTCCTTGAAGTGGCCCAATTCTCTCACTGCTTGAGCTGCTTTGCATGCCTACATGAAGCAGTTTCTTTATCTCACAAATAAACTCCATGTCCTCCACTTTGTCTTTTCATTTAACTCCCTTTTCTCCCCTCGTCTATCACTCAATCTCTCGTCTTGTTTTCAGAAGCGCTCTGTTTTCATCTTACCTTACTGGAGTCTTTAATCCCTCTCTGTCTTGCAGCAGTATCCCCTGTGGTCCTCTCCTCGGTTTTTTCATACTGTATACTCCTCATTCCTTTTTCGTCTCTTCTCTGCAGTCTGGAACTCTTTGCATCTATTCTTCTGTTCTCATCTACTCTCCCTAAGCTTATGCCCAATCTCTCTTTAGCTTACTCCAACCTCTCTCCCTTCTTCCCCCCTCTCTCTCTCCTTCAAGCCAATAGTCAAGAGGCATTTATGTGTGTGTGTGTATGTGTGCCAGCTGGAAGTCTTAGTAGGAGGGAGGAGAGTCTTTTATGTGTATGTGTGTGAAGAGTTGCAGCAATAAAAACGCAGAATAAGAGTTAGCATCTTCACACATGGAGCAGATGTCCACACTAAGGTCAGAAATGAATTTATGACAAACTCCACCAAAACGTGCAAACATGGTCCTAATCCCATCCTTAACACACATTGACACTGCAGTGTAAGGGTGGATGTGGCACTAGTACAGATTTTTAGTCAAGACGGCTTTCTAAAGGTAAGGTCTGGCACTTTGAAATTCTGCATTTCTGTCCATGAAAGTGTGTGTTCTGTATAATTAAAGAAATTGCACCAAACATCAGCGCCTGGTACTCCCTTGAGTACCTCACTGAAAACATTGTGTGCACCCCTGATTATCATATTATAATAGTGGAGTATATTTTATACTGCTTTTCTTCCCATGGAAACTCAAAGTGCTTCACAAAAGATCCAACATTCCCACACTCCAGTGGTGGTAAACTACATTTGTAGCTACAGCTGCCCTGGGGCAGTTTGACATAAGCAAGGCTGCCATTTTGCACCATTGGCAAGGTGGGTCAAGTGTCTTGCACAAGGACACATTGACAAAGGGACTTGGCAGGAGCTGGGATTGAACCACTGACCCTGCGATTACGGGAAAACCCACTCTAACACCTGATCCACTGCTGCCCACACACTATGATGTGATACGATATGATATATCATGACATGACGTACAAAATGATTTGCTATGATACTGTTAAATATTACAGTATGAAAAACTGTGACAAAAAGTGATATGTCATGGTATAGTATGGTAAAATGCAATATGGTGTAATATTATACTATCTGGTAGAGTATAGGTCAGTATGGTACGATATATTACAATACAATAAAATACTGTACTGTGAGATATTGTACGGTACGGTATGATACGGTATGCTGGGACATTATGGTTTGGTGAGAGAGATGAGAAACAATATGATGCAGTATGATGCAATACAATACAATAAAATATGATAGGATAATGTAAAGTATGGTACAGTAGAATATAATGTGATAAAATGCAGTATCATGTGATGCAATGCTATACAATGTGATACAATACAGTAAGGTACAATATGATATGATACGATTCAGTACGATATGACATGCAATGCAATGTAATGTGATATATGTAGTTAGCAGTTCTGAGTATTCTCGACATTTGAACTCTAGCCCTACTTTATTTATTGAGATTTTTTTAAAGTAAATCCACACCAAAGGTCTCCAAATGCTGATTATAACCAGAACACACCCAAACAAGCGTAACTGACCTCAGCAGTATATTGAGATCAGATTACAAAATTGGCAAATCAATGGAAATATGTGTCTCCAGATACTTTCTGACTGCCCTGAATTCACACGAGTTTGTCTGACGTACCTGCAGAGCGCTGTTGAGGAAGCAGCTATTTTGTCCCGGCTCGTTACTCAGGCCTTTGCTGGGTGCAATGGAGGTCATGGTTCTCGGGGTCACCAGACCTTGCAACCCGCCACCCGACGCAAAGTAGTTCCTCTTCCACGACATCACTACCTGGACGTCCCTGTTTCCACAGCGATGCAGAAAAGGGGCGGGGCAGAAGACCAAGCGACAGCCTCTATGTCACTCCCATGAGAGAGAATAAGGGAGAATGAAGGAAAAGAGGTGCAGGAGTTTAAAGAAGGAGGAACGAGTAGGAGGGGTTGGCTGTAGATTGAGGTGGTGCAGTATATCTTGGATGGGGATTTGGCCCCCATGCAATCCTCAAACTCTTGGGCTGTGTTTTTACTTTAAGACTGGCCCACTTGTAAGAGCCAATGGTTTGTCTTCTTGTTTTTAGCTCCGTGGATTTAAAAGTCTGCGTCTGACGACATGAGAGCAGTTCCAAAGCATCCTTTGAGAGAATCCGTCAGATATTAGAGGATTAAACAGCACCACCCCTCCCATCTGGGGACTCCTGTGCTTTTCTTCTTCTCTTTCACTTTACCTGTAAAAGACACACAAAAAGACAACTTGTTAGGACTCAAAACACAAAGCTAAAGCAAAGATTAGTGTCATCAATAAATCTGAAAACTACGGTCCACTGACAGAGAACATCTGAGAGTATCCTGTAGTCCTGGCAGCACATTTGATGGAGTTAGCATTTTCACACACAGAGTGGAAGTGGAGGCCATCATTTCCCATCAGATTAAAAGATTATGATGCTAGGTACATCAAATAATTATTTAGCTTCAAAACCATACAGTTCTTACAGCAAAAGTCTTATTTTTAGCTGCTAGCTGGCTACTTGCTAACCTGTCAGGTAGCATAACTGCTAAAAAAAAAAAAAAGAAGTAGTTCTAATACCTCAAAGGTTTTGTCAGAATTGTCTGATAAGGACAATCAAGCAAGACAAACAGCTTGAAAATGACTGAAACTCAGTGTTCTTTGTTTTGAAGTTGGTATCTGTTAGCTAGCACATTAGCTGTAACATCCCAGTGGGCGTCTCTGAGTTGAAAAAATGTCTGAACAGCAACTAAAATGTCTTTAGCTATCTAGGCTACAATTGAGCTAAAAATGAAAGGTTTTAAATGTCAACGCTTTCTGAAGGTGATGGTTAATGATATTTGCATTTACTTAAACTAGCAATTATAATCAAACATCTATATTTAGGCCCAATCTAGGACTTTATGTTTAAGTCACCTACGCTAACCAACAACTCTGAAAATATGATGCCAAGACTACAAAAAAAGTTAGCTTTTATTTGTACTTTTTTAAGCTTAGCGATTTAAAATTCAAATATTTAATGTTTCACTGAGTGCTAATTTATACTACAAATTGCAGGTCTTACATGTGGAAGTTTTTCAGAAAAAGAAAATGTATACACTAACAAAAATATATAATAAATCATTATCTGCAGATCTAATCAGAAATCGGTCTCAAAAGCTAATATGGTGCATGTTCAATTATAACCACACTATTACATATCAAGAATAGTGATGAAAAAAATTCAATTTCAACCTGTAAATGAAACTTTTCAGTCAATGTTGAAAATCTTTGAGCGATTTACAGATATGGATTGCGTCCCATATTTTCTGATTAAACCAGTAGAAACCAGTAACGTGATATTTGTTCTGCAAGAGCGATATTCACAAGATGTCTGATTCATAGTCTTATTATCAAGCTTCTATTTTCAAAATGATATTTTATAAGCTATTGTCATTTCATAACTGGTACTCCGGAGCTTATGCTGGTTTGAGCATGCATGACTTGCGAACACGTGACGACTATAAAAGGCACTCTGTATGTGTTTAGTCACCCTACGAGTGTGCATGGCTGTGTACATAAATTTGCATAACATCACAGGGCAGTAGGTAATAGATCCGCAGTGCCGCCTCCACCCTCCCGTCTGTACTTCCTTTCTTTCCCTACAGCTTCCCCACGTTTGGCAAAGCTCCTTTTGCCTGATAGCTGGGCTGCATTAACACCACAGCATTCTCTTGGCGAGAGGCCAAAGGGCACAGGGATGCTGCAGCTAGCAGTTGAGCAGCATGGGCTTTCACCATAGTGACTCTGTCTGTCTTCTTTCTTTCTGTCTGTATGTCTGTCTGCTTGTCTGTCTGTCTGTCTGTCTGTCTGTCTGTCTGTCTGTCTGTCTGTCTGTCTGTCTGTCTGTCTGTCTGTCTGTCTGTCTGTCTGTCTGCTTGTCTGTCTGTCTGTCTGTCTGTCTGTTAAAAAACAAATCCAGAGGATTTATTGAGGGATTTGGTTGGCATGCCCCCGTGTGCCATTTTTCCCCTCTACAGCACAGCTTCCCGAGCTTCTGTCTCAGCATACAGTGTGTGTGAGTGAGTGTGTGTCAGAGTGTGTCTCCCGCTGAGCTTGTGCAGATTGTGTGATCACACATCCTCTCTCTGACTGCACCCTGCAGCCACACACAACCAAGACCGCTGTGGCGAGCTCTTGCACAACCGCTGTTATGTGGACTGCGTGTGTGTGTGTGTGTGATTGTGTGTAAGTGTGATTTTGTACGTGTGTCCCCACATCTTCAGCTAGTTACCATGGAAATAGGCCAAGCAGCAGGCATGCGGGGGAAAAGCTGAACCATGTGATTTAACAGAAAGACACACTGTGCTGAACTGGTTGAGAGAGAGCACACGCTAACACACTCTCACACGCTGGACCGGCGAGTGATGATGATATGTATTGATGGAGGAGACTTCCTGGGAGCCAAAGTGAGTCAAGGCACAAGTCAATCAAATTCCCCCGACGCTGCTCTGGAAGGCTCGGGATGCAGCCCGGTCCGAAACCACATATTTAAGAGATGTGTAATGTTGTGATGAGCACAACCACATGCTGTGTGTGTGTTTAGTCTGTGTAACCTCATCTTGTGACCTGCAGAAATCAGCCCCAGGTCGACTTGGAGCTCATCAAAGGTCGGGTTTCTCTCTGTAATACTGTAAGGTCATAAGGTTCTGAGAGAACTTCTGTAAGAATTTCAGGAATTAAACTGAGCACGTTTTAGATGAAAAGAATTGAACTATCACTAAACATGCACCACTAAATACATATAAAATAAAATATTGATTTATTTCTTGTAGTAACTCGTGGCGCTTTGATTTAAACCTTGTCACGTGGAGGTGTTAGGTGTAAAGGCCCAAATCTTCCTTTTTTTCTTTAATAGATGTGTGTATCCATGTGACAGCAGATGATCTCTTTCAGATCAATAAGCTGGCAAAAGGGAGTTCTGAGAACAGACAGCTGTTTAATGGCTACACTCACTGCAGATGTTCTGATGAGCTGATCACTGCAAACATATACCGCTATAGTTTCTCTTAGTTTTCTGCATCCTTTTCTTAAATCTTTTGCAACATGTTCACTTATCTTTTTTATCAGCCAACCCACTTTCTGAGTCCTGTTTGATCCATTTTGCCTTACAGTTCCCTCCTTTTGATCCACGTCACTGTGATTCATGTTAGCAGAAAAATAATCCTCCACATTTCTGTCATTCTGTCTCAAACTCAAATTAAACATTGGAGATCAAAGTTTTGTCAAACCACATGATAAATTACAGCTGTTAATGAATACGCATGGAAAATATGTCTCCTCAGCTTAAAGTGTTAGTCATGAGAATACGCCCCACGAGCTATATAAATGTCAATGTTTACCAATAAGACACAAGATGTTCATTAACGAGGGTTCAGATGATGCAATAGACAGACGTTTTCAGGCGAATGCAGACAGTTATTGTTCTCAAATCCTCAGGAACAAATGATCTGGTTGAGACGAGTTTTCACAGCACGAAACACGAGGGAAGGATTTTAGATCAAGATCTGTCTGCAGCACACAGGAAGGAGGACATCGTGTTTTGTTTATGACACGTTGTCAGACGCTTCTATGTGATTGTTTTTATGTTCATGTGAATGCCAAAATCAGTTCCAACATCTCAATAGAAGTGATGAAAACAAGGAGTGTGTCGCGCAAGTGAGCCAAGTAAATGTTCTGCAGCCCCATGCTAGTTCACATGAGGTTTCACTGAAAGCTGTTTAACCAAGAGTTCAAACCCTGTTTACCAAAAGTAGCTGGTGAACAATCTAATAAGAGTCACATAGCAGATGTCTACGGTTATTGTTATTAATATCAGAGGGGAAAAACACAAAAATGTACAAACTAAGCAAAGAAATGTTCAGGTCTTTCCTTTATTAACATTTTTCCTGATTGTATTTGAGTTTTTTTGTGCTGAAAAATATATTTTAAAACGTGTCAATATTATTATATCCATGTGTGCAAAATCAAAAGGCATGCCAGAAATAAACTGGACTAAAGCTGCACCGATTCTGGTTTTGTGGGCTGTTTTCTCTCACCTGACAATTCCATTTTTGGCCGATCCCAATTTTTCTGAAAGAAGTATTTTTACCAGAATACATCCTGTTTTTTCCCCCTTCTTTTTCTGATTAACTTGAAAATTATGAGGAATTAAAAAACGTCCACATAAAACATTTGTTATAGCATGAATTAGGTCTAAGTTGGACCCCCGCTGAAGAACCTGTGGGTTTATCTCAATTAAATGTTGTCCTGATATCACTGCTATTTTTATTATTTCTGTTTATGCTACATTACAGTCAGTAAAGCTGGGTGTGCGTTTAAGGTTTAATTAATTTTCTGTAAAAACGTTCTCATCATTATTATGTTCCTGTTGTCCTGTCTAAACAGACACAACATGATAGTATCTTCCAGTACACTGAAAGATGTTTTTTTAAGTTTTTTTTCTATATTCATGAAGAAATCTTCCTCCACATTATCCTGACAAAAAGCTGAAATAACTCCACCTCACCACTAGGTGGCAAAAGTGCCCAAATTCACTAAAATACAGAGGAATAAAAACTTTTCAGATTCTCCTAGAATGGTTATTTTACTTTGATGCTTTTAACAGTTTACTCAGGTATTTTTCATTTCACTCATGATCAAAGATTAATGACGGCAGGTTCAGGATTAAGTCAAACAGATGCAGAAACTGTTTGGATTTTAGACTTTACAAGCAGAGATTAGAAAAATAGCGGAAAAGGAGGTGGAGGTGGATTAGCAGTGCTTGTAAAAACCGGAAGTGTAATCGGGGCAACCGTGGCTCAGGATGTCCACTGATCAGGGTTCAATCCCAGGCCCAAGCCCTCTTGGGCAAGATACTGAACCTCCATCTGCCTCCCAGATGCTACTAGCTGCCCTCTAGGTCCACTAGTTGAACTGTGGTATAACAAATCACTTCCCTTTTCCCCTACTGTAAAAAAAAATGTCTCTGCAGCCCAGATATTGAACTGATAGCTTAATTCAACAAGTGTCTTCAGTCAGAGGTTCCTTCAGTTCTGCTGCATCACAGACCTACAGAAGATCCGTCACCCACAGCATGGAAGAGCCTTAAATGAGTTACTTGAACATCTCGTTTATTTCTGGGAGTAAAAAAGTCATTTTGATTTGATTTTTCTGTGCTTGATTCCTCATTTTGGGTCTAAATCTGCACCAATTTCATGACAGCCAAACAAACCAGTGAACAGCAGCATAATGCGCCCTTGTTACTCATTCAAAAACTGACTTTTTCACATTTTGGATTCTGTCTGCTGGGATTTGCTCTCACTCTCCTACAAAGAGCATTAAGTTGGCAGTTGAGTGACGAGTTGTTCTCACAGCCAGCTCAAAGCTGCTAGATGGGGTTAGATCGCGTGGTTATTTTTTTATATAGCAAACAGGGGAAGCTGGAGCCGACTTTGTTTTGTTTTTGAGGTGAAAAAAATAAAATCTCAATAGCGTACATGGGTGTAGAATTCCAAGAAAAGCTGGAAAAATTCCACCTGCAGGGGAAATATTGTGTGAAACTGCTTATAAACCGACTATGTGAAACTGTTCTGCCAACTTAAACTTTAAACCACAACTTCATGGTTTGGCTTTGAAGTTTAAATGTCAAAATTCTAAAGCAGCACAAAAGCATTTTCACGAATACTAAAGAAACTCTGCACGTTTAAATGAATTAACAGACTGCTCCAAGCCTATTACTGTGTTTACTTGCTTGATTTGCTGATTTATTTAATATTTCATGATCTCGTTTAACCGTGAAGAACATTTCCCTCGATTCGACCTCAGATGAAAGTAAAGCACTATGATTTGACACCTTTTTCAGATTTTCCTGTCACTGCCTGTCACTCTGCCTGCTGCGTGTCACCGTGCCTTGTGACGGCGACACCAGTGTCAAGCAAGCTGCACAAAGAGCTGATACTGTCCCCGAGGACAATAGTCTCTCCCACACGCCGTCTCCCCCTGCAGTGTTTACATCCTGTAACAGAAAGCAGCGTTGATCTTTCAGATTGTTCCCTCCTGATTCCACTCATCTCTGTCCCTTTCCTTCCAGTTTCCCCAAAACCTCCACATGCATGTCCTCACATGCGCGCACACGCAGTGGTTTCTCTGTAACTGGGTTATGTGTAACTTCAAATAGCCCTGCGTTGACAATAGGGAGAGCCCAGGGTTCATCCTCCCCTCTGTGCATCTCTCTTCTTTCCCCCCCTGCTTTTTCAATTGTAAAGAAAACGTATGTGTTCGTATGAGCACGTGCACGTTGTGGCTACATGTGCAGGAATCTCTTTGTATTTGCAGCGGGGGAAGCTTCAAGGTCATTTTTCTGTGTAACACTAAAGTATACATGAGGGAGCACACACACACACACACACACACACACACACACACACACACACACACACACACACACACACACACACAAGTTCTGGGCACCAACCAGACACACTTGGACACCATAACCTAGATGCAACCCATTAAACCCGTGTCACACGTGCACACCTAATCCTATTAGTAGAAAACATTAAAATTCTGCTTAATATTAGGCTATTACATAATCCTTATTTACAATGCATGCTGGGAAACGTGAGGTTTGCACAGTTTGGGTCAGCAGAGGGAGTGAAGGGGGGACCAAGAGGAAAACAATAAAGGAAAGTTTGAACAAGTGAGGGGAAATAAAAGGAAAAGAGCGGATAAAGGAAGAGTTGGAACGCTAAACAGCCAAATGTCAAAGAAGATGGGTTACAGGAAAAAGAAAAGGCTGTAAAGGTCACAGGAGACGTGCCGTGTGAGGATGTTTTTATTTTCCTCTCCTCCTTCGTCATCCTTTGTTTAATCTGTACTTTTTTTTGGACTTTAACCCTCTCATAATCCCATTTATGGGGGCCTGACTCCAGCCGTGGACTCAGAGACACTTCAACTTTAAATGTCAGCAAATTCCCTGAAGACACAGTTTGGGATCAGTCACACATGAGAAAAACTCTCAGAGGGTTTGAACTCATTAGTGAATCTAAGAGAAACGAAGAACCTCGTCCTGTGATTTGTTTCTCTACAGGCCTGGCTGGTCTGAAAAAAGAAAGTCTGAAACATATTTTAATATAAAATGTAATCAATAAACTAAGAATTCACAGGAACATAAGTTGCAACAAGCTAGTTGTGAACAGGCTCACAGTAATAATCTGCCTTGTTGAAAATAGCCACAGACAGCCAGACTGTGTAGCGAAGCTCAAACCATTCTTTTATTGATTCAAATCATTTAGTTTCTGAAATATAGTTCTGATAAAAACAGCATTCCTGTGGACAGCGTGAGTTTTTACAGTGAGACCAGTGAGATGCAGCGTCCTGAAAGAGAGAAATGTCTAACAGGAAGCTGCATCGATCCATGAGCTCAGCTCAGCAAACTTTTCTGGACTTGTAATGACTTTAAAAAGCACCTTTTAGACAGACTCTGCTTTGAGATGAAATAAGTCAGTTATAATGTTCACACGTTCTGCGTTTTCAGCATAAAGAAACTCGGCTACCTTCAGACTAAATCTGAAATGCTTCAACAAGATCGCAAAAAATATCACTAATTAGAGGATTTACTCAGGCAGACCAAGCACAGAGTTTCAGGTAATCCTCTCATTCACACCTTTATTATAACGTCATAATAAAAACGTGAAACTGATTAATATCTTATTGCTGAACAGAGATCAGCTCAGATCAGGTGACTATTAGAATTTTTTAAATAAAGAAAAAAGGGAGTTTTATTAATAAAAAATAATTTGATCTTTTTCTGGAGACCTATAGCTTCTGTGATAGCAGAGAGGGAGAGCACAGCTTTTAGTTGATAAAAGCTGGGAACAACTGCATGACACATGCATGAGAAATCAATGATCAATCAATGTTTTATTCTATAATAATAGCTCTTGTGTCAAAGGTTTAAAACAGTGTAATACAGCTGTTTCTGGTTTTAGGGGCCATCTCATTCTTAAAGAGCTGTGTTATTAGATTAAAATGTAAAATCCTATATTTTCACACATAATTACAAGATCTATGTGAATTAGTGCTTGGCAACGGTGCATTCACAGACAAAAAAATAGAAAAAGACAAATCTTGCTGCTGTTTTTGGTGCATAATAATGCTGACACAGGAACTGCTATCATGTTTTTGACATTAGGGTTGTTTGAAGATGGTGGAAATCAAACTGGTCCCTTTGTGATTACTGTTAGCTTGTCTGTCTGGCCAGAATGAGTCTCAATTTCTCCAAACTAAGGTTGCTCAAAGAGCTACCTACAACAGGTAAAATGTTTATTATTCATATCTTTTCCACAGATCCAACAGATCTGAGCTATCCCTTTAATGAGTTATGAGTCAAGAGGAAAGTTAAGACAACACTACAGCTATACATGCACATTAATAGGTTTTAAGTCTTTTCCATGTCATGTATCATAAATTATTGAAACATTAGAGTATATGATAAGAGATAGTTTGCTTCCTGTGTTTTTGGTGGGAATAAAACTTAAATGTCGAGGCGACATTTCGGCCCAGTTAGGGGTGAAGGAACCTCGCTGTTTCTTCGTGTGCGCGCTTTGTTTTACTCATGTTGGGAGGACTTTGGTTAAATTTGGAGATAAAAACAATCAACTCCCATGTTAAGTGTTTTTATTAAGTCGTCGCGTGTTTGCGCGCGCCCGGCAAAGCGTGTCACCGTGATGTGAAGGTGCCTCATGCGCTGGGCCAAAGTCATCAATCACGCGGATCGAAGGCGCAACTTTAAATCACTTATCCGCTGCCGGGAGCGGTGACGGCGGAGCGGTCATCCATCAACAAGTCCGAGTGCGCAGATCAGAACCGGGAGTCGCGCGCGCAGAGTGAGCGCACGAGCAGCCGGGATGGGACGACCTGAACGGAAACACCTGTAACTAAACGGATAGGGTGCTAAAGACGGAGCTGGTGGGGGGGGGGTACTGACCCCAAACACACCTGAGAGAATGAAAACCTGACAGGAGGTCCGCTGATGATGAGGAGGAAGAGGATGAGGAGGAAAATGACATCATGAGAGACTGTCACATCTGGATAGGATCACATCTGGCTGATACTACACAAACATTAACACACACACACACACACACACACACCTACTCGTCCGGTTGAGGTCACGCGCGAGTCCCGTCCGCTCCCTCCAGCCGTGCAGCCCGAACACCGTTTCTTCCTCGGTCCCGGTCCGATCGCGTGTCCTACCGTGTGATGAGGCGGCTCAGGGAGGGCGAGCCGTGGGCGCATCCAGCGCCTCTCGCGATACCGACCCATCCGCTCTCTGCTCGGCTGAGTGACGTAGCTCCCGTTCGAACTCCTCGGTTCGGCGCGATGCCGCCGCCTCCTGGGCGCGTGGGGAAGCTGACTGAGCTCGAGGATGCTGGTGACGTCATGGTGCCTCACCTGACTTGCCACATCTCTCCCCTTCACCTGGTGTCTCTGTGTGACATCATGACACCTGCTTCCTGTCACTGGACACGCGCCAGGTCCAGGTTAGAGTCACACCCTGAGGAGCGCCTTTCATTCAGCAGTCAAGGTGCAAACAGATGGGTCGTTATAAAATGCTGTTAGAATTTATAAATAAACTCGATACTAACAGTCTTAATTATATTCCAAGCTGTTGAATGAAAATGATTGATTGAAAGTTATGTTTTACAAGTGTAATAAACTGATTCTATTTCAGTAATTTCAAAATCATTTAAGAAAAGAATAATAGAAATAGTTTGTTATCGTTCATACAAAATTATATTTGAAATATGTTAACCCTTCTAAAGGCACAGCACAGAAATACACATTTAATTTCAACCATTACTGTGGACTATTTAAATGACATTTTTTCTGTTTATTTAGTCTTGTTTTAGTTATAATTTATTTTACATTTAATTTATTTTTTATTAACTTTTCTATTTGTTACTTTAACAAAAAAATTTGAAACGCTTTTTGAAAGTTTTAGGTTATGGCGTGAATACAAATTTAAAGCCTGCCGTGAGGCATGTTCTAACTATTCCCAAAAAAGACCCCAAACTACTTCTCTCAAAGTTAAGAAAATCTAATCGACTATGCTGAAGTTAATACAGGAAAAGCACTTAATCAATTAGGAGGCCTGGAGAAAAATTGTCACCCTGTTTGGGAGTCAGGCTCACATTTCATCACAGAACCACGCTGAAAAAAAAGAACGTGTACACTGTCAGAAATGAAAGGACAAGAACTGTACCTTTTTTGTCACTGGGGTGGTACCCTCAAGAGTACAGTTTTGTACCTTTAACTGCAGGGTTATATCCTAAGGGGTACAAATATGTACCCTTTAGGATACATATTTGTACCCCTTAGGATATATATTTGTACCCTTTAGGGGAACAAATTTGTACCCTAAGGTACATGTTTGACTAGTAAAAAAGGTACAAACTACAAAGGTAAAAATTTGTACCCCCAGTTAAGGTACAAAACTGTACTTTTGAGGGTACCACCCCAGTGACAAAAAAAAAAGGTACAATTCTTGTCCTTTATTTCTGACAGTGTAGGATCAACATAAATAGCAAATTGAAGTTTTTTTTATTCAGATAAAATTCAGTCCAAAAATACTATTTGAAACTTTTGAGGGTATTTTGTTTTACAATACATTTTTTAAAACTATTTTTCTAGTCAAAAGTGCCCCTTTTTGCAAAGCTTCTAAAAACGCTTCTTTTTCCATATGCGGACCTGTGACGTCACCAGAGGGAGCTCCTAGCTAGGTGGCGCTGCTTACAGTGTTGTCAGATGTAGATAAATAAAGTATTTGTAGGATAATTTAACACTGTCCGATCAATAATCCCATAAATATGATCATTTGAGCCCTTTGTTGTGTGGAGTTTGTGTAACAGATGCTTGTTTTAATCATTGTGTAGATTTTTTAAAGCTAAACTACTTTAACATCTCAGACTGGCACTGCTCTAGTCTGCCAGCTGCCTGCTCGCTGTCGGCCATGAGTTGTTAGTTTTAGGTTAGAGCGCTCTTTAATCCTGTCGGTGTGAATTCATTTTAATAAAAAATGCTAAATTATTATGTTTGTGAATGTCAATCGCCAGTCTGTCAGGACACTGAGTCAACAACAACGGGACGGCTTCCTTACCGGTACGGTGACTTCTGTTTGGAGACAAAAAACCCCGGCAGTCCTGGTCTAGTCCAGGACTGGATGTGATGGAGTCCCACATACCGACGAAAAACATTCAGTGCGACTCTAAACAGGCGCCGTTACTTCATCCATTCAAATTAACACCGGAACCGCTGTTAGCACGCAGCAGCTAACAGGAGCTAACGGAGGAGATTTGAGTCTCGTTTCCATGGCAGGGTTTGGTACGGTTCGTGGCGGGTTGTCGTAGTCCGGTACCGATCCGCGATTTCATGAGAGCGTTTCCTTCAGCTGTCGGACCCTCACCTGACAGGCGGGGTTACACGTAAATCCATGCCGTCGCCTCATACCAGCGCTGTTCTCCAGCGGGACTCTCCAGCAGCCTGACCCGACACTTCCGGCGTCAGCTGAACCATTCAGCTGCATCCTGTGAAACTTCTTTATAAACTGTTATAATGTACAGTTTTACCAGGATCTGGAGCAACACAACTAAAGGACACGGAGGTAAGTGAAAAGAGTTTATTAACATAAATGTGCGACAGAGTAAGATCCGTGGAAACTCAGGGGACAGGGCCGGCTGGTATCTTAGGAGAGAGGAGATGATGATGAGTAGGGTGCAGGACGAATATGAAAATTGCAAGAGAAGGGAGAGAGGCTTACTGAATCGAAGGAGGAATCGAAGCTGGGGGAGAGTACGTGTCGGTTCCCAGAGAGGCTGACTGGAGTGAGGCTGGCTGGAGTGAGGCTTGGAGATCATAGGTTGGAATGGAGGTAGGGAGGCAGGCAGGGAGGCAGGCAGCTGGTTGTTGGGATCCAGAGGAGCAAAATGAGGTCGGTGTCCAAAGCAGGTTTCTGAGGAGGTAGACAACAGGGATAAACGACAGGAGATTCAAAGAGTTTAAGTTAAAGGAGGCCTAACGTTACCACGAGAGTAGTAGAACGGACTGGCACCGACCAGAGGAAATCCCTCTCCTTTTATACTCCTCTGCTGATGAGCTGATGGGAGTCAGCTGGGAGAACTGCCTGCCAACCCTGCAGAGGAAGAGAGATGAGAACATGTCAGAAGAGCCTCCACTGGCCACCAGCAGGGGAGGGGAACCCAACATAAACTCTTTCATTTCTTAACAATCCATCTAGCTCGTACTGAACGCAGCTCAATGTTTGGAGCTCTGATTATCAAAATCCTGGTGCTAAACGCTGGCATCTGTGTACGGTTGGATCTCTGCTCACAGACCTGAGTGAGGAGAAGGTGGTCTAGACTGATGAACCCCTGGACCGGCAGGGTACAGCCTTACTGGACTGATTGGTTTTTTTTTATTTTTTTATCTTAATAAAATAACTTCTCACTATAGTAATAAAGTAATAAAATAACGGCACTCTGGGGGTTTGTTTTGCTCGTCATAAGCAGTGATCAGTGGATCAGTTAGAGAACCAACGGTCTCCCTGAACTGTCGTCACTTCCGGTTTGGTAAAAAAATAGACAATTCTCACAAAAATGAACCCAAAAGCCTAAATAAGCTGAATTTGTGTAAATTTTTATTCAGAAAAAGTTTATATTTTATTTCTCTAAACATTTGTTTAAGGGAGTGTTTAAGCTGCAACTTGCTCTTTAATTCTATAGTGGACATTGGTTGCACGCAGATTTTTTGCTTTGACAGCAACTTAAAGAATTAAGTGAAATAAACACAAATTATTCATGTTAAACCAACCTGTGAATTTTGTGTTGATGAAATGTGATGGAAACATGTTGAGATGAAGTAATTTGATCTCTTAGACCATGTTGATCCAACGCAATTTTTTCACTTTATTCCAACACTATTCAACAGCTATGAATTTGATTTGAAGTATAGTCAGTGATGCATGGCGTCCAGTTCAGTGGACACATGAAAACTACACATTTTTCACAACAGAAAAAAAATCCAAAAGATCTAACAATTATTTTGATTCTTAGATGTTACTTGATACAGGTGGCTGGATAACAAAGGGAGAACATCTGTGGGAAACAAGAGAAATGTTAGAACACATGGAAGACAAGCACAAAACTGAACACCAGGGGGATGACATTGCGCCGCCCCCCCAACCCCCCACCCTCGCCGCCCCCAAGAGTGGCCACTGAACACCAAGAGGGAAAACCAGATGGGGGGGGGGGGGGACCAGGGAGGAGGACCAGACACACAGAAGGCAAGCCAGGAGGCAAAGGTCAGGAGGACGGCCAGCGGCCAAGGTGGAGCCCTGCGGGACAAAGTACAGGGGTGTGTCCAAATTCATGGGCTGTATCCTTCGAAGGATCCAGCCTACCCGGTCGATGTAGGCCGGGTCCTTTGTCGACCACAAAAACCAGAAGTAGGCCACTCTTGAAATTAGATGGTCTAGCCCAGTCATTCTCAAACTGTGGTACGCGTACCACTGGTGGTACGCGAGCGCCCCCTGGTGGTATGCGGAGGACCCAACTCTTTTGTTTTTAATGAAATATTGGTGACTAAAATAGTGAACTTTTTTTTTAATTAAGCGCTTGTAACGGGAGGTGGCCTAATTTGGGTATATTTTCACCACTATTAAAATATTTTTAGGCACGCGCCTTCTGACCACGCAGAGCGGATTAAAATCCCAGCGAGCAGCAGTTGTGTGTAATGATGGGATCTCGCCTCGCCTTTTTCCGCTTATCTAGGTCCGGGTAGCGGGCCGGGATCCCAGACCCCCGACTCCCCAGCCTCCTCCTCCACCACCCAACTTGTCCAAACTGCCTCAACTGGTTCTAGATCAGCGGTTCTACTCCGAGTCTCCAAACTCCGAATGTCCGAACTCATCCTATCTCTAATAATCCCGGCCGCCCTGCAGAGGAAACTCATTTCGGCCGCTTGTATCCGCGATCTCGTTCTTTCAGTCATTACGCAAAGGCCCGGCTCCAGTGGGAGAGGGAAGAGGGGGCGTTTTACACACATTAGGGGGCAGCCTGTCGGTGTTTGAGCGGGGGGTGGGGGAATTGTCACCGAGGTGGTGCGCTTCCATCGGTCCGCGGCGCGCGCCCGGTGAGTGCTCCTCTACCGTGGAGCGCAGCGGGACTAGAGCTGCGCACATAACGCACTTGGGTTCGGACCTGATCCATCAAGCTGATCAATACATCAATTACATTTATTTTATTCCGCCTTTCTGACCAAAATGAACCACATTGAGTTTCCTGATTTGTTTGAAAACAGCTGATCTACGGGTTGCTTTGGTAACGAGGCAGCGTGGGGTGCGTGACAGCTGGAGGAGAGAGAGTGCAGACCCAGAAAACTACTTGATGTTTGTTTTTTTGTAACACGAGACAGCTGACAGTCATAAAACTCAGAGATTTGGACAAACTGACTTTTTGTGTGAAAGACCATTACAATATTGTTAAAATGAATGAAAAGTAAATAATGTTGAAAATGTCATTATCATATTTTTTTATTAATAAGTGACAGATAAAAATGGATTATGACTGGATTTTTTTGTACCCTGTCAGTCAAATTATGAAAATGTCTAGCGAGACCTCTGATTCCAGTTAAAAACAGTCAAATTGTGCATTATTTAAAGGTCCAACATCATGGTGGTACTTGAAGATCCTACATAGGTTTTAGGTGGTACTCGGGTAAAAAAAGTTTGAGAACCACTGGTCTAGCCTTCAGATTTAGCCCCGCCCCTACCTCACCGTACGTCCTGTCACCTAGTAACCATGATGGCGCACGGGAAATGGGGCTTTTGGAGGAGCTATGTAAGTTTTACCCCATCATCGTAATGTTTGTGTCGACTCAGAGATAATTCTATCCAGGTAAAGTAGTTTTGTTTATTCTACAAACTTTCAAGAATTACATGTTAACTTTAGCTGCTTTCATGGATAATTCCAGCGACTGAATGACCTCTGATCAAATGTAAATAATATTAACTTATATATAATATCAACAGATTCACAATAGAATATTTTGATATTTATTTTTACTTAAAGCCTCATTGTATGAAGTGGGTAAAATGTTGAAAACAGGGTTGTTGTTGTTGTTGTTGCATTAGTGTTTACACCGTGTATTTGTATATTTAACTTAAGCCTAATCATAATGCGTTGAGCTTTCATAGAAGATGTCTTTATTCTAAAAAATGTTTTGTTCTCTACTCTTCCTTAACCAGACCATTCCATGTCCTCCAGTATCTGAAATTATGTGGGGCGGCATGTAGCTCAGTTGGTAGAGTGGCCGGTCTGGCAACCGGAGGGCTCAATCCCCAGCTCCGGTTGGGTTAGATTGTTGTGTCCTTGGGCAAGACACTTCACCCAACTTGCCTACTGGTGGTGGTCAGAGGGACTTGGAAGGGCGCCGGTGCATGGCATCCCCGCCTCTGTCAAAGTGTCCAAGGGCAGCTGTGACTACAACGTAGTTTATCACCACCAGTGTGTGAATGTGAGTGTGAATGGGTGAATTGTGTTGTACAGCGCTTTGGGGAGTGTTCAGCACTCTAGAAAGCGCTCTATAAATACATGCCATTTACCATTATCCTCTTTTCATCTCTAGATGCTCTTAGTGAGGTAACAGCTGTTGACTGAGCAGCTCTGTACACCCTGCAGATGAGAGGAAGCATCCCAATGACCAATGACGTTCCACTTATCAGCCACAGAAGACCGGACATGCATCTCAGCTGCATTTTTTTTTTCCTTCTGTAAATAAATTTGATATCTTATTCTTGTCTAATAGTATTTTTTATTTTTCTCTTCATGCATCAGTCATTTATCATTTTTCCAACTTAGGTGCATGTTTATAAATATATTAAAGACAACTGCAAATAATACAGTTTTAATAAAATGAGTTAACATCAATTTCTGTTTGTTGTATTCAAGTTATTCATAAAACTAACAAACAACTCATTTGAGATGAATCCCCAGATCACAGCTGACAAAAGAGCAACAAATACTTTTAGGAAACTTACATTTATTAACATGTGCAATTCATTATTACATTTTTCATTACATTACAATATATTTCTTCATTACTGCTGGCCCACCTTCTCCAGAGTTGTCCTGATAACACACAGAAAATAAGTAAAGAGAGAGAACAGGACAACTGTGTTAATCTTGAATGTAAAACTAGTTTTCACATCAGAATAGAGGAACTCACGTGTAAATGGATTGATTCTGGTTCCTCCAGGACACAGTGGATGGAGTCTTAGCACCAGTGAAGAGGTAATCCTTTTCTCCTCGTAGCTTTATAAAGATTGACGCCTTTGGTCCTTAAAACATAACAAACAGCTTCATTTGCAAAAAAAACGAAATTAGCTTAGCCGCGCTACATGAAAACCTATGGGACCCGCCATGCAAGCGCGTTTATATTTTTATCTTATGAAATCTTGTGAAATAAAAATATATTACAAACCATCGACAAAAGCGTAACAACACACCCGCTTTAAGCTTTTAATTTTTGAAACGCCAGATTCTAATATTACATTTTAAAAGGTAATCTTCAGCCACTCCGCTCGCTCGCTTCGTCCGCCATTGTTGGAAGAAAAACATTATCCCGTTCTGTCCGCAATGAATCATGGGACAGCCTATGCCAATAAGGATACATCAGACCCATCCTTCAAATTTGGGTAAAGGAAGGACACATTTGTGGGCCGCATATGAAGGACTACGAATTTGGACAGCCTTGCTGCGTTGCTGTGACGTCAGCGGTCTTCAAATGCGGCCTCCAAAGGATGCGGCCCCTGAATTTGGACACAGCCCAGGGGGATGGTGCTGAGGCAGCCGGGCGTGGGGACGGGGCCCCGGGGGATGGAGGCGAGGCCACCCAATGAGACAAGACCTTGGTGGACGACGGCGCAGCCACCTTAAGAGGCGGGACCCCTCAGGTGGTGGGCTGGTGGGACAAGGACCCACAGGGAGGCAAGCGGTACTGCTGAGAGGCAAGGGAGGAGGAGCAGGAGCCACTGGGATGCTCGGGAGAAGAGGAGTAGGAGCCACTGGGGGACTCAGGAGGAGAGGAGGAGTTGCTGCTGGGGGACTCAAGAAGGAAAGGAGGAGCTGCTGTGAGGAAGACTGCTGGAAGGTCCGGAAGAAGGAGCTGCTAGAAGGCTCTGGAGGAGAGAAGGAGCCACTGGGAGGCTCTGGAGGGACTGGGGGGACACAGAGAGACTCGGAGAAGGGAGAGTCGCTGGAAGACCGTGGAGGAACTGAGCTGGATAGAGAGATCAGATAGGATGGAGGGGCCAGAGAGAATGAAGCTGGAGCTGGAGCCTCTGGTGGGACAGGACTGGAAGAAGGGACTGGACTGGACGGAGGGGACGGAGCTAGAGCTGGAGGGACCAGAGAGGATGGAGGGACCAGGACTGAAGCTGGAGGAACCAGAGAGGAAGTCCTGGGGCTTCTGGAGCTGGACTGGGGGTCCTGGGGTCTTCTGGAGCTGGACTGGGGGTCCTGGGGTCTTCTGGAGCAGGACTGGGGGTCTTGGGGGCTTCTGAAGCTGGACTGGGAGGAGGAGCAGGAACCGGACTGGGTGGAGGAGGAGTGGAGTTTGTACAGCAGAACAGCCTCCCGACCTTTACCATGTACTTCTGTGCCAGGCAAGTGGCAGAGGCGCACCCATAATGTTACCAAAGTTCTGGGTAGATGGAAAAACCTGGGTTGTCGTAGAATGAGAGTAGGGCCTCCGCCACCTGTAGATTTTGATGTGGACAGGCTGTACTGTACCGGAGAAGACGAGTCGGGAGGCATCCTCAAAGAGCCAGCACACCTGCTGTATGTTGTCCGATGGTTCCTGGGGTTCGAGGAGTGCAGCAGGAGGCTGCTGGCGCTGTAGCAGCTCAGCTGGGGTCTGATGGGGCTGTAGCGGCTCAGCGAGAGTTCGTCTGAGCTGCTGCGGTGGAGCAGGGGGTCCAACGTGGAGGGTAGCTTGATAGCCAACTGGGTCCCCATACGCAGATCGGTGCTCCAGGATGTTATCTGCTGGGTCCATAATGGGTCAGATCCTTTTGTCATGAAGTGAGTGGTTGAATACCATAATGGGCACATTCAGGAGCAGATGGCTGTAGTAAAAGGGTTTTCATCCAATGAACAGGCAGGGAGGACAGGTAACAACAACAAGGATCTAACAAACACTGACGAGACAGGCATGTTGACATACTGAGGGAGGTGATGAAGAGACGAGACACAGGTGGCTGGATAACAAAAGGAGAACACCTCTGGAATTCAAGGAGAAATGTTAAAACACGGGGAAGACAAGCACAAAACTGAACACCAGGGGGCAGACTATGACACAACAACAATTCAATAAATCTTGTTTTTTAAAAATAGCCAGGAAATGGTTTATTATCATTATTTATTTGTTTGCATTTTGGGACAAACAAAGAATGCTGTTGTGACAGTAAAGATATTTTTCTGGTATCAACAGATGAGAATAATAGGGATAAACATGGTATCAAATTTAAAAAAACAACCTTAACAAATATGGTTTCACAAAGACCTGAATGAATTAAATGGTTCTGAAATGTTGCTTTTTTTTTAAATTACTTTTGTATATAATGTGGTTATAACACAATTTAAATTTAAAATAATTAAAAGATATCTAATTGTTCTAAAGAGCTAACTACACTGTTTTATTATGTTTTAAATTTATGGACTTATTAAATTTAGTTAACCCTCATTATTCTCATTAGAGTAAGTTATATATTATTTTTTAATTACATCCTTGATCCAATCAATGTATTTACAGACATGCAAGAAGATGCCTGCTGTTTTACAAACCATTTTACCACCTCCTTTATGCACACCATAAATGTGTTTATTATACACCACTCCTCCACCAGAATCACCCTGCAGATGAAGAAAAAAAGTACATTGATTAAAATGTGTATTTATTAATTGAAATTTTAGTATTGCATCAATTATTTTTTATTTTGATTGCAAAAACAGATGTTGGATAGGAGGCCACTCACTGGACACGTGTCCTTCAGTGGACTTTTATAAAGGAGACAGTGTTGAAGAGGTCCTTTCGAGGGTGCGTGACAGGCAACAAGTTGGATGTCAACACAATTCAGTTCCTCTGATTCTTGTGATTCTAGATGGAAAGTTTAAAAGGTGAGTTTTTTTTTAAAGAAATACAATTAAAGAAGGTAAGCTTGACCAAAAGAGCTTTCTGACAAAGTTGTCAAGTCATAGGGTTATAATATATTTAATATAATTTGCAATGAAGGCTAATTTTAAATAATTTTTACTGTTTTAAACCACATTTAATACAAAATACAAAATAGTTCAAACTGTAAAATAAATGTAAAAAACTGTCTCACGTTTCTTATTGTTAGGGCCAGCAGTTGTAGCGCCAAAGCCTGCAACTTGAACTATGTCATTCCTGAAATGAAATAAAATGGTAGGAGATTTTAGAGTTGTATTGTTTATGGTTAAAAAAAACATAATTCAGAAAGTGGAGGATTGCAATTTAAAAACAACTGCATTTCAATAAGTTTCTAAGGGAATTTCAGAATGAATTCAAGAATTAAAAAGAAAGACAAACCAATACATACAGCTGGAGATGGTTTTCACAGTCGTCAGGTAGTTTTACTGGTTCAATGGTGGTGATGGCCTTCTTTAACTTCAGTAACATGATGTCATGATCAGAATAGACCACAGGCTCTCCTTCAATTTCCACTATTTCTTGGTTTTTATCTGGGTGAAGTCCTAAAACTGCTTTCATAGTGCTACACAAAAAACATGTTTTTTTTAAAGACAATAATCACTGAACATGAACATAAACATATTACTTTTCATAATTTTCATCATCAAACTAGCTAAGCACCATTGCCAAAATATACCAGTTGTTACAGATCTATGTTTAACAATGATTTAAAATTTTATCAAACAGCATCATGATTTCTCAACAAAAATATTTTAATACCCTGGTATGAAAGGTGGTACACAATTTGCTTTACTTCATGGAACACTATAGAATTTTAATAATTGAAGTTTTTAAAATCAAATGACTTTGTCTATGAGATTTAGTAATTGTAGTGTTTGAATTAAATGCTTATTTCTGCCTTTTCACCTCTTGTCTTTCCAGCAGTGAGCTGCAGTCAGAATCCACATTTTATCGATCAGAGAACCACCACATTTAAATTTATCATCCGCTGTCAATTTCACATGGTATTGACGTTCTTCTCTATCACAGATTTTCCCCCCGATGATTCGCTTCTGCAGATCCACCAGTGTACTTACTGTGACACCTGGAATAAGAAACTTATTCTTAGTAAGAACAGCCAGATTTTAACTTCAAACCAGTTAAATAGTTAAAAGTTTAACAGTTAAAATGTTTTATTGGTGTAGAGGTAAAGATTTTGCAGAATTTAAAATTCAAGACATTGACTGAAGTATTTTAAAACATAATATTCAACCCAGCTCTTCCCAAAGCCATTACAGTAACTCACTGGGCTGCAACTGCTGTCGAATCCAAACAGAAACCATGAGGGAGTTTCTAAAATGTCTTGATACATTTACAGTTCATATGAGTCAAAGGGTCTCACTCATTTGTTGCTGGAATTTTGAAAATGTTTTTAAAATTTGTTGCAACAAATGTCCTTTTAGAGTAGAAAAACTACTATTAAAAGAGAAGTGGGTCTTTAGGAACACCTTAGGGGCACGTTAAGGATTTCCAAATTCTGTGCAGATGTGACATGGAGAGGTAAATTATTCAATAAATTATGATGCAGGACATAGGAAAGCTCAATCACTTGTACCAGTAACTAAGTTTAAATCTTGGAATGCCTCAAAACGTTTGGTTGTTTGAGTGTTCTAGATAAAGAGTGGCGTTGTAGAAGATCATGGAGTTAAGATGGAGCCAGACCATTGATATCAATAAAACCTAAAATAGAATCCTAAAATCAATCCTGTAACAGGCATAGAGTTTATGTAGTAAAGTTAAGTTCCTGTTATATTGTTCTCATTAAAATTCAAGCAGCAGCATTTTGTACCATCTCTAGATGATATAGAGGAAATGTATATGCTTTTGTACAAAGAGTTCCCATAATCTAAAAGTATAACTGATGATTTTCCTAATCAGTTCTTAATCATTAATTAAACAGACATAATTTTACCTTGGCTAAGGGATGTAGCTAAAAAGATGTCTGATTTGACAACTGAGCTAACTTTTTTATCTAGTTTTAAAAACCCAGGTTTTTATATGAAGGATGGATCCTGTCATATTTTACAATATGACTTAATAATTAATCTATCAAATATTGTGTCCAAAATAAGAATAAGTCCTATTTGTCTTCTATTGGTCAACATTAACCTGAGCTCTCACACTGCCTGCCGTCTCTGTGACATTGTACAGTATTAAAAGCCATCGCTGACAGTGGTGAACCATGGGGTGAATGTCTGTCTGTGTAATATCCAACTTTAAACTAACTTCACCCCAGTGCTTTACAAACTTTGAATGATCAACCAGGTGATCACCTCAATCAGCAGACAGAGTTCGGCCTTGAATTGCTGTTGACCAATAGGAGAGGAGTTAACTCTGAATCCCTGCCTACCAGGCTGCCCTCCCCTCCTCTCACCCTTGTATCAATTTATCTGTCACAAGGAGTCAGAAGGAAAGATAAAACTGAGAATGAGGAAAAGCCCAAGAATACTTTAAATAAATGGACAAAGGAGAAAATATGAGGGCAGAAAATGAAAAGAGGAAATATCAGAGGAGGAAATGTCAGTTTTTTTAATGAATAAATAAAGACAGAATACATTAAATAATGAAATAAAATGTAAATAAAACACATTGTATTAAATATATACTGATTATGAAAAAACATTTTTTTTAAAGGACTAAAATAAGATAGGAAATTAAATGGAAATTTGATTGATACTAAATTATTTATTTAAAAAAATTTATGTCACACTTTATAATCAAATACTTTTGTAAAAGACGTATTTTTATAGCTTGGACAAAATATTTGACAGATTAATTAATTTAGTGTATTGTAAAAACTGGCATTATCCATCTTCCATTGAATAGAGTGAATGGAGTTAGTAAAAAGGATTACTGTTTGTGAACAATTTACAACATGATTAAAATACTTACTAAAATGCCACAGAAAATTTGTCACAACACTCAAATCACAATTCATTTGCAGTGTATCTCCTATGTGTGACCCTACCATTTATAAAAAGTCTGGGGAAAGTTTTGTGCATACAGATTTAGTGTGATTCCAAACAAAAATGAGAAATTTTTTGTTTTCGATTCATTACCAGCTATTACAGCCCAGTGAAATGTTGCCTTAAATGAGACAAACATACTAGAACAAAAACATTGTTAATACAAAAATTATTTTAAAAGGTGCAAAAAAGTACTACTCACCAACCCACAGCAAAATAAGAAGCAGCCTCAGATGACCCATTGCTGTAATTTACTTTGCAACGACTGCTTTGATGGAGAACCTTTTAAACGCTTTGCACCACATCTATTGCTCACGAAACAACCAATCACAAAGCAGAGGGTGAAGTCAAAACTTGACTCAATTGTTTGATAGTAAACCAAATTTAATGCAAATATTCTTTAACAGACCATGTTTTTATCTCTCTCTATCTGTGTATGTGTGCATGTGTACGCACGTATGTGTGCGTGTGTGTGCACATCCAGGAGACAGGCAACAACTCAAGGAGAGTTGGACAGGGACATCGGATGTCCTTAACCCATCAACAGTGCTCCTTGGTGCAACGAAGAACAGGATGAACACTACCAAAGTCCCAAGTGACCTCCAGAGGACCACTGGTGTGACTGTCTCTTACCAAACCATTAGAAACACACTCATGAGGGTGGTTTGAGGGCCTGCCGCCTGACACTGCTCAGAACCATAAAGAACCACTGGCATTTGCCACAGAACACCAGAATTGGCAGGTCCAGCACTGGAACTCTATGCTTTATACAAACAAGAGCATGTTCACTTTGATCTCATGTGACAGATGAGAAATGGTCTGGAAAAGCCATGGAGAATGTTATACTGCTGCAGCATTGTTTAGTATGATGGGATTGGTGTAGAATCAGTGTTGCTCTGGGGAAATCGATCCATGAAGGAACATACGTACCTGTGCAGGATAGATGATGGCACCCTGATTAGGTATCAGAATGAAATCCATAGATCCATTGTTAGGCCCTTCACTGGTGCAGTGGCCTGGGTTCCTTCATGGTGCATGATAATACTAGGCCTCATCTGGCAAGAGTATGCAGGGAGTTCTTGAAGGATGACTGTCCTCCATGCTCACCTGACCTGAATTCAATACAACATCTATGGGACATTATGTTTAGGTCCATCCAATGCTACAAGGTTTCACAGACTGTTCAGGAGATTAGTGATGCTATCTGGAAGAATATACTCCAGGACACCATCCATTATGTCATTAAGACCCTGCTCCAACATTGATGTGCAGCATACAAGCATGTGGGGGCCAAACTACTAACAGCCATTTGGAGTTGATGTGATTTTATAGTATTTCAGCTAAATGGGCTTACCTGCTGCTGCATCAAGTTTTTCAGTTTACATTTCTTGATGACTTCAAATTAAGCCCTCTAGGTTGATGATTTTTATTTTTATCAAATGATGTGGCATCCTTTAATTCCTAACACATTACTCATTCTATATTAGGATATTCAGCAGGATTTTCTTTTTTCACGATTGAAATCTGACGTGTTTTCAATGCGTTCCTTTGATTTTTCTGAGCAGTATAGTTTCATTTATTGCTGGTTCATAAAAATAAAGTGAATCAGATCATCACTGTACATATGCAATTAAAGCAATTAACATTTTCTTTAGTGTGATTGTTGACAATTTTTTGCATTTATTTAGTATTTAGTGGTGGCTTTAACCTAGTCAAAAGCATATGACTGAAACGTCACACAGGAATAACTGTAAACTACCAGACTTGGTGTATATTGTAAAACAATTTTGACCAGTCACTTATGGGACAGTGAAAGGGAAAGGGGAATTTGTGGCCACATATGTATATACCCCAGAGTCCCTGAAGAGCAAAGGGTAGCCTGTGTTGTGTTCACAGTGCCCGGCAGGCAGTTGGAGGTTCAGTATCCTGCCCAAGGACACTTCAACAATTGGCTTGGGGTGGGGTTTGAACCCTGATCTCCCACACAGTAGGCAGCCATAGCGTTCACCGAGTCACAGTCATCTCAACCAATTCTTATTTCATAGAATTGGAAGTGAAATTTTAAACTGTTTGAGAAATGTGTTGTTTATAATACCCATAGACCCAGTAATTTCCGATTCCTTTTATAACGAAGAATTATTAAACCTTTGAAAACATCACATTGTTTGTTTAGTTAGTTTCAACCACTACTACTATTCTAATGTACATGCCACTGTAGCAGGATTACTGTAACACCAAAAACAAAAGTTTTTCTGAGTGATGTCACTATGGATACATTACAATAGAACACCACTTCAAAATGACGCAAATTTCTCTTCAGTGGTTTTGTTCACTGCTTATCATCAAGCTCAAAGTTAAGATATTTATTCTGTGAAAAGCAGCCTCTGCATACTCATTTTGTTTACTGCCAGGAAATAAATAAACCTGCAAAAAGCTAAGGTACAGATGAGATGAATTACCTCTTGATCTTAAAAGGAATTTTTATAAGAATGTATCACGCTTATCTTATTAGATGAGTTAATTTTTAATTACCAGTGGTTCATGCTAGTTTGATAGCAATTGTTAAAATTTTGTTTTAAATTTTACAACTTTTAATTAACTTAATAGATTTGTGTTTATGACCTTACATGTGTTGCTTTTTTATACTATACTGCTTCTTATTCAACCCTAGGAGAAAGGTACTCTTCTGGAAGTTTTCTTTATTCTTCCTTTGTGTTGTGTGTGTGTGTGTGTGTGTGTGTGTGTGTGTGTGTGTGTGTGTGTGTGTGTGTGTGTGTGTGTGTGTGTGTGAGAGAGAGAGAGAGAGATTTGCATTTACACACATGCACATGCTTGATAGATAGATATTTGTTTTACATACCTACATATCTCACATGTGAATAACTGTAACTGACAAATTTATGCCATATTAGATAAAAGTGAATGAAGCATTGTTTTATCTGAAATAGTCTTGCAATGCAATATCTAATGCAAAGCACATATGTAAAACCTGAGGGCCACATTCCTCTTATTTTACATCCTTCTCTGCTCCATTGCGACGGATTAACAGACAGACTTCTGCAGAACTGGAAAACATCCTGAATAGCTAATTCAACCATTGGATTAGGTGTGTTAGAGCAGTGAAGTAACTATAACTTTTAAGACAGTGGTCCTCAAGGACTTAAGTTTGGCACATTTAATCATTTGTATAAATTTTCAACCAAATATAATAACTTTCTTAGGCAGAATGAACATGTAGATGTTTATAATACTGTAAGAGACAAAAGTTTAATGCTTTATGTTCCTTTTTTCTCTTAGCAATTTTAACAAGCAGATTGGAGCAGCATCTGCAGTGATGTGGATGTTGAACTTGTCTGCTGTGGTGAAGAAGGAGCTGAGCCAGAAAGCAAAGCTCTCAATGTACCGGTCGATCGATGTCCCAATCCTCACCTATGTTCGTGAGCTTTGAGTAATGACCAGAAGAATAAGATTGCAGATACAAGCAGCCAAAATGAGTTTCCTCTACAGAGTGGCTGAGCTCAGCCTTAGAGATAGGGTGAGGAGTTGGTACATCTCAGATGTACTTGGAGTAGAACCGCTGCTCCTCCATTTCGAGAGGAGCCAGTTGAGGCGGTTTAGGCATTTGGTCAGGATGCCTCTTGGATGTCTCATTGGGGAGGTGTTTCAGGTATGTTCCACTGGCAGGAGGCCCCCGGTCGACTCAGGACAAGCAGGAGGAAGTACATCTCTGGGCTAACCTGAACACCTGCCGGTCCTTTCGGAGGAGCTGGCAGACATGGCAAGTCTGGGATTCCCAACTTGGGATGCTACCCGTGTGACGCAGACCTGGATTAGGCTATTTCACAAAAAACAAGAACGGGACCTTGCACTCATGTGTACAAATGGCCTGACTGCTGGATGATATCCCCAACTGCAGCGGTACCAGCTAGGTATAGTCAGACTTACCTCAACAGCGTTGGCTCTGGAACCCAAGTCCTTGAAAGGGGTTGGACTCTCTTCTATGCTTTTATTATCCCCAAGACTCTCAGCCTGTATGTTGTTGGGGTTTACCCCAGGGGACAAAAAGATAGCTTCCCTGAGCCTTCGGGTCAGGGAATTTTCCTGACTAGGGATGCACCAAAATGAAAATTCTTGGCTGAAACCAAAAATGAGGAAACTAATGAAAAAAATGAAAACCGAAATGCTAAAATAAATTACGTCAATTATTAGGACCATAGCATTTATGGCTATGATGTGAACTAACCTCACTAAAATCAAGACATTACAATAAATCAATTACAAAACTATGAAAACAATGGTGAGAGGAGGGGAAAAATACTGTTTATAACTTGGAGAAGTATAACCCTTAGCTTATTATTATGTAATAAGTGAATGACAGGCAATCGGTAGTCTGAATACTCTTGAGAATCTGCATAAATCTGGACCAGTAATCAGAAAAACTATAGGTTAAGCAGGAGAGCTAGGTTTGGACATCAATAAGACAACCACAACAATCATGAGGGTTTTCTTGTCTTATAATTAATCAATAAACTAGCCTGGTAAACCAGACTATATATGTGGATATATAGTCTGGCCATGGTTCACTGAAACGACTCATTCATGAGGCGGGATCAACGGTTGTCAATCAAACTGTCTTTACATGCTATTGGATACCGCTAGGACCAATTAGAGCCATTTAGCAACAACCGGAACCAGCTGGTAAATAAACTTTTGTGTGCTATGTCGTCGGCGAATATGCCGTCGACAAATATGCCGTCGGCAAATATGTCGCGTCCCATCGGCAAAGCGGCCAATAAATCCTCTTTCAAACTAAAAGACTTAAGTTCCTCTACAGTGGAGGAAATAATTATTTGACCCCTTGCTGATTTTGTAAGTTTGTCCAATGACAAAGAAATGAAAAGTCTCAGAACAGTATCATTTTAATGGTAGGTTTATTTTAACAGTGGCAGTTAGCACATCAAAAGGAAAATCGAAAAAATAACTTTAAATTAAAGATAGAAACTCATTTGCATTTCATTGAGTGAAATACGTATTTGAACCTCTACCAACCATGAACAGTTCTGGCTCCCACAGAGTGGTTAGACACTTCTACTCAATTAGTCACCCTCATTAAAGACACCTGTCTTAACTAGTCACCTGTATAAAGGACACCTGTCTTAACTAGTCACCTGTATAAAGGACACCTGTCCACAGAATCAATCAATCAAGCAGACTCCAAACTCTCCAACATGGGAAAGACCAAAAAGCTGTCCAAGGATGTCAGAGACAAAATTGTAGACCTGCACAAGGCTGGAATGGGCTACAAAACCATTAGCAAGAAGCTGGGAGAGAAGATGACAACTGTTGCTGCAATTGTTCGAAAATGGAAGGAGCACAAAATGACCATCAATCGACCTCGGTCTGGGGCTCCACGCAAGATCTCACCTCGTGGGGTGTCAATGATTCTGAGAAAGGTGAGAAATCATCCTAGAACTACACGGGAGGAGTTAGTTAATGACCTCAAATTAGCTGGGACCACAGTCACCAAGAAAACCATTGGAAACACATTACACCGCAATGGATTAAGATCCTGCAGAGCTCGCAAGGTCCCCCTGCTTAAGAAGGCACATGTGCAGGCCCGTCTGAAGTTTGCCAATGAACACCTGAATGATTCAGAGAGTGACTGGGAGAAGGTGCTGTGGTCTGATGAGACCAACATTGAGCTCTTTGGCCTTAACTCAACTCGCTGTTTGGAGGAAGAAAAATGCTGCCTATGACCCCCAAAACATCGTCCCCACCGTCAAGCATGAAGGTGGAAACATTTTGCTTTGGGGGTGTTTTTCTGCTAAGGGCACAGGACAACTTCACCGCATTAACAGGAAAATGGACGGAGCCATGTATCGTCAAATCCTGAGCGACAACCTCCTTCCCTCTGCCAGGAAACTGAAAATGGGTCGTGGATGGGTGTTCCAGCACGACAATGACCCAAAACATACAGCAAAGGCAACAAGAAGAAGCACGTTAAGGTCATGGAGTGGCCTAGTCAGTCTCCGGACCTTAATCCTATAGAAAACCTATGGAGGGAGCTGAAGGTCAGAGTTGCACAGAGACAGCCTCCAAACCTTAAAGTGCCTGTGACTCCATATTTAAATCACTTTATATTAAACAGGTGTAATCTTTGATGCCTCTAGATTAGCGTTGCACCATTATAACTCAAAATACGCTGTAATTATTTCCTAACGAGCAACTCAGAGATCAGAAGAAAGCGCCGCCTTCCGGTTCTGCTGGGTTTCTCCTTATTTGGCAGCCTGACACTTCTGCTGCAGCAGGGGGCAGTGTCGTCACGTGAAAGAGAAACGAAACTGAAACTAAACACTACACGGTCTATGGGCAATGGCGGCGGCACTGCCTCGCTCCAGTTGTCGTGAACGTGCATGTGGGAGGAGAATTTACCATATTAGCAAGTCCGGATCACTATGACCTCATAGCGGGCTGGAGTGAAAAAAACTGTTTGAAACCTGGGTCTGAAATCTGGAAGAGCTTCTCACTGGCTGGACTAGGAGACAGATGGACGCCATTTTTTGCTCTTTCTGGCAGGTTTAAGGTGAGAACTCAACGTTGCAACATGATAGATAAGTCAGAAAACATGGAAAACGATGTCATGGGCACTTTAAGGATTTGGAGATGATCTGCAAAGAGGAGTGGACCAAAATTCCTCCTAACATGTGCGCAAACTTGGTCATCAATTACAAGAAACGTTTGACCTCTGTGCTGGAAAACAAGGGTTTTTCCACTAAGTATTAAGTATTTTTTGTTAGAGGGTTCAAATACTTATTTCACTCAATGAAATGCAAATGAGTTTCTATCTTTAATTTAAAGTTATTTTTTCGATTTTCCTTTTGATGTGCTATCTGCCACTGTTAAAATAAACCTACCATTAAAATGATACTGTTCTGAGACTTTTCATTTCTTTGTCATTGGACAAACTTACAAAATCAGCAAGGGGTCAAATAATTATTTCCTCCACTGTATCTGTTCACGTCTTAAAGAAAAGCCCATATCTATGTCAAAGTTGATGACAAAACCGTTTCAAATGAACGCGGAGCCAGAGCTGCTGCCATGTTTACTGCTGCGTTCCAGTTGTCCTCAGAAGTCAGAAGTTCCGAGTTCCAAGTTGGAAAAATCAACTGGAACGCCCTCTGAAGTCAGACTTCCCACTCGGAAAGTCGGAGGTTTTTTTGAGTCCCAACTTTGGGAAAAAACGTGGTGGCTCCTCATAATAACAGTTAAATGTAGTGAAAACATGTTTATTTTGCAAGACCTGCTTGTTTGGCTGTGTCTACGTTCAGTGTAATGTTGCGTTTCTTAAACAATTTCAGAATGTTTGCATGATCTAATTAATTAAAGTCTAAAACAATATTTTGAATGTGTGCTGCTAACAAAGGCAACAATGGCAATGTGTTTGTGTGTGAACCAAACACGAAAAGCAATTAAACTGTAAATCACTTACTATTTTGGTATCCCGACTTTTCCGACTTTGCAAACTGGAACGCTTGTAACTCGGGTGTGACGTAATTCCCAGTTTCGAGTTCCGACCTCCGAGGTAAATGGAACACAGCATACATTCAGAGTCGGACTCGGAGCTCTGCCGTCATCGCCTAATCCTGCCCAGCAAACCATTAGAGCGCTGTGATTGGCCCGGTACGAGACTGATCGGACCAATCAGTGGGCTCCAGAGGTTCCAATGAGCATGGCTAGACCAAAGTCTGCAGAGCAGAACTGACTGTCTAGTTTATAGGCTATCAATAAACAACAATAATGAACAATTTGAACAATAAGAGAAAAACAATAAAACATAAAATAAGCCGGCAACCCAAAAAAAAAATAATTCAAAATAAACCAGTCTCTTTTTAAATCGTTGGGGCCCTTTATTCACTCTTTGGTTTGAGTGACATGAGTGTATCAGCGTTCTTTTCCTACCACTTCCATTCACGTCTCACTTGGCTCGCCACCTAGCTTGGGCTAGGAATCTCTCACAAAGGTTCGGGGGTGATCCTTTGATGGAAACCAACTAGATCTATTCAGTCAGTCTCTCTCAGTCTTGTCGGAGTTCAATTCTTTATCCTGGAAAAAAAATCTGACCTAATGACCGGCCAGAAAAATCCAAATTCAGTACGATCTTGTAGTGCCTCATATCATTACCAATTAATATAATCAACTGGTTGAAATCATATCAAGTTTCATTTAGTTGTACAACAAATATATCATATATTCATAGTATAAAACTATAAATGTGTTCTTAAATTGCAACTCTATTCCAGTGCATTTGTTTAACAAGGCCCTTTAACTTATCACTAATAAATTCAATAGTGACTCTTATTACAAACAAATTTGTATAACATTTAACATTCATGACATTTTTTACAATAACAATAATCAAAACACATAGTAATTCAAAGTTATTGGACATTAATGTGCAATCATCTCCTGTCTGCACTGGTTACAGAGCAGAAGAGCACTAAAAATTGACTTCACATCACTTTAATAATGCATACACAACACTACTTAACCTGTTTTTCACAGCTTGTGCAAACAATGTCACAAAGAAACCAAAAAATATTACAAATAACATCAACGTTCAAGATAGAATAGAATAGAATAGAACTTTATTTGTCTGACACCAACACGGTTACAGACATTTGTCTTTCAACAGGGCTCGACAATCATCATACATCACACTCACATAAAAACAATAAGAGACCGTTAAAACTAATAATAGGATAGCTAACTTTAAATTAGCAATAATAGCACCATTGCAGAGTAATTGGAGCTATTTTGATAATAATTTTTCCTTTTTTTAGTATTACCAAGCTTTAACTTTCAAGTATTCAGTTCTTTAGTAACTTAACAGTTGTTTCCAATGTGGAAACTAAGTTTATTGATCTTAACTCACCGTTGAGACATATGTTCGGTTTCACTATAACTAAGTGTGGACTGGAATTTGTTGCGCATCAATAACGGACTCTACAAAGCATAAAGATGACGATTTGACCATCGTCAGACATCGCATAGGTTCAATAAGGCGTGACGCACGGTTTGTGTTTACGGAAGTAGGTGTCTTTGGGGCCGTGTGTCATGTCCTTGCGCTGTTCACCGAAGCTGCGCCGTTCAGCGGAGGGTTACAGCTGCTCTTTGTCATGAAAGTAGTCCCGAGATAATGTAATTCCTTCGTGTTACTTTTTATTTTCCCTTGCAGTCGATATGTTTACTGAGGTCACTAGGCCGAATTATTATCACTATTTGTGAGTTTTATGGATGTTTTTTCTGGCAATGCTATCTGGTACCATTCACTCACAGTGTTTGAGCTAAGCTAAAGCAAAAAGAGTACTGCCGGATCAGTAAAACCGCTGGGCTGTTTACAAATAGTTTTTGCCCACTTATCTCACTCTGAGGAATATGGCAATAGACAAAAAATAACTTGGCAGTGGAGTATCACTTTAATTTGATATTTTTGGTCAGAAATGTTTGAGATTAGATATTATAAAATGACAGCAAACCAGGCATTTTGTGAAGAAAACATTTATTGCATATTTACATTGATTTAAGAGTGCAGTGTGCTTATCGGTGTCCAATGATCAGATCTGACAGCAGCTTAATCAGATTCATTCATTCATGATCATCTGTTTCTCCATTGAGTCGTTTTAAGCTATTTATGTTTCCATTTAGTTAAATAAGTTTTTACAGAGTTTAAATGTTCCTCTGCTGCTCAATAAAAGTGGATGTTGTCAGTTTTTAACCTAAATCACGTCTACGTTCACGTAAAAGTGCAATTTTTGTGTGTGTATGTGAGTGTTTTTGAGGTCTGTTTCTGACTGCATGTGTTGTAAATATGCTCCTGTCTGCTTGTGTGTTCACAGGTCCTCCGTCTCTCCGTCAAAGGGGACCTCCGGGTCCATGTGGATGTGTGAGTTGTCTTCGCTGCAGACCCAGCCGATGGGTGTGCGGTTGAACGAGGGCCGGGTGCGGATGTCGGCCTGCTGGGTGGGAAGGGACTCGGGCTCCTCGCCATCAGCGTTGATCTCTGGGAGCTCAAAGGTCAGCATCTTAAACGCCTTTTCAACGCCACCAAACGGCAGCGCCGTCCTGGAGAGGAAAGGAGTAGAAAAGATATGCTACAAAAAAAAAAAAAAGATTGTCCTTATTGATAATAAGGACACAATAATACATTTAATCTACATTCATTGTTACTCTAATTCTAAGATTCTAGAAGTTTATATTAAAGATTTCTGGAAAGCAATCATTTTTCATTTGTCAACTTTTCCCCACTCTTTTAAAGTCTAATAATGGATTAAAAGGCTAAACCACTAAAAGCAGAAACATTGCCTTCAGGATGCACAACACATAATAACCATTTGACCTGCAGGTCAATTAGAGCACTTTGGTCCCTAAATCTGAAATATACTGGAAACAAAAACTGATCAAATTATAAAAACAAATCTAAAAAATATTGGGGTGTTTAAATAAAATGTTTCTTACTTTAGTTTTATATTGTCCTTAATAATAATAATAATTGAAATATACTTCCTATTGCCTCAAATTATTAAAAAATACTAAAAATTACAGTGTTTTTCTTGGTGTGAGCATTATAGAGTGAAATAAAATTTCTCTTTTTTTGTCTTCCAACATATTTGTGTTTCTCCTAACTCAGTGACTCGTTGGGTGACCTTTCCCACATTCATAAGAAAGAATAGAACACATCCTGAAGTATTTTCCTCACTTTACAACTTTTGTTTTGTAAAATAATGACGCATTTAAACTTTTTAAAAGTTGCTGAAGGAAATTTTACGTGTTTGCGTACCTGTTGAAGCTCTTGAACTGAGGCAGTTCTGGGTGGATCTGGATGGGTCCGGGCATCAGAGGCTTCATGGTGGCTTTAAGTTCCTCGTTGTTGCGCATGGCTCGTTCCCATGGCGACACATAAGTACGCACATACTCCTTCCTCCTCCTCGCTTTTTCTTCCTCCTCATTCACCGTCTCCTCCACCTCTGAGACACAGATGCACAGTTTAAACCAGATATTAAATCTGAGTAATAAACCATTTTCAAAAGGTCATTTATGATCCTACTTTCTACTTCTCTTGGCATCTCAGGCTTTGGAGGAACAGGAGGAGGGGACATCAGCAGGTTCTGGAAGTTCTGCTGGAAAATTCAGAACATAGAACCTCAGCAGATCCACACAAGATAAATAATGCATCCCTCATCTTGACTCTCACCAGGCTCTCATTGGTCACGATGAACCTCTCAACTCTCTGCTGCCTCATCCTGAACATCTTAGAGCCTTTGTTCTTCAGCAGGGAGAGCTCCTCCAGCATCACATCCTTAGGCGTCTTTATCTTGGTGCCCAGGTCGAATTCTGCAGCATCGAGGTCCAACTCATCCTCTGATGGGAAGAAGAAAAAATAATGACAGGATGAGGGCATGCAGGTCAAAGTGAAAGTGAAAACATTATTTTTATATAGTTTTAAATGATTTTAGTAATGATGTTTTTAAATAAATAATAGGAATTTGTTTCGTTAAAATCTTAATTTATATCGTTTCTGATAAAAAATAAAGAAGCTGAGCATTAAATGACATCATAAATCATTTTGTCTTTCTGCCACATGACTTTTTTTAAAGTATGGTAAAATAACTGTTATTCTCCTGTAATTTACAGAAATCATTTTATGAAATTTTATACAAAAATTGTTCTGTGTGTGAACTGAAACATACAGTATTAATTATGGATGCACTGAGACTTGTTACAGCTTTTTAAAAATGTCCAAGTCATTCGATTGAGCTTAAAATTTAATTATTACAAATATAAGTTGCAATTTCTGATCAATGATTAGTGAAAATAATTTAGCAAATGTTGTTATTTATCATTATTTTTGTGACTAAAGTGAGAAACTCTGGGGTTTGGATTAAAGATAAACCTAAATGAAGGGTGTAAAGTGTTTACTGAGGTGTATTTAGGTGAGTTAGGGTCAGTAGGTCGAGGCTAAATGGAAGCAGAGAGCTCTGGGGAATTTCACTAGTTTTTTTTTTGTTTTTGTTTATTGAAGGAAATCCTCATAACACACACAGCCTCTCCCCCCTGTTACTGATGGAGAGGCATGATGGATTTTACCGCTCCACACAGCTCCTCATAAAACGCTCCCCTCATCCAACACATACATCATGAAATCACTCATAACACCTGGAGTTCAGCCATTAACTCACACACAGAGTCACAGTCTCATCTGTAAAGCTGGAAGTTGGCATGGCAGCGCTGCAGAGAGCCGTTAGCGGAGCGCCGTAAATCAGGCTGGTGTGTGTATGAGTGAGAGGGTCGGAGAGATATATTGATGATGCTCAGCAGAGCGAAGTCTCCCACGGGGATATTTATTAGTGTTGATTGAGAAGAATGAGAAACAAGTCCTGGCTGCTGACTGGGGGGGAACCGGACAGACTGACGGACGGAAGGAGGGGACAGATGGACGACTGGAAAAAGTCAGAATGACACACTGGCAGGGATGATGGAGAGATGTGTTGGTATTAACTGGAGAAAAACAGGGGATAAGCTGGATTAGCTGAATGACTGACTGACTGAAAACAAACTGGAAGCATACAGATGTGGCTGCAGATGGGATGGCAGAAGGACTGGGACTGAAAAAACATGCAAATGCAGGAAAATGTGTCAACAGAGCATTGAAGGACAGATGTAAGCATGTGTGCGGATGATCAAACATATCTTGACTGCAGATTTTAGCTTTGAAAAGTCTGATTAGTCTCCTTTACAGCAGTGAGGACCATGCATTCATGGTACGAGCAAGTGAATCCCAACAGGAGAATATTGCAGAGGGATTTTGGCACAACCACACATTTAGCTGCTTATTCCACAAATACACAATCCTCACTAGTTATATAGTAAAGGTGACAAACCAGGCTTTCTAATGATATAAGATTTATTGTGAAAACGTTGGAGAAATTCAGGGTGCAAAAGTAATAACTCATGGAGGTAAATACCCTCCAAGTCCATCCATTTACCCATTAGCTAATACATCCTTTTATTGTTAAGAGGATAGAGCTGGAGCTGATCCCAGTGGACACTGAGAGGCTGTGCACTCCTTGGGCTATTCACTAGTCCATCGCAGGTTTTTGTGCTGGGTGAGGACATTAAGGCGATTGCTGGGTCAGTAACAGCATGAAGATATGGAGCGCTGTACCAGAAGGCACACATATATATTATAATTTCAGCATCAGCAAAGTAAGAGAAATGTGATTCTTCCTGGAACAACAATAGATGTCCTTAATAAAGTCACATTATTATTGCCAAATGTTTTTCTCTCTGCTATTTTTAGAATTAATGTACTTTGTGTTTGAACCACTTTAAGCTGCACAGCTAGAGACTGAACAGATGGGCCAACTTGTGCGTTTGGCAGGAATCAAACTATTATGATTCTGGTGGATGTTTCACACAGTATGTTCAGCTTGTGATTCACAGGAAGTGATTTATAAGGAGGAAAATATATAACAAGGAAAGATTCCAGCATTTAGCATTGATGGCTAATGTTAATAATAATCATTTTTTTCACCATTTATCCTGATCAGGTCACAGAAGTAACAGGTCCACGAGGAAAACCCAGACATTTCCCTCCCTGGTGACAATCCCCAACTCAACTTTTTTAATACAACAGACCAAAAAGATTCTTTCATTACTGAAGATGAAGCCTCTCACTCCATCCTACCATCACTTGTAAACAAAGCACCAAGATATGTCAAACCTAACCCGGCAGCTTCTCACTCAGCTGACAGCTCTGGGAACAAGCTTGGCTTTCTGGCTTTGATTAGATAAATATAAAAAGTATGAGTTTTAAAAACAAAATAACTAATTTACATTTTTTTTAAACCAACAGATCTCTAAAGAATTAAAAAATTTTGCTAAATTCAGAACTGAACTTACACACAATCCCATACAGAGATAGCGAGTGCAACATCACCATGCTGTTTTGCGTTGCTCGTGATGGTGACAGATTTGTAGCTGCTTTGCCATCTGATAATGACCCACTGCTCTCCAGGAGATGCCACATGCATGTTAGATATTTGGTTACAGCCTGGAATAAGTGCATGAGGGCTTGTTTAATTGCGGCAACAAGTCATGATTCACACCCGTGCAGATCTGTCTACACGTGCTGACCAGGCAGCGCAAATGATTAGCTTTTTACTGAGCAGGTGAAGATTGATAAGTGTCCTGTTTACGCTTTGTGTTTAACTGTGTTTATGTTTTTATAAGAGGGAGTGTGTGTGTGTGTGTGTGTGTGTGTGTGTGTGTGTGTGTGTGTGTGTGTGTGTGTGTGTGTGTGTGTGTGTGTGTGTGTGTGTGTGTTACCTATCTGGCTGATGTGGGACAGGTCAGTGATGATCTTACTGGTGGTCTTCCTCTTGTTAGACGGGTCAGGATTGGTGATCGGCATGGCTAATAAATGAAGAAGACCAATAAAGTTTTCAGTTTTCATAAAAACATTTTTATCTCACAAGAAATGCAGCTTCTTTACATAAAGAATACCCCAGAAAATTATTAAAAATAACTATCAGCCTGCAATATGCTTTTTACTTTGAGCATCAGCTGACTACACTATGTGTTTGTTTCAAAATTGATCATAAAGCCAACTATTTGGGATAAGCAAACAATATATGTATTTTTAATGGTTTTAATTGGTTATGTAATCAACTCTTGGTGTCATGATCGCCAACACTCCAAGCGCTTCACATTGCGCAAGACAGGATGGGTTAAGGTTAACCTGAAGAGACCTGAGTTGTATTTTTAATTTCACCTCGCCAATTGGGATAGAGTAACCCCAAAAGAAAAAAAATTACAAATTAAAATTAAAAACACATCTTGATTAAAGCTGCAATATTTCAATTCAAAACAGTCAAACAACTCCCTCCCTCTTACTCTCAAGCTCCTTCTAAAGCCACGCCTCCTTAAAGGCATACTTTGCAACTTTTTCATATTTTCAAATCTCTTTCTTGAGCCAGTATGTGCTAATATGACCCTTTGCAGGGTTAATAAAAAGTTACTTCGCCTCATCCGGTGCTTAGATCCGGAATACCACGATTGCAAGATCTCAGTCTCCGGTCCAGTGCCCCGGAAGTCTCACAAAGCCATGTATCTCGCGAGGGCTAACCCAATGTGGCTAGCTGTTATGCTAGCACCGGAGTGTTTTTAGCATAGATATCATATATATCACTACCTTACCCATGCTGTTTGTCAATGGACCCTGACTTAGCTACGCCAGCGGCCATCTTGGGGCAGCAAGCTGCCCCCTTTCATAACACTGGTGTCAATAGAGCGTGTACTATTAAATACCTCTAACTTGCTCAATTTTTTACCGATTTTCAACCGGTTTGCATTTTTATAAACGTCAGAGACGTGGCTGTGAATATATATCAAAATATAACGATAATGGTCAGGAAATTCATAAATTGTAAAAGTATCATATCTCAAGTCTATACATAATGTTTGTAAGAAAGTAACCCGTTTGTAAATCTGTTCATTTTTCATCAAGTTATGAGTGTTTTTAGTTAAATTGATCGCTCACCTTCCATCTGCCGCCATAGAGAGCAGAACGTCAGCTCGCTGCCCCAAGATGGCCGCCGTGTAGCTACGCTGTTGAACCCCGAATGATTCATCTAGCCTTTATACATGATATCTATGGTTCTCCCTGCTTGAACACAGCTGTTTTTTTTTGAAGGAGTAAATAACGGCTCATGTAGAAAGCAATGAAGGCTGAGGAGACATTTCAACAATTAGATTTAGGTGTTTCTGAGCAAAAACAATGGTGCTAACGTTTTTACGGCAGTGATTTAAAACAGCCAACAGGGGGAGCCAAAGCATTCAAAACTGCGTAGTATTCCTGTAAATGTGAACGTGACTGTGGCTGAAAAATAATAGAATTTTAAAAATATATATTTTTGTTGCTCCAGTTTTTTTTTTATCCTATCAGGATAAATGGTTATCTTTAACAAAAATACTTTTAAAATGTATCAAATTAGCTTTTAGTCTACATGTATGTTTAACATAAAATATTTTAGTGTAAGAAGCCAATGCCTTTATAATGAGGATGATGGGTTTCATGAGTTGTTAGCAAAATACCTATCTCATGAACCACTGGATGAGTTCTAATGAAACTCTAATGAAATCCTTGCTCGACGCATAACTCTTGGTGTTAATTTGATTCAAGATGGCCGCTACAGTTAAATAACATTAGCAAACTTAAAACTCAGATTTACAGAAATTGAGCCTAATTTTGGTGTCATAGTAGCTGAGAGTAATTCACAATCCATACTCAGAGTTTTAGCTGGTCACAAGAGATCTTGCATCATTTTATTATCAAGATCTGACCAAATTATCTCCATCATTTCTTGATTTAAGAAGAACTTGGTTTAAAATGTATGCATGAAAACCAGTGGGGGGGGGGGGGGGAGCACTTTTTCAAGGAATGCCGCCAAACCTTTTGGTCTTTCTGTTTTGCAGTCAACACTGACTGGTTCTCTTGTATTTTTCCTTTCAAGCATTAGCAGATCGCTGCAATTATATTAAAAGTGATTTGTGACAGAACAGACAGCAACAACGTGGCTGGAAGTGTAATCTGATACAACAAAAAGTGTGAAACTCATCAGCACAATCTCGGAAGATACAAGCTTCCCCCCCCAAGAGATATGGATCATAATGAAGTTGCACATCAGCCCCAGATTGGTGTGAGCTTCGGCCAAATCTCAGTGGGCTCTTTAATCAAGTTAAGCTCACTTTAAACATGGTGTGTAACCCCTGCTCGCCCTTGAGGACACTAATTCCTGGTGGCAGCTCGTGTCTCTTCTGACTAACTGCTCAGATGGGGTGCAGGCAGTATGTTACTGTCAGTTGAACAGGTCGAAAGCAATTATGTAAAGCTGGAGGTGAGTCCCAGCTCAAGAGAAAAAAGCAGAAGGGTCTGTCTACAGGGAGCCAGTTAATGTAATTGCTTTTCATCCACTGTAATAGAAGCCCATTTCCAGTCCTGTGTGAGCTATTTTGAGTACATGTTCTATAGCACTGCAGAGATCGGCACAAAACGTTCAGGAGCACCGCCAACACTTGCACAAAGATTTGTGCTCAAACGACTTCTTTCTTATGATTAATGTGAGCCCATCGGAGCAGGATTCAAAACCAGAGATTCCAGGTGTTTTGAGGAATTCTGGAATTTTGAATTTGAGGGAATTTTGAGGATTTCCAGGAAATGCAAGATGGAGGCAGTGCATGGTGACGAGTGGCTACAGGAGCAGAGTGCAAGGGGCTGGGTCCAGTTACCTACTCTCCAGGAGAAGAGGCGCTCCCATACCCCCTCAACCAGCCTGTTTTAGATCCAGATAAATCTCAAGAGGACAGCTGAGGAGGAAGGGCATCAGTCAGCACATTCCCAGATTCATCCATCCACGAGGCCTAAAAACTCCACCGCAGAGGGCCATATTCCTCACCGACCATAGAGTTAAGTTAGGAATAATGGAAGATGTGGTCAAATTTGATTTGGCCAAAATTATGTTTCATTAAATCAAACTAATTCTAATTTGACCATCAAATCATGTAAGATAATTTAAAGGCGTTTGCTTGAATTCCTGTAGATTTTCCTAGAAAATTCTGTAGAGCTATGATGTTTGTTTTATGAACTCATCCAGTTACAGAGGCCTCCGCAGCCCACAGGCCACGTAAAGCCAAGGTATGATCATTAAAAAAGTAAAGATAAACTGCATCTCTTCTTAAATTTGCATTGATCATCTTGAGACCCCTTAGCATGAGATCATTCATAAACATTAGGATGTCGGATTTGTCCTCACACACCATCACCTCTCCAGAGTCATACCTGTAAGACGTCAAGTATCCACAGGAAGATCCAGGTCCCAACCAACAGGAATAGATCCCCACAGCTTGTACTGGACTGCCTGTCCTGGTCTTTGCCCGGCAGAGAGTGAAACCCAATCATCAGGGCTTCTTCAGCGCTGACCGGGCCCTGGAGGGGGGAGGAGGGGGTGAACAGAGTGAAGAGTATACAGACAGGTGTAGTAATAGTATAGGTACACAGTTCAAAAGTAAACTCAACATCAGCCAAAACATTATGAATCCTCATAATTTACCTGGAAATCATTTATTAGAATATTAACCCTTTGTAGCAAACTCACTTAAATACTTGTAAATTTAAAACTTCAACCATTACTGAGGGTAAATGACTTTTTTTAAAAGATTTTCTTTTCTTTTCCTGTTTTTATTTTTATTGAGTTATTGAGTTTACTTGTTTCAACATTTATGTTTTTTTAACTTTTAAATATAGTTTTTTTTTCGTTCATCACTATCGTCATTACAACAATATTTTGATTTATTCTAAACTTTAATACTGTTTATGTTTTAGCTTTTTTATATTTTACTTTATTTGATGTTTTCCTTATATTTTGTATTTTATTTCTATTTCTGATCTTATTGTATCTATGTATCATGAGGATATGGGATGGACAAAATAATCATCGGCTTCAATCCATTCCAATTTTGATTGATCTATTTCAAAACTTCTAACTGTACAATGACATCACTATAATGTAACAAATCAAAATAAATCCATTCATTCATTCATTTTGTGTATTTTTTTAAAATGTTAGTACTTTTTAACTTTGAAAGTTCTGTTGTTTTTCTTTTTCTTTTATTAATCTTTTTTAACTTGATACATTCAGTTATATAGTTGACTTTTGTAAATATTTCTACTTTCAAATTTCAGTTTTTATAGTTTAGCTATTTAGTAAACTTTTTAAACAGTTGTAATTTTTACTTAGTTTTTTTATTTTTGTTTTTTCTGTGATTTTTTTTCCCATTTTATTTATTTATTTAATGTCCTTATTTGGACGTTTGTAGTTTTTAACTTGTGAAACAAATACATTTTTTAAATTGTAACATTTCCTTCCTTCCTTCCCTTTTAAAACATTTTTGTAAAAGTTTCAGGTTTAGGCTACAAATCATGGTTGATTGCCCCATGGGCGTCGCACCCGTGGGGGATGTGGGTGTTTTAACACCCACACGTTTCTCAGTGAGATCGTTCAACACCCACACTTTTCCAGCCGTTTTGCCCCAAACCTCCTCCTGTCTGATTTCTCCTCACAGCGATCGCTGTTTGTCCCCTCTCCCTCCTCCCCTCCTCTCCTGTTGCTCCTTGAAACCTGACACCAGCCTGCTGCCGATCACTTTCGATCCTCTCCCCTTCTCTCTCTCCTGCTCCGAACACCGGCCGGCCGGCTGTCAATCAATCGATCAGCTTTCCGCTATAAATCCCGCCTCTCTTGTCATTGTCTAATATTCGGCTTGTGATGAAAATAGTAATACAGCGGGTATTTACCCAGAAATAGTTTATTTGATTCTTAATTTCCCTGAAAATGTCAGCAGAGGTTACCTAAAAACAGTCTCTCAGTCAGATCCTCACAGTCCAGCTTTTATTTTCCTGTTTCTCACTCAGTGGAACAAATATGCAGAAAAGTGTAAGTGAAATTACTGTAAAAGCTAAAATCCTATTTAAATAAATAAATATTTATATGTAGAATTAATCAAAGTTTTTAAACTGAGCCAAAATGATTGAAATTGTACGGAGCCCGTCTCATGACATGGTGGAAGAATTAGTATTTCGTGCGCACGAATTATTATTTCGTTCCCACGAATTAGTATTTCGTGCGCACGAATTATTATTTCGTTCCCACGAATTAGTATTTCGTGCGCACGAATTAGTATTTCGTTCCCACGAAATACTAATTCGTGCGAACGTTAAACATATTTCGTTCCCACAAATTACTATTTTGTGGGAACGAAATAGTATTGATGATATTATCCCGCAGTCCCTCATCCATCTGCACCAGCCGTGATAACGATCTACCCACTGATGTTTGAGTGCCTTTTCTAATTCAGTTCTTGTCATTTTTACCTATCTTTGTCACTTTGTTATGAGCTGTATGACTTGTTACACAACTTTCAAACTTTCTACCACACGTTTTGTTGCGTGGAGTGGTAAACTCGTGTTTCTGCAGGACGCGCAGCCCTGTGTGGCAGGATGAGCATGATTGCTCCTGGTTTTATATGCCACACCTGTAGCTGTTTTACTGATTTCTATAAGGACAGCAGGTTGGATCAAAGCCCTGCCAAGGTGTGCTGGTGGACTGACAGGTCAGCTCACCTGTGTGACTGGGATCGGCTGCTAGTGCAGCAGCGGGAGGTTGTCAGGCACTTGGTTGCCATCTCCTCTAGCAGGGGGGTGGGTAGAGATGGCGTTGGCTGGTACGTGTGTGTGCTGTTTTTCGTCCCTCAGTGTGATAACACCATTATGTGCCACAGGTGTGAGCGAGCAGCCCAGGGAGTGACCGCCCTGGTCGCGCCAGGACGCTGCTCTTTTGCCTGTGGTCTTTTTTCGTCTTATTTCGTCTCCAGCTCAGTGGAGCAGCGTTGCAACCTCCAGCCTCTCAGACATTGATTGGGACTCCGCTTGCCGCCGGATCAGTCCAGTCCAGTAGCAGCTGACAGGTCAGCTGGACCACGGCAGTTCAGCTTCTGGACTGCAGGACTCTATGGAGCCGTGGGACGGTGCTCGTGAGGGTGTGGTGTGTGTGTGTGTGTGTGTGTGTGTGTGTGTGTGTGTGTGTGTGTGTGTGTGTGTGTGTGTGTGTGTGTGTGTGTGTGTGTGTGTGTGTGTGTGTGTGTTTGGGGAACAGTCGGAGAGAGGGACTAACAAGGTGTCATTGACCATTTTCATTTCTTTCTTTCAGTGGAGCTTGCCAGGAGGAGGTGGAGCCGGGCCCTCTGCAGAGGCAGCAGCTGGAGCAGCACCTAGGGTGGGTGTGGTGTGGTGCTCCCTCAGGTTTGTGGTCTGCTGCCCTGCAGGGTTCTGCCCCCTGCTGGTGGATCCCCACTGTTTGGTTGGGGCTTATGACTGTTTTGTTTTATTTGTAAATAAACCCATTATTTTAAATATCCTTGGTCCTGTCTCCTTGGGGTAAACATGAGCCTTAGTGCTCCTTATTAACATTCACTCTGTCACACCTGCATACAAATCATGGCACTTTTAAAGTAGAGCTGAATGATAAAGGGCACACGGTATTTTAAACATAAAACCAGAGTCCAATATCTCCCAGAAATCACTGAAATGTCCCCAGTAATTCTTCTATCAGGGTGCAGCCAAAGAGCTGCATCCCCGCAATAATACATGCAGCCACAGCTGACCAGTGCTGCCCTGCTGTGCGTGGAGTCCAGCCCGGGTCCCACGAATAAGTATTTCGTGCGCACGAAATACTAATTCGTGGGAACGAAATACTAATTCGTGCGCACGAAATACTAATTCGTGGGAACGAAATACTAATTCGTGGGAACGAAATACTAATTCGTGCGCACGAAATACTAATTCTTCCACCATGTCATGAGACGGGCTCCGTAAAATTGGCATCAGTTTCAGTAAGAAATGTCAGAGGGTTCACAGGTAAGCAATAAAATAAATATAAGTTTAAGTTATTACAATTTATAGTTACAGTTTGTTCAGTAGTAGGCTACAGTCAGTTAAAGCAAGTTGAAATATTTTTACAGCTAAATACTTTATTTAACAGTGATTAACTTTGTAGGTCATAAGTTGAGCTGTATGGTTCAAACTGGATACAATAACACTAAACCTGGGTTTAATTTTTGAAAAATCTGAAATGAACTTAGATCATTCAGAAATGTGTTATTAGTAATTCATAATTCAGACTTTATCATAGGTTGCATGTTAGTAAATTGCTGATTAGTGATTAATTTGTCTTTTAATGTCATGTAATACAGTATTGTTTATTAATGTCCTGATATTCACATGCACCACCACCATTCACCACTGTGTTTAATGTTATATTCACATGCAATTCTCATGAAACTAAATGTAACAAATCATGTGATGGTATGTTTCAAACGAAAACAAAAGACAAGCATCCATTAACCCTTTAATGCACAGCAGCCACATACACTACAGTAACTTTAACTCAGTTTTATGTTTATCATGTTAATATATTTCAATCCACTTCAGGGCAGTGTTAGTCCTTTGTAATATATTAGCAATATGGATCATCTTGTATTTGCAATATTGACTGCCTGGTGACATCATCAATTCAACATGGCTGACCATAATGGCCATGTGCTGAATTCACTAAAATTTCTACTGAAGAAGGAAAAGTCAGGTTGAAAAATATGATGGTGTATAGGAGAGTGTGTTGAACAATTATGTTTTTAGAAATTAAATTTCATGTGACAGAGTGAGACCGACATGTGACACAGATAAATCTGGTCTTCCTAGGTCACCTCTCAAAGCGGCACCTCATGACATTCTGAGTGCACTTCTTGACCAGAAATGTTCAATCCCATAACACACCTGTAACCCTCCTTAGTCACCACCTAATGTCTTAATTTACAGTATTACTGTTTGCACAACATGCACATCATTCATTGGTATCCATATATTTTTGTAATGTAGTTAGGTCATTATTTATGTTTATGTTTTCCAAATGTTTGTTTCTTTGTAAATAAAAGTAGTTAAATTAATATTTGAACTTTAAAATAAAAAACTAGTTACAAAATCAGATTTTTTGATAATTTCACTCCTTTGTTGTGCACTGTCCACATACGTGGACAGTGAAACAACTTTTATATCAAACCATATTTTTTTAAAATCTAAATGTTTGTCAGTTTAGGCTCATGTAGAGTAATAAAATCAATATTTAAAGAAATATAGCATTTTTTTCATAATGCGTGTATGAAAGGGTTAATGTTTCAATTAACAGTCGATGACATCTATGGGCCACATCCCCCACACTTTTGAAAAGCTTGCTACACCCCTGGATTGCCCCACAAAGGGTTGAAGATACAGTAGATTGACTTGAATAAGGACTAAATTCATCCTGATTGGTGGTTCAAGTAGAAGCTGGGACTGAACCAGAAACCTCCAGTCCTCCTCTCTTCACCTAAAGCCAGAATCTCACTGGTCATTGACAAATTTCAAATAATATTTACATGGAAGTTTCCAAAATGTTTTGAAATGTTTTGCATTTTCTCACAGGACTACGTGTCACAGTTCATGATGATCAAAAAGTCGACTTGGGCTCCTTTTCAATTTAATTTCTGTGAGAATGACAGGATAAATTACAAACAAACTGAGTCATAATTAAGACACTTTGAGACAAAATTGAAACAAGAAAATTTGCTCAATCGATACAGTTTGTTTACATCATAATGGCCTTTGTGACCCGACCAAATGAGAAACTTGCCTAAAAAGTGCAACAGATTCAGTGGGATTCCACTGGAATCTTTAACTAGCTATTCACTAACAGTAGCATCTTAATGAGATACTGACTTAAACCCCAGCCTCCATCAAACTCTTGATTCAGTTCCACTCAGGTGGACAGGAGCTAATGAAAAACAAATTAAAAACAACAAAAACTATTGTTCTCTTTATCAGTGTGTTTTGGGTTTTTTCCTGAAAACTGTAGGGAAAGCCAACGCGTCAACCAATTTAACAATTTTAGCAGCATTTCTGCTGTGCAAAACAGAAAATCTGATAAAAAAATGTGTGTCTTAATCAGTGAATTCAATTATTAGTTTTTACAAAAGTTTATGAAATCAAACATTATTGACTAAACAAATAAGCTATTGTGGAATTTGTCAATGTATGAATGTTTCTAAAGAAAATCACAATCCACAAGAACCTAGCCTACAAGAAAGTTACAGTGACCACGATTTATCTAGAATCTCCCTCCTTTAACCCCTGACCTAAAACACTGGAACCTGCTGACCTAGAACAGGATGTACGAGGCTCTGCTCTGCTCTGCTCTCAATCACATTTTGAAAAAGCCATCAGAATTAAGAGTTTAGCATCGCGCCAAATAGTTGGAGATTAACGGCTTCAAAAATAGGTGAAATGGGTTGTGTGTGTGTGTGTGTGCGTGCGTGCGTGCGTGCGTGTGTGTGTGTGTGTGTGTGTGTGTGTGTGTGTGTGTGTGTGTATTCCTTTTTTCAGGATTTGTGGGGACTGGTATTTTGTGAGGACATATTGACCCATTAAGATGAATGGTTTGTTATAGGGTCAAAATTAATGTTTTGGGAATAGGGAAGAATTAGGTAAAGATATGAGGTAACTATATAATAATAATAATAATAATAATAATAATAATAATAATAATAATAATAATAATAATAATAATAATAAGTTGCTTGTTATTTCTTCCAGTTGTACAGAAGCTAAACTTACCTTCAGACCTGCGTAGAACTAAAGTTAGCCCCATCTGTTAGCTGATCCTAGTCAGAGGTCAAAGGTCAGATCTCTCTCTGTGACTATGGTTGGATTTCACAGCTCCAAGGCCATTAGATGGATGTCATTAAGCTGCTTTGAAAAATAGGCCAACAGTCCTATAAGAACAATGTCAGAAAGGAGCAACAAGCACTGAAACAGAAATAGGAAAAACTAAATAAATAGTTTGGAATTTTTCCACTCAGCTACTTGGGATGCCTGATATTATGTGTACTTACAGTTAGGATATAGATAAATAAAATAAAAGTTGCAGCCAATATTGTAAAGTGGTAATGACATTTTACCACCATAAAACCTGAAAGGAAACAAGGGAGGAAGCAATAAACTGTAATGGTGCCAAATGTCTGAATGACTAATCCTACAGCGCCTCCATGTGGGGAGAGTTTACCCAGCATCAGCACTATTTCCACTTCTATTATGTCTGATTTTATTTTTAAAACCACCTGAATCACGAGAAAACTGCTACAAGAGTCAGAATGAAAAAGGTGAGAAGTGATAGGAGGAGATCCCATCGCAGTGTAAGAGGGGCTGACGTGGGGAGAAACAGAGTGACAGCTGAAGTGAGTCATGTCTATTTTTATTCAACCCCATGTTTCTGTGGAGAAGAATCACAGCTAAACAGACATGTTATACAAATCTCATGTTTCATGTCAACATATCAGAAAACATTTTTTTCTTCTAAAAATAACTACTAAAATCAAAGTCCACCCTCAGAAATCAATAACTCAAAAACTTAAAACATCTATGAGATGATTTAATATTAATACAATTTTATATAGTCAGATAGCAACAGGTAGGAACTCTCTGATAGTGAAGTTATAGGTCAAATCTGCCTTTTTTATTTCTATTTGTCTTTATTTATAATCTTCTACCTCTCTCTTAAATCAATCTCATTATGGCACATCCTCTGTTCTTCTATTTTATAACCAAACATTACCATTCAGGATGATATTTAAAGAACATGTCTTCATTTTTCTCATCAGTCTGTTACTTATTTCCATTTCCTAGACATTTCATAGGTTTCCACACTGAATTTCTGTCTCCAAACACAAGGATCCCTTTAAATAATGCTCAACCAAATGCAAGGGTCAAGAAGATGAAATACAAAAATCTGCTACAAGAAAGAATGATGTTAACAGCTCCTATAATAAAACAGATTCAAACACATCGGTGTAACTATATAATAATAATAATAGTGTGAATAGCAACCAGCTGACAGGTGCCAGCTCCCTTCAGCCTTGAACAGGATTAAACAATTACAGAAAGATGGTGAAATTAGTGATAATAATATTAAAAGGTAATCCAAAAAAAAAAAAAAGCGCTAACGTATTATTATTAAATGTGATTTTCTCTGTGCTCCCAGTTTTGATTTCTTCTACCCTGTTCAGTGCGTGGTGGCTCCAGGACGCCATACGCCAGGCTGCAGACCCAGGTTGGATGTGCTGAAGCGAGGCTTGGGGACCCGAGTGGGTTGAGAGCTGCTGGATCCTTGCTGAGGGGGACTACCTGGACCCAGAGGACTCAGATCTGGAGCACTTTTAAAATAATAGTTGGTCTGTGAAGCAGCTGTGGACTGAGGTTTGGAAAATGTAGGAGGAGAGGAAAAGGTTGGGAGATGAGGGAGCGGGGCAGAGGGGGCTGGAGGGACTGGAGAAAACAGGGGGGAGGAGGCCCACTGAGGAGGGTAAGGATGTTGGTTTTGGTAGGGGGTGGCAGCAGGTGGAGAAAACACAGCATCAGAGTACTTCAGAGGTTCTCCGAGTGTTGTAGCTGAACGTGGTACGATAACTTTGGGTGTGGGTCCAGTGGTCGTAGGAGGAGGCGTAGAAAACCGCTTTACCTCACAGACTCGAGCTGTCTTCTGAGGACCACCCCTCTGCTGATTAGGGTGGGAGGTGTCCTGAGGAACCCCGCCTCCATAGCTGAACAGGGAGGAGTGAAGCTGGTAGGGCTGGTGGCTCATTATGTCCACGGGTTTGATGCCTGCTTTCTGCCCTTTGGATCCTGTTGTCCGAGACTTCTTCACCTCAGGTTTCTTCTGGGCCTTAGGAGGACAGGAAGGAGAAAGCAGGGGGTTGTAGTTGATGGGGGGTGGAGCACGAATGTTAGGCGAGTACTTCCAGGTGGAAGGAAGGGAAGGTGTGGGTGAGGGTTCCCTGGTCTGAGCAGGTGAGTATGGTGCTGCAGCAGCAGATGGAGATCTCTCCACAATGTACCGATCCATGCGGTTCTGTCTGCGGGCAAACAGTTGGCCACCTTTCCCTGCAAGCTGCAAAACCTGGGGAGCCTGTGGTTTGGGAGCAACAGGAGGTGGCCTGGGTCCTCGCTGAGCTTGCTGAATCTGCATGAAGTTACAGGCCTCTGCCCCGAGCCTCAGCCAGTCCTCTTCAGGCCCTGATTCATGACCAGCCTCCCCACTGGGAGCAGCCGACTCAACACACGGGGTTTTCTCAAAGCAGTCATCCATGTTCTGCACCATCGACATCAAGTCTGGGTTTGGAGAAACATCTTTGCTTGTGAGCGCACTGAACATTGGCTTTTTGTTGCTACAGCGACGGGCATTGTGAAGGATGCCGGTACGAGCAGCTGGAACTGAGATGCGCTGCTCACGTTCAGTCAGTGAATCATTAGCAGGATCCTGAGGAGGTGATGCAGGAGACGTCATGTCAATACAGGCAGATGGAGATAGGGTCTGAGTGGTTGGAGGAGCATGGGAGAAGCTCTGAATCAATTCTGAGGGGGCATTTGGTGAGGTAATGTGAGGAGCTGAAATGCAGGTGGAGGGAGATGGATGAGCAGGAGCAGGAGGAGGACAGTACGGTGGAGGAGAGAAGGTCTGAGCAGGTGATGGACGTGCCAGAGAACCTTGAGCTGCTGAGGGCAAGAATGAAGCTGAGGGAGAAGCATGCGTTGCAGAAAACGGGGATATCGTTTGAAGATTTGTAGAAGGAGGATGAGAGAAAGGTGTTGAAGCCAGCGAGGAGGGAGGTGAAAGAGCTAATGGGGGTGAGGTAACAGAGGGGGAAGTGTTGCTGTTGTTATTTCTTGGAGGGATGTACAGAGAGGTGCTAGACACCGCTCTCCTCGCGTCTGATCCCGATGGATGCTGAGTAGGAGAGATCGTCACCATGGAGACCGCTGCCACAGGATTGTGTGCCATGGTTAAGGGGGTGGGTTTGGGTTGGGGAGGGCGAAACATCACAGAGGTTACAGAAGCACGAGAAGGAGTTGAACCTGGGGCGAAAGGCCGTGCCGTGCGGTTCAGAACACTGGGATTGGGATTGGAGGTGGGCATACCGTGTGGGTCCATGTTTGGATTTGGATTATTAGGGATGCTGTGGGGCCCATTTTGACTTTGAAGAGTTGACTCAGAAGGTGGGCTTAGGACAACACTCGCTCGACTTACAGCTACTAAACCCCCATTGGTCAGAGCCACAGCTGGAGGAGACATGTTTAGGATTGGCTGCTTCGTGATGCTGCTCTCCACCCTTGAGTTGTGATTGGTTGAGCTCTCCAACCCTGTGTTTTGATTTTCAGAAAACACAAGTCCTGGACTTAGACAGGTTGGGATGTCCACTTCTGTGCTGTGATTGGTGGTTGGTGTTGTTGGAGTGGTTGGTGTGGCTGAAGGGCAAGCAGAACTTCTCTTCTCCAGCAAATCAAGATAACCAGAATCCCACGTTGGGTCAAAAGATGCTGGGTATCCCTCTTCATCCACTTCTGAGCCACTCAAATGTGAACTTCCTCCTTCCTCCTCTGTCTCCCCCCCTGTCTCGCCCTCTGTCTCCCCTCCTCCGTCTCCCTCAGCTTTGCCAAAGCAGGTTAGTGTGTACTTTTTGGCTCTCTGTCTGCGTTTCTTGAACATAAGAACCCCCTTTGAATTGGGGTTGGGAGCATCAGTCAGCAAAGACGCGATGGAGCGGCATTTAGAGCGAGCCTCTTTCACCTGTTTCTCCACCACACTCTCCCCACGCTGCAACTCTGCAAGACAGAGAGAGAAAAACAGAACAAGAGACCAAAATAAATGTGCTGAAATGAGCAGAAACACAGGAGAGACGCAGAAATGGGAGTTCTGATTAATCCAAAACAAGGAACAGGCAGCAAATAACGGAAGCAACTGCTGGTAGAGGCTGATTTCTGCAGTATTATCACAGCGAGGAGCTGAGATGAGCATCACCAGTGACAGACAGGGGAGTGTGTTGTGGATTTAGAACAAAGAATTCCTGCTGCTTTCAAAGTTGAGTCACTCACACTCTGGGAAGGTTAGATCACAGTGTTTGTCCTTCCCAAACAGGGTCTGTGTTTATCTGTGTCTACTGGCTTTTTTTTTTGTGGGAATAAACAGTCAAATATATTTTATTTTTGGCCGTAAGCTCACTTGAAGGACAAAAATTAGTTGTAATATCAGATTGGAGACTCAACTCAGCCTCAAAGCAAAGTTGATGAAAAACAAAGTAACTAAAATATCAAATTTATTAGTTTTAAAGTTTGAATGATTAAATCATTATTTCATGCTATAGCAGCTCTTTGGTTGTAGTTTAATGCATTTTAATTTGCTTAACATTTGCTGATTACAGTACAAAATCCAACGCTGATGGAACTTTTGTTGATTTACATGCAAAGGTCAAAACCCCCAAGTATTAGACACATTCTTGTCCTTTATTTTGATTTTTTGGGTTTATTTTCTATAAAATAATTGAACACATCTACAATTCCTTCAAAATATAAAATAGTGGGTTTGGGGGTACAAAAGTATATCAAATCCTATGGAAATTAATCCAAAGGGTGTCATAATTAACAAAACTGTCCATTTGAATCTATGGCTCTTATAAAAAGTATTATTCAAGGTGTCTATTGCCTGTTTTCCACAAAACTCTTAACAACTCCTGTCTGAATCTGTCCAGGAGATCTTCTTGTGTTGTTTCAGTCTGGATCAAATTGGTGTAGCAACAAATCAGCCACTTTAATGCCTAAAGCAATGCCACCAATGGAGTAAAATATCTACAAAAATGACAAACATTTTGTTTATTGTTTGTTTCGAGCCCATAGTGAGGAATAAAAGCGATCATTAAAGTTTGTTACAACAATGATAGACTTTGAGTTGCACAAACATGCCATAAAAATGAGGTAATCCACCGAAATCAGACTAATCCTATTAATCTGAAAGAATAAATCCCTTTAGGACTGTGTAAATAAAGTTATTTAGAAGTATAATGTGTCTTACCTGTGTATGCAGTGTGTGAGACAGTGTGTCCACCTATGTCTGAACATGAAGGAGATGTGAGGTCTTTCATCTCACAGCTGTGAGTGTGTGTGTGTGTGTCCTTAACCTCCCTCAGACCCTCCCACACACACACACTCCGTAACGGAGTCCAAACCAGCTCTGAGTGGAGATCCGTCTGCCAGCTCTGCCCTCAGAGCCCGGCCCATGTAAAGACCTTTGTCTGTTTTCAGCAACCCAAACCGACACATGATGTCAACCCTCTATTCCTGTCTGTCTGTCTGACAGGCATCAAACACCTGTCCGCTCTCTGTCTCAAACACACACACACACACACACAAAGAAGGGGAGATCCCTCACCACATATTTGCAAAGCAGGATCACTGAGTGTGTGTGTGTTTATGTGTCTGTACAAAGGCAGTTGTAGTGGAAAAAGTACCGGTCATTGTTGCATACGACCACACAGAGCTATAACAGCAAAGCAGAGGTCCATGTGTGTGTGTGTGCGTGCATGCTAGTAACATGAGAAAGGGCAGATCTCTGGATGCCATCGTTTGTCCTGCAGCAAAGCCTCCAGCCTGCACTGAAGTTATTCGGGTCTTTGGGCTCCTGTAGTCGATGACAGATCATTCATTACAGCAGTATTCACTCCTCTGAAAGGAGACCTCAGTCAGTGCATAGTTATTCACTTTAATCAGCTGCCATCCATGTTCAATCACAATTTAAACAAACAAAAAGAACAATTCTGTTAAAGGACAGGAAATGTGTGTGTTCACATTTATTTATGCCACCATTGATTTTTATCTAAAAAAATGTAAATTATTAAAACTTCTCAATTTCAAAATGATTGGTCAATATGAGAAGATTGGCAGAATATGACAAATTGTGTAGAACAATGAGGACAAGCTGTGATTTACACGGGGAATTCTCTACCTGAAGACTTGAAATAAACTTCTGATTGATATTTTTTCAGATGGGAACAGTTTGCAATGAACCAAATTAAACTACTATGCTAGGCTACTGTACACACTGCTGCAGTAAACTAAACAAACAGGATGGCTCCCAGTTTCTAGAGACTTCGCTCACTTTGAGTGATGTCACCAGTGGGTGTGGTCCTTACCAGGGCCAGCTATACACAGAGGCAAGAAAAAATGCCCTGCCCCCAAATGCATGCCTAGAACTGTCCCTGGTCCTGATTTTAGCTAAATAACAGATAAAACACCACGTCAAAATTACTGAAATATCACTTTAATGCCCTTGTTTTGTTGATTATCTGTGGCGGCCATCTTAAATCAGAATGACTCCCAAAGTTAATCAGTTGTAGACGTTCCTCCAATAATTTCATTCTGAGGTTTTCATTAAAATCTTTTAATGCTTTATAAGATATTTGGCCAACAGAGAAAACTGGTTAACTATAAGATTTAGCAATTAATGGTAACATTTACAATCCATATATTGGTGATGACTCTCAGCTAGTTTAGCTCCATATCTGTAAATTGACTGAGTTGTAGCCATTTTTGTGTTTGATAATGTGGCCATCTTGAAATGGGTCGACTTCTAAAGTTGACCATAGATGTACAACCAATAACTACATTTTGGGGGTTTCATTAAACTCCATCCAGTGGTTTATGAGACATTTTACCAACAGTTAGACAAATTATTGAAAAGTAATAAATTGACAAATGATTTTGTTGATATTTCAGCTATATAAGCCTTGTTAAACAAATAGAAAAACCGTTTAAACCTCCACCCTTATGACTCAACACACCACTTGTATGTGACAGGAGCAGCAGTGTATTCAGCTGGTTTATACATCAGGATTGTCCCCAGCCTGTCAATCAAAAGCTTCAACAGCTATAAAAACAGCCTCTGATGTGAATGCGCTGACTGCTGACAGAGGAAACAGACTGCTGTTTCAGGATGCCAGGAGAGGAAGAGAGGGGGAGGTGGAGTCTGGTGTAACTCACCACTACATCCCTACAGCTTGTAAGTGCAAACGCCAGTAACAGGAAGCAACCACTGGAGGGTGATCTCACAAAAGATATGGGACAACACAGAGAGTTCAGAGATGCTAATAGACTGATTGAAGTTGTATTGGTTCGTTACTCACTGGCTTGTCGAGCTTTATCCATGTAGGTGGTGGAGAGTTCCTCATTTACAGGGGTTTGCTGTGGTCCCACCATAGGCACCAGATGATTACTGGAGCCCAACTTCAGCACCTCTTTAGCCCGTTCTGGTGAGACTAAAGGTGGGCATGTCAGAGCTGGGTAACCCCCTGCCTCCTGGAAACCACTGTCCCCTTCTCCCTCTGCGTCCACCGGGCCCTGATCAGGGGTCAGGGTAGGTGTGTGAGGGGTAAGAGTGTGTGGGGCATGTGCAGGAGTGGTCCACTCTGTCTGGTGGGGCAGGTAGATAAGTTCTCTGCGAGGGACTCCGGGGAAGCCCTGACCATCCCACTGCATGGGAACTCCTGCATCTGTTGCACTCTCATATCTTAGAACAACAATGGAAAAGATCAGTTTTAATGAGAGAACTAAAAGTTTAAAGCTTCTTGTATTTCATGATTTTTCTGAGAACTTCATGGTCTCACCCGCTCATCTCTGACGTCTCCTCTTCTTGGTTGTCATAGCGCGCAGGTGGGCGTGCGTGAGGGGATGTGCGGCGTTGGCGTCGCTGGTGCGTCTGCGAATGTGTGTCTGCGTCACTGTCTGTTTCTCCGTAATAGGCCTCGCTGTCTGGAGGAGATGTAACACCTCTGGATAAGTCGGTGGGAGAAAGAAAGGAGGAACAGTTGTTCAAGAAGCCCATCATGGAGGATTGAGGCAATGCAGAGCGACCAGTGCAAGATGAGGAGTGTAATCCAGACGGAGTCCTGGAAACGAACCAAAAACAAGCAGTGAGAATGAAATGCATGAAGCACTTTGTGTGACACGACTGTGTTGAGCTGTAAGCCTGACCTTTTAACCCTCAGGTTCAAAGTGGCGCTCTCTTTATCTATTAGGCTCATGGCCTGAGCATGACTGAGCTCTGCACACATGTGGTCGCCAATGGCAACCAGCTCATCATGCTCCTTCAGTCCAGCTTGGCATGCTTTGCTTCGCCTGCGTACCTGGAGACAGGAAAGGAAATAATACCCCAGTAATCTACAGGCACAGAAAACACACCGTTAAATACCGAGTCTTATCCTCTAATACTCCCAGGTATTTTTCAGTTTTGTACCAGCTGTTCCCCATTTATTCGTTTTGAAAGTTTGTATTAACCTATTATCTCTTACAATTTTCACTGACATTTTGAGAATTTCCAATTTTAGGCCACATGAATCCTATTTGACACACATATTTCTCTACCTCTTTAACAGGATTAGCACATTCCTCAAGGAAAGCTGTATCAGTTTATGCAATTCGTGAATCCATGTCTTTGAATGTACTGTATGTACTGTAGGTGGCCTGTGCAAATTGTATTTCTTTTTAATGTCCTATAATTATTACACAATAATTGTAATATTAACATTGGCCTATAAATGTTGTGATTTATACAAAAATCAGACCATAAGTGCTTTTGTCTGATGAAATTAGGTTGTTTTGCAGCTAATTGCCATGGTAACACTTAGACTTGTAAATAAGCTAATATATAATTTGCATGGTGCTACAATGTCCTTTTTTTGGTTTTTATATCACTGATTATAATGTCCATTTTTAAAAAAGGACTGAAGTCACACAGCTGCTGCTGGAGGTCGATGATGTCATGGGACCCTTCAGGAAGTATGTTAGCCGAGGTGGGGGTGAAAGTTAGTATAGATGAGATGGTGAGCATTCTTGTCACATTTGGAGCTAAAAGTAGAAGATAAGACTGTCCCATCTGCTCCCTCACACACACACACACACACACACACTCACACACACATCTTATCAGTGATGGGGGTAGAAATGTTGAGTGTGTTCGAGCACCTTTAGAGGCTATCTCTTGGCACAGAAATCCCACTTTATGCTCACACCAGCAGAGCAAGGACAAGCTATCATTATCCCACTGAGAGGCAAACACACACACACACACACACACAGAGTGAACATCACAAAAGGGGGGGATTTGAACAGCTGCATCCCCAGTCAAGAGCAGAGGGGCGTGTCTGTCACCATATGACCCCCCCAGCATTCCCAAAATAAAACCTTGCAGAAAAGAAATCAAACACATTCCTAAACACAGGCGCTGTTGTGACGGGAAACACACCTAAGAAAAAGCACAGGAATTAAAAGCTTATCAAGAAAAGAAAATATGTATGTGCACAGCTTTGTGTGTAAATGAGAGGGCTGCCTTTTTCCATGCTCAGCTTCCAGCTCCTCTTAAACGAGCTATTCTGATCCTCAGTTTACACTCCGTTCTCAGCTGGGCTTATCAGAGGTATGTCTAACCAACCACACACACAACAAGAGGGAGAACACACTGACCGAACTCCATGTTCAGGGGATCGTATCTGCTCAAAAATCCAGGATCCAAAGAGACTTGTGGTGCCAGAGCTACAGTGCTGTGAAAAAGTGTTTACTACCTTACATTTTCCCTAAGTTTTTTTTTTTTTCCATTTAATTTCTCTGGTCAGACTCGAGTGTGGCTACAGATCTCTTCAATAGAACCTGTCTGATAACATGAACAAGGCTAAAAGATCTCAAAAAGCAACACATCACACCCCTCTCTAAATATTCAAGAATAAAATAACCCAGAACAACATTTAGAGAACGGCACTTGGTTAAGTTCAGAGGTCATGTTTCAACAATTTTCCCATATAGGACCAGGTTCTCATTTAATAAATGAAATCACAATTTGAAAGCTGAATTTTCCATTTACCCTGTATCTTCTTCTTTTTTTTTAAATCAGTGACTGAGGTCATGGTCCTACTTTTAGGAACAGCTTTTCTTAGAGAGTACATCCTGAAATGTCAGCAGATATAAATCTAAGACACGTTTAGAATGATAAAGTTAGTGTGTTGGTCAAAGCAAATGGCATCGCAAAAACAGAAAAACATGTCAAATATGGAATGTTTCCATTGACATTTCCAGCTAAAAATACTTAGAAAATGTATATACTTGTTAATTCTGTTTATCTCCATAAAGCAGTGATAGATTATGACTCTGTAACTTGTGCTCACGCTGTTCCCTGACCCAGAAGCTTCATAACGACAGCTGATAGTTAAATTGAACTGGGCTGCGGCCAAGAAGCGCTGTGTGAAATTGGAGGAAGAATACTTGAGGTCAGAGCTATTTAATTACAAATGAAACATACAGAAGATTCACCCCAATTTACAAAGAAATTACAGGGAAAATTGACCTCTTAAATTTATAATTTGGGACAATCTAAAATAAGAACTTTATTTGTTTTTTACCATAATTGCAAATTTGATAAGGTTTCAACATACTTGTTAGCAAGAACTTGACAATTAGAACAAGTTATAAACCATAATTTTAAAAAAAAGTTTCCATTTATTTAGTTTAGTGGTTTTAACCACTTCAATATCCACACCTAGAAAAGAGAATTGCCTCTTTTTTTATTCATATGTGGCAATAAGGGTTATAATAATGTAAGATGTCGGTTCAATGCTTCAATAAAACACTAGAGAGTAAAATCTGCTTAATGTTATGGTTAAAAATCCCAACAAAGCTCAGATTAGAGATGTTATAAATTACAGAATTGACCATCGCCTTTGTGCAACACATTTTTTTTTGTCCATTTACACAGAAAAGCATGTTTTCTCCTAACTGTACCTTTGCCACCTGTAGAGGTTTTTGCTGCTCTGCTCCTCCTTGCAGTCTGAAACCCCACGGAGCTCCTCCTAAGATAGAGACCAGTATCTCCTCTGCTACCATCCCTCTGCTCCCATATCACTGGCTTTATATATGTCTGGGACTTTATTCTCCTCTTCCTCAGTTCCTCCCGCTCTGTGAGTAGCAAAGATTCTGATTCTCATTCCTCTCCAGGATCACTCCACCCATCAGAAGACAAGAGGGTGGCTGGCTTTCATCTGCTCACACTGGAATGCAGCGTCAGAGGGGGCTTGAGTTTGTGTGTGTCTGTTGTCCCGTGTATTCAGCACTTGTCATGTCAGTCTGAAGCACCCCATAAAGGAGGGGATGCTTCCTGATTTACACTCCAGAAATAACCATCAAGCCCTTCTTCGAGCTGCTCAACAGTCAGCCTGTCTAGGAGCAGTGGCACAAATCTCTCTCCATTTCTTCACAGGATCATGTGTTTCAGACCAGAAAGTTTGAAAAAGACATTTTCCCCCTGATAATATAAGTGGTTGTTAACTAAATATAGATGACATCATTTATCATTGTTTAATGAGAGATGATTACTCAGGATGAAAATTCAAGGAATTAATAAGAAATTTAAGTTCATAAATCATATGTTTAAAAAGCTAAAAGTTCACAGACATAAAAAAAAAACAAGAAGACAACAAGAATGTGTCAATATATAATTTTTAAAAAATCCAACCAAAACCCAGAAAGATCTATTTTGTAATTGACTTGTCTCCAGCTATGTGTCATTTCAGGTGTCCATGACTCTTGTTGTTGTTGTTTATTTGTTGACTTTGTGATTCTTACTTACTTATTCTGTTTAAATTGACAAGTCATATTACATAACAGCTAACTCACTACAGCTAACTTTAAATGAAATCCCTTTATTAAACTGAAAAGCTAAACCACTAAATTTTATAATGAGTTAACAAAAGATTTCTCGCAACTTTTAATTCATGTTTAAGGTGATGGTCAGTTCTGTAATTTATAACATCTCTAATATCTATCTAATATCTAGAACGTGAACTCCTTCCTACGGAGCCCGTCTCATGACATGGTGGAAGAATTAGTATTTCGTGCGCACGAATTAGTATTTCGTGCGCACGAATTAGTATTTCGTTCCCACAAATTAGTATTTCGTTCCCACGAATTAGTATTTCGTGCGCACGAATTAGTATTTCGTGCGCACAAATTAGTATTTCGTTCCCACGAATTAGTATTTCGTTCCCACGAATTAGTATTTCGTGCGCACGAATTAATTATTCGTGGGACCCGGGCTGGACTCCACGCACAGCAGGGCAGCACTGGTCAGCTGTGGCTGCACGTATTATTGCGGGGATGCAGCTCTTTGGCTGCCCCCTGATAGAAGAATTACTGGGGACATTTCAGTGATTTCTGGGAGATATTGGACTCTGGTTTTATGTTTAAAATACCGTGTGCCCTTTATCATTCAGCTCTACTTTAAAAGTGCCATGATTTGTGTGCAGGTGTGACAGAGTGGATGTTAATAAGGAGCACTAAAGCTCATGTTTACCCCAAGGAGACAGACCAAGGATGTTTAAAATAATGGGTTTATTTACAAATAAAACAAAACAGTCATAAGCCCCAACCAAACAGTGGGGATCCACCAGCAGGGGGCGGAACCCTGCAGAGCAGCAGACCACAAACCTGAGGGTGCACCACACCACACCCACCCCTAGGTACTGCTCCAGCTGCTGCCTCTGCAGAGGGTCCGGTAACACCGGCTCCTCCTGGCGAGCTCCACTGAAAGAAATAAATGAAAATGGTTAATGACACCTTGTTAGTCTCTCTCTCCCGACTGTTCCCCTAACACACACACACACACACACACACACACACACACACACGGCTCCATAGAGTCCTGCAGTCCAGAAGCTGAACTGCCGTGGTCCAGCTGACCTGCCAGCTGCTACTGGACTGGACTGATCCGGCGGCAAGTGGAGTCCCAATCAATGTCTGAGAGGCTGGAGGTTGCAGCGCTGCTCCACTGAGCTGGAGACGAAAGTCCCCACAGGCAAAAGAGCAGCATCCTGGCGCGACCAGGGCGGTCACTCCCTGGGCTGCTCGCTCACACCTGTGTCACATAATGGTGTTATCACACTGAGGGACGAAAAACAGCACACACACGTACGTACACACACACACTCACCAGCCAACGCCATCTCTACCCACCCCCCTGCTAGAGGAGATGGCAACCAAGTGCCTGACAACCTCCCGCTGCTGCACTAGCAGCCGATCCCAGTCACACAGGTGAGCTGACCTGTCAGTCCACCAGCACACCTTGGCAGGGCTTTGACCCAACCTGCTGTCCTTATAGTAATCAGTAAAACAGCTGCAGGTGTGGCCAATAAAACCAGGAGCTATCATGCTCATCCTGCCACACAGGGCTGCGCGTCCTGCAGAAACACGAGTTTACCACTCCACGCAACAAACCGTGTGGTAGAAAGTTTGAAAGTTGTGTAACAAGTCATACAGCTCATAACAAAGTGACAACGATAGGTAAACTGACAAGAACTGAATTAGAAAAGGCACTCAAACATCAGTGGGTAGATCGTTATCACGGCTGGTGCAGATGGATGAGGGACTGCGGGATAATATCATCAATACTATTTCGTTCCCACAAAATAGTAATTTGTGGGAACGAAATATGTTTAACGTTCGCACGAATTATTATTTCGTGGGAACGAAATACTATTTCGTGCGCACGAAATACTAATTCGTGCGCACGAAATACTAATTCGTGGGAACGAAATAATAATTCGTGGGAACGAAATAATAATTCGTGCGCACGAAATACTAATTCGTGCGCACGAAATACTAATTCTTCCACCATGTCATGAGACGGGCTCCGTACCTTCCTGCAAACAGAGGAGGAAAACAGAACACGGAGGAAGTCGCAGCCTGGTGTCCGGATGTGGACGTGGCACAGCGCTGCAGCAGTTCCGCTGAATGTCCGCTTCTGAAGAAGGGATTAGTGAGCAACACCCCAGGACGACATCGCCTTCTTAGTTTGTCGGTCACTGGGCTTCGTCGTTTGCCACGAATAAAGGATAGCCTTACGATTTATTCGTCTTCGGAGGTAGGTTTCGGATTGAGGCGGCTCGGCGTGTGACATACTGGCCCGGCTTTACGGGGCATCTCGGGTTTCACTATCCTGCTAACGCTGGCTAATGCTAACAGGCTGTGCTAGGTGCTAGCAGCTCTCAGCCGGTCGGTTAGCATTCTTAGCTCTGGTTGTGTTCACAGCTGTTTAAACCGCTGCTGCTGTCATCATGGGTCAAGTTGGCCTGTTGCTAACGTTAGCATGTGAAGTTAGCACGCAGGTTAGAAGCTACACATCTGTTAATAACCCCTTTTTTGCCCTACTTGATAATTTCTTAACCGTCAACAATTCCGGGTCTGAACAGAGCTCTGTGTGTGGATTTGATAGACTTGTTATGCTACTGTTAGCAGGCTAACCAGCTAATTTTTAATGCGGCACTGCTAGGCTCTCCAGCTTCGGTTTCACTGCAGTCACACGCTATTCCTGTATTCGTTCTTAGACAGTGTGCGATTCTTTTGATAAGAAAAATGTTTCTTTGTGAGTTTATATCGTTTTTTGTCTTACTGTAACTTGGATTCTAATAATCTAAAATGAAAAGTAGATGTGTGTCATTTAGCAGGCCTTACATAGTAGATAGCTTTGCGGCTCTCCTAGTAGTCAGGCATTTCTCATATGGCCCCTTCTCTGCTGAATTATTGAAAGACTCCTCTCGTTTAGCCAATGTTTGTTAGATGATACTCATGTTTGTCGTATATGTTAGACTAGTATCTAGATACCAAGTTTATAATAAACAGCACAGCTGCTCCACATCTGTTAGCAATTGACGTAAGATATAGAAGAGTAATCTGTCAAACGAAAAGTTACCATTTGTGTTTTTGTCACTGTTGAGGCCTTTAAAGATTTAAAACAACAGTGATCAGGTGTTTAACCAAACCTTTAGACAGAATAAGTATTGAGTCTGTCTAAATATGAATTGTAATTATTGAACTTGTGTTTTGATTGATCACAGCCTTGTAGGATATGTTAGTTGCACCCTTTTCCTGTAGACTTACTTTGAAAACTTTAAAGTTAATGACTAATATAAAATGTGTGGGCGTGGCCATAACAAACATTAAAAGCCAATAAAGGTGTTGTAATTTAACCTGGAAATGTTCACATTAAAAGATGGTTTGTGTATGACAGAGAGGTGGTTAGCCTGAATTTTTATTGCAGAACGTCTACCCAGACATGCTGGCCTTTTGATTTATTACTTTTTGTTCATGTTTGTAAAAAAAGTAAAGATTTATTTCAGAGGATTGGAAGATATAAACTGTAGAAGTTGAAGAAAAGTTTATGCTTTTTTTTATTTGCTCATATTTAGTTAATTTCATGAGCAGAATTGTGTTGGTAGATTCTTCCTGCTCCTTAAAGGCCTTGCTGCGCTCAAGGAAACCCAAAAGCTTTGATTGTTTTTAGCATCTGTGTCTCAAGGACTGTCAAATGTCCTGTTATCTTGCTTATGCTTAGTAAATGGGCTAAAACCAGTTATTTTGTGACAATTGTGTGCAGATTCAGGGATGAACTGAGGATGAATGTAAACCAGCACACTCCGATGGCCTCTCCATACGGCCAGCCCCAGCCTGGCTATGGTCAGCCCAGCTATGCTCCCCTGGATGGGGGATACCCAGCTTCATATGCACCCTACAATGGTCCCGCTTCAGCCTATCAGCCTGGAGCTCCACCTCAAGGTAAACCACCGCTTCCACAACTTTAGAGCTTTATACCTGCCATGCGTGAGGAAAAACCCTGTGCATACTAATCTAAATCTCACCTGCCCTTTCATTTCTTTACTTACCATCACTCATTACTCTGTATCTTTTGTATTTGCCCTCCTTTTCCCTTTTCTTGTATTTCAGGTTATTCTCCTTTCACAAGCTTTCCCTCTAAGGCTGTGGCAGCCAATCCAATCTCTGACCTCTCTCCTCTCGATTTAGGTAACTGCCTTTGTTCATCTCTGCCTCTCGTTCATTTCACTCTTCAGGTTTCCTGTAGCCACCAAATCATTTGTATCTTGCCGTCATATCCTTTCCTTTCTGGACAATAGATCTTTGACCCTCCATGTTTATTTTAGCAGTCAGTAAACAACTCGTCATTTTTCTGCTGTTTGCATTAGTCAAATATATTAACTACACTTCTGTTCATTGATATTAACGTTTAAAGTTGATTTTGTTAATCCTGTGGGTACGTTTCTAATATCAGACTGGATTTTAATCAAATCTTTATATTCAGCAGACTATTCAGCTTTTTTCTGAGAGTAGCAAGCAATGTCTTATAAACATTAGATTATTTTTTCTCTCATTTTTCTGAATAGGCAGAGTGTCTTTGCTGACCTAGTTTTGTGATCTAGTCTAAGCTCCTGACCCCAAAAGCTAAATCTTGGAATGTTATCAGTTTTATTTTGAAGATGTCCTTAGCAGCCACAGTGACCTATCAGTGTGCAGCCTGCTGCACTGATCTTGTCAAATTAAGTGAATTTAAATGACATTTCTAGATTATTTGTGCCTCATATAAACATGTTTCCTTTTCTTCAGGTTCTGCCAGGGGTCCTCCCACCTCTGCACCCCCGCCGGTCTCAGCCCCTCAGCAATACAACCAGTACAGCCACAGTCCAGCAGACATGCAAAATGGACCCCCACCTATGACACAAGCACCACCCAGGTAGATCTAATTTTGAATGATTATTTTTGTTATTTATTCAAATTCTGATGCCTATTTGAAAACGTCAGATACCTGCATCACTATCATGAGGTTATTTGGGAAAGAAAATACTTAGCTTAAGTGCTTTTTAATAAATCCAGCTTAAAATGCTTTAAGCTAAAAACGGCGGTCGAGTTACAGCTGATATCAGAAGTTTGCTTTTGCTGTGTGCGCGTGCTGAAAGTTTAAAATGCTGGATCAAGTGCTGTGAATGAGCCAGACGAGCTCCTCATGTGAGGATATTGTTGGTCTGACTGGCTTTGCTCCAGGAAAATTTAACGCTTGGATCAAAGCATTACCAAGGCTGTAGAGGATTAATTATCAATGTTAAATGAGTTGGTTTCTTATTTATATCATTAGTGCTTATATTCTATCAGCTTGTTAACTCGAAAGCTATTTCCACATGTATCAGGTTAGAGATCATTAGATGTAAAATTGTGTTAAAAAGAATCATTTTGTCAGCTTTTTGAGCAAAGGACAGTGAGAACACTTGGCACTACACGTTCTCTCCATTTGTAACTTTCAGACTTGTGAATAAATTGTTTTGACTGTATTATTGTTCCTTTTTATCCAACTACTGTATCACTTTTCCAGTTTAAGGACATTATAAAGCGCAGGTGTAAATGCACAAAATAAAAAAAAGTTTAAAAAAACTTGTTTACCTGCAGACGCTGCCAGGAAACGACTCTCTTGAGGGAAATCCAGCTGGGGAGAGCCGGTTTTTCTGATTCAGTGCTGCGAATACAGAAACCAGATTTCTTGAGTTTTTGTGTGTTTGCAGGCCAGCTGGATCTCAGCAGTACAACCCGACCGGTCCACATCCATCTTATCCTCAACATTACGGGCCTCCACCCACAATGCAGCAGGTCAGTAACCAGATGAGTGGGATGCAGATTGCGTCTGGACCACCGACCCCTGCAGGGCCAGGATATGGTAAGTTTGAGTTTAAATTAGTTTTTTAATCCTGTAATCCACAGTAAGACACACTCACACCATCTCCTCTCTGTACAGCTCCTCCTCACAGCTCACAGCCCCCCATCAGTACCTCCTACCCGTCTGCTCCTCAGCCCTCTTACACCCAAGCCCCTCCTCCTGTGTCCTCCGCTCCCACCCAGCCACCGCCTCCCAGTGGACCTGCAGGTTCTCAGCAATACTACGGAGGTCCGCCACCTCCTTCTCAACAGCCGTTCAACTCCTCTCTCCCTCCAACTTCTCAGCAGCAGTACACCTCTTCTGTTCCTCCTCCGCCCTCGCAACAAACTTTCCCTCCCTCCTCCTTTTCGGGTCCTCTTCCTCCACCCAGCCGTGCCCCAGCCCCCCCGGTGTCCCAAACACAGCAGCCCTTCCCTAGTAGTCAACCCCCGTTCTCCTCAGCACCTCCTCCTGTTAACCAACCTGGCTTTCCAGCTGGCCCACCTCCACCTGCCCAAAGCTCCTTCCCACCTCAGCCGACCCCTCCTTCCTCTCAACCAGGCTCTTTTCCTCCTCCTGGTCCTCCTCCCTCTTTAGCCGCTTCTGGCCAGTACCCCACCTCCATGCAACAGCAGCAGCCTCCTGCAACCCAACCATCCCCGTACCACTCAGGGCCACCCCCTCTCAGAGCTCAGATGCCACCCACTTCCAATCACCTGCCTCCAGGACCACAGGCCCCACCAGGCCCTCAGGGGCCTCTGCAGCAGCCTCCATCTCCACAGACAGGATACCCTCCACAACAGAATGGTGAGGGTACGACCACTTAGTGAACACAAAACATTTAACAATTTGTTTTCTATGATTCCAAGCTGGTTTATGGTTCCTCCAGGTGCATTTGGGCAGGTACGAAGCCCTCAGCCTGGATTTGCAGGTCCTTATCCTGGACAACCAAACTACGGAGCTCCAGCCCCTGCTGCACCTGCACAGAAAAGACTCGACCCAGATGCCATTCCCAGCCCGGTGAGCAGAACAAATACATAAACCGATTCCTTCATCACTTTTAACTCAACTTTTTTGGCTTTTTGTATTCGGAGGTGTTTCTTGACTACTCCATGTAAATAAAAATGGAGGACAGAAGATGCTAAATCTATTTCAGTAGTTTTTAGTTGTATAGAACAGAACCTATGAGTTTTAGATTATGTTCTTAAAACTCTTGTGTTTTGTATCATTTTCTTTGTTTTATTGTCTAAATCTGGTCTGTTTTTGACAACTTTCATGTTTTTATAAATGTAAACATGGTTCTATAAAGAGATCCTTATGATTAGTGTTTGGTTAAAGCGAAATTCTAATTTAAACGTTCCTAAATTATCAGCTCTGTTTTTTTATTTTCACTTTTAAAATCTGGACAAAAGATAATTAACCTAAACCAAATTCCTTTTTTGTTTCATGCCAGAGAAAAAGTTTGTCACCAGAGTGTATTTTTCTAATAGTATCTTGATCTTGCTCTGTTCTAACATTTTCACCTGATTTAAAGCTTCTATACTCTTACATGCTGAGATGTTCAGCATGTTAATTAATTGTCTAACGCTGCAGTAACACTAACCTGTAACAAATAATACAAATCAGTTTCTGTGTTTAACAATCTACCTGCAACTATGCGCAGGCTTGCTGTGGCTTTGCTTCTCACATTCCTTTTGTATCTTTTCACTCTTTGTATTTATTCATTTTTATCCTGTTTTGCACAATTTGCCGGACAAACTTTTGAATGTAAAGCAAGCGTCTGACATGCCGGCTGTGCAGAAATCAAGACATAGAATAGATCCAGATGCTATTCCCAGCCCAGTAAGTTTTTTTGTGTGCCTGTCTCTCTTTCTCTCGTTTGTCTTCTCCCGTCTGCCTGATTGCCCTCCTCCTCCTCCTGTCTTTTCCTTCTAAGTCTTACTGAGAGGACTCATTCAGGCCATGATGATGGGATTTTTTTAAAATTAGGGATCAAGTTGAGACACCTTTTAAGAAGTCAGCGGTGAAAGTAGATTTTACCTCCTGAGCTGCTAGGTCCACTTATTTTAAACTTCTTTGGACTTGAACCCAGTTTATTTGATCGGGCTAATTGCTTTTCACAAACATTGCCGTCACCAGTTTTATCAGATTCAGTGTAGAATGGGATAGTTGCAAGTACAACGAAAGAAGACACTCAGTTGGTGCAAGTTTGGTGCCCGTTGTGTAGCAGTAAATACAAATTACAACACAATTATTAGTGTTTAAAGTTTGGATGCACCGAAATGAAAATTCTTGGCCAAAACCAAAAAATGAGGAAACCAAGACCGAAACACCAAAATAAATGATTATGTCAATTATTAGAACCAGGGTGCGATTTGTCGGGGGGTGATGGACCTCTATGCACCTTTGACGGTCCGACAGAGCTAGAACACGCTCGCCGCGGTCAGAGCTGCAGCAGGTGAGGGCGCGTGAAGAGGAGCAGTGCAGTTCTGTGCGCTCCGTGGAACACCGGTTATAATATTAACGTTAATTATGCTTGTATAAAAGTCCAACACCACACATTATCTTAGACAGAAATAGATTAGTCTGGTTGCTCCATCAGAGGGGAGAGCAATCCAGCTGCAGCTGACAGAGAAAGCCCCCGCAACGAGGACAGAATCCGAAAAAGAGAGATCAGTCGATCAGGGGTGCACATAATTATTTCATTAATGTACTCGGGGGAGAACCCTGGATGGGGAATCCAGTTTTATGCGGGGCATCGTGTGCGTGTCACCAAGCTTCCGCAGCCTATGAACGCTACTTTACAGCGCTCCTTCAGAGCGCACCACAACAGGAAGTAGTTAATCAGCATATAATTGAGAAAGCACCAGTCCGCAGAGGCATCATACACTCTTATCCCGTTTCTTGCGTGCTGGCTTCACTATTTTCTCGCGATATCACACGTTTCGGCTGTGTTGTTTAGGTGATTTAGTTCTTTCAGCCGAAAGCCAAAAATGCACTTTGGGGTCATTTTCGGTGCCTGAATTATCGGTGCATCCCTTTCACTTCATGATTACCCAGTAAATTTTATGTAAAGGCAGCAAACAGAAAACAAAAGTACTCATATACTTAGCCTAATATATTATAGCTGTTTTAAGGTCTAAAAAGAAGTTGTAAAAACAGTATTAGTGGGAATTTGTTTAAAAATACTTCTTTTTTCAGAATATTTCTTGAAGCACACGTGAATAACATTTTTTCAAATATGTTTTTATTTCTTGCATTTTAAAATCTGTCAGTGTGTTTCTGTGTTTGACCAGATCCTTTGAGTTATTCTGTTAGTTGAGTCAGTTTTCCCTGCTCTGCATGCTGGGTTTACCCTCTGTTCCCTGGGTTGAAGGCATGCCTTTTAGAGTCCTCTCTTATTTCTTACGATTACATTTTTTCCACTTCTTGTTGTGCTTTTGAGTAAAAATCTATTGAACAGGAAGGAATCCTTCACAGTCAGCTGTTGTAGTGTGCATGTGAAAAGTCTCCTGCATGGATGTTAAATGTTCCTCTTTAGATGTTTACACGTCTGGGCTGGGACTTGTTACATGTTTGTGTTGATGATGAAAACTTGAGAAGAAAATCTTTTTTTTAACCCCTTCTTGTTTTTAGATCCAGGTAATCGAGGATGATAAGGCTAAGACCAATGAGCCGTTCACCACAGGGGTCAGAGGTCAGGCTCCACCACTGGTCACCACCAACTTTCTTGTCAAAGATCAAGGTAGGTATCGCGTTCAGAACGCTTCCTGTCAGAATCATCACATTTTATTTAATAGTTTTAGAATAAAATACCATTCGACTACATAAAGTGAAGATGTTTAATAGGAAGGCATTTTCTGGCCTGAGTTGTGACATTAATTGAAGAATGGTCTGTTTATAGGGAATGCCAGTCCACGGTTTATTCGCTGTACAGCCTACAATATGCCTTGCACAGCCGATATGGCCAAGCAGTCTCAGGTGCCGCTGGCTGCTGTCATCAACCCCCTCGCCACGCTGCCGCCTGATGAGGTGAGGGACGCTCCTCCTCTTTTTACTCTCCACTTCTTCCTCTATTCTGTTGTTGGATGTGACTTTTGTCTGATCTGAATCTTGTTGGAAAAAATCAGGAATTCCTCCTTATTTGAGTCTGATTAATTCAGCCGTGTGTTTCAAGATGTAATAAAGCTTGTTGTTCTGCTGTGACAGTTGGAGCGTTTGCTCTGAGTCAGGTTTGTCTCTGATGATTATCAGTTTTAAAATTGCAGAGTTCATGTTCCTGATCTCATCATTTCTAACCAGATCTGTCTGATCTAGACTAATTTTAGGGGACATCATTTACCAAAAACATTATAAAGTTGCACTTTATATTCTGTTTCGGTGACATTAGGTTTTACATCTCGGCGTTCTTCTTTCTAGAATCTTATGTCAAATTGGTGGTTGATTTTATTAGCCAACTAAAATGACTCGTCTCGTCTTCTTCCGCTTATCCGGGTCCGGGTCGCGGGGGCAGCATCCCAATCAGGGAGTCCCAGACGGTCTTCTCCCCAGCCACTTCCACCAGCTCCTCCGGCAGGATCCCAAGGCGCTCCAGGGCCAAACCAGAGACATATTTTCTCCAGCGTGTCCTGGGTCGACCCGGGGGCCTCCTGCCGGCAGGACATGCCTGAAACACCTCCCTGGGGAGGCGTCCAGGGGGCATCCTAACAAGATGCCCGAACCACCTCAGCTGGCTCCTTTCGACATGGAGGAGCAGCGGTTCTACTCCGAGTCTCTCCCGAATGTCCGAGCTCCTCACCCTATCCCTAAGGCTGAGCCCGGCCACCCTGCGGAGAAAACTAATTTCGGCCGCTTGTATCCGCGATCTCGTTCTTTCGGTCATTACCCAAAGCTCATGACCATAGGTGAGGATTGGGAGGTAGATCGATCGGTAAATCGAGAGCCTTGCTTTCCAGCTCAGCTCCTTCTTCACCACAACAGACCGGTTCAGCGTCCGCATCACTGCTGACGCTGCCCCAATCCGCCTGTCGATCTCCCGCTCCCTCCTTCCCTCACTCGTGAACAAGACCCCGAGATACTTGAACTCCTCCACTTGAGGCAGGATCTCTCTCCCGACCTGGAGTTGGCAAGCCACCCTTTTCCGACCGAGAACCATGTCCTCAGACTTGGAGGTGCTGATCCTCATCCCAGCCGCTTCACACTCAGCTGCGAACCTCCCCAGCAAGAGCTGTAGGTCAGAGCCTGATGAAGCTAGGAGGACCACATCATCTGCAAAAAGCAGAGACGAGATTCTCCTGTCACCAAACTCAACACCCTCCACACCACGGCTGCGCCTAGAAATCCTGTCCATAAAGGTTATGAACAGGACCGGTGACAAAGGGCAGCCCTGGCGGAGTCCAACCCTCACTGGGAACAGGTCCGACTTACTGCCGGCTATGCGGACCAGACTCACACTCCTCTGGTACAGGGACTGAATGGCCCTTAACAAAAGACCATCCACCCCGTACTCCTGGAGCGCCCCCCACAGGGTGTCCCTGGGGACACAGTCATAAGCCTTCTCCAAATCCACAAAACACATGTGGATTGGTTGGGCAAACTCCCATGACCCCTCCATCACCCTAGCGAGGGTAAAGAGCTGGTCCACAGTTCCACGACCAGGACGAAAACCACATTGCTCCTCTTCTATCTGAGGTTCAACTATCGACCGGACCCTCCTCTCCAGTACCCTGGAGTAGACCTTCCCAGGGAGGCTGAGGAGTGTGATCCCCCTATAGTTGGAACACACCCTCTGGTCCCCCTTCTTAAAAATGGGAACCACCACCCCGGTCTGCCACTCAACAGGAACTGCCCCCGATGACCACGCAATGTTGCAGAGACGTGTCAACCACGACAGTCCTACAACATCCATAGCTTTCAGATACCCAGGTCGGATCTCATCCACCCCCGGGGCTCCGCCACTGCGTAGTTTTTTGACTACCTCAGCGACTTCTGCCCCAGAGATTGGACAGTCCGTCCCCAGGTCTCCCAGCTCTGGTTCCTCATAGGAATGCGTGTCGGTGGGATTGAGGAGCTCCTCAAAGTATTCCTTCCACCGCCCGACTATAGCCCCAGTTGANCTTTCTCCTCCAGCACCGGCGCTCATGTCAACACCGAGTCCAAACAAAAAGCTCAGAACATCCAATTAATCCAGTTTATCCTCATCGCCAAAAATATGTGGTAACGGAGTAGGACGAAACCACAAAAAGACGGATGTAGCCTAAATGTCTTTATGAAGCTTTTAAAACGGACAGAGAAAAAAACAGACGAGTAGATCGCAGTGACTCCCAGCTCTAACCAGCTGACAGCTTCAACTGACAAGTGCACCTGACACAATAAAGATCCCAACTGCCCAAAGATTTTAAAGTAACTTAGCAGCTCTAGTGGCCAATCAGAACATTACATTCCATCAGCTTTACAACAAACATCAGCACTACAGCTCAGACAGATGTCACTGTTTACCAGGTGATAGGAAGTTGAATGTATGTGTTTTAAGCAGTGTTAATTTCGTTGACAAAAATTTTTCATTATTTATTTTGTCACGAATATACTATTTTACCGAACGAAAACTAAACACAATTTCAAAAATATAAAATGGAAAAAGACTAAGACGAAGACTAAATTAGCCGACATTGTCGTCAGGAACGAAAGACGAGACGAGAATTGACAGTGACGAAATCCAGTCAGAAAACGGGAAGAATGTGACGAACATATCAAAGAACCAATCAGCAATCGGAGCAGGCGGGACTAGAGGAGGGAACCAATCAGCAAACGTAACAGGCGGAAGTAGATGCGAAAGGAAGCAATCAGAGTCAGCCTTGTTGAGACGTGCCAGAGTTTTGTAAACACTGAACAGCAAAACCGACGCCGAGAGGAACAGACTTATTAAAAGTAGGTCAAATAAACAGAATGGAGTTACGACGCAAATTTTTAGATAATGGTGGTGATTGCAGCAGAGGCATCAAACAGCTGTCAGGCAGCCAGGAAATATGGAGTTATGGAGTGAAATGACCGAAGACGGAGCATTGTGGCGATCACCTTCTGTGGGAGGAGACGGACCGCAGCGTGAGACTGACTGTGAGCTCAGCTGATCGGACTCTGTGAGTAAAAGCCTCCAACAGAATATTGATCTGACATGAGCAAAATTCTGACAGTTTGCATTACTATGGTATTTATTTTGCTTAGTTTTTGCTCAGGATCACTAATGTCATTCCTGACAGAACCCCACACACACTAGAATATTAATTACAGATCTTTTTGATTGAATTAATATGAAAATATTAAAGGTCTCTAAATAAGATCATATTTAAACAACTTCCTTAAATTTTCAACAAAAACAGTTTATTCTAAAAGTGAATTTAGTTGTTTTTCAGAAGATTAGTCTTGGAAGGGGGGGGGGTAACTTATAATTGGGGTTGTCCTATATTCAAGTCAATAAGGTAGTTAACAATATTGTGAACATTATTTAAAGGGTCCATTTGTTTATTAATGCTTAAAGCAGCTCTCTGGAGGATTTTTCTCTGTATCAAAGTTTTCTAAATGTTTTAAATGATATTTCAGGTCTAAACTATGATCTATGGGTTGAGTTCCACAACATCTGTCATTCTGATGAAGCCCCTCCTTCCTCCTAGAGACCCCTTTCCATTATTTCTTGCCGCCGACATTTTTCAGCCAATGAAATTCAAATTTCTGCATTCTCTCATCATGCACGCGCATTGACCAAACCTGTACCAGTAGGGGGCGCTGTCGTACAGGACGCTCCGTGTGTTTCTCTGCCGTCTCAGCCGTTCACTGAGGACTCACAGCTCATTTCTACTAAAAACTTACCCATTCTCCAGCTAAAGATGGATTTATTTTCATTTTTAAACCTTTCACCTCACAGAATGGCAAGGCTTGACAGGATTACGCGTTTATTTTGGTCAGAAAGTTCATCCAGGGCCGAGTCAAGTTCAGCTTCAGAGTCCAGCAGCAGCTCTCTGCTAACAGAGCTAATATCAGAAGCAGCAGGGACAGAGAGGGCTCATCAGACCCTCGTAGTGTTGGAATAAGATTGTGAACTGTGAGAGATTAAACCCTACACATTGAGCGGTACAGTTCATGTCCAAAGTATATGCGCCGCGTGCACGCGTGCACACGCGACCGGACGTGCGTGTCGAGATGTTTTGAGGAGGAGCCTTTGGACGCTAGATTCAAAAACTGCTCTCCTGATGAAATCCTCTAGAGTGCTGCTTTAACGTTAATAAAAGTAAATTCTCGTCTCGTCTTCTTCCGCTTATCCGGGTCCGGGTCGCGGGGGCAGCATCCCAATTAGGGAGTTCCAGATAGTCTTCTCCCCAGCCACTTCTACCAGCTCCTCTGGCAGGATCCCAAGGCGCTCCAGGGCCAAACCAGAGATATATTTTCTCCAGCGTGTCCAGGGTCGACCCGGGGGCCTCCTGCCGGCAGGACATGCCTGAGACACCTCCCTGGGGAGGCGTCCAGGGGGCATCCTAACAAGATGCCCGAACCACCTCAACTGGCTCCTTTCGACATGGAGGAGCAGCGGTTCTACTCCGAGTCTCTCCCGAATGTCCGAGCTCCTCACCCTATCCCTCAGGCTGAGCCCGGCCACCCTGCGGAGAAAACTCATTTCGGCCGCTTGTATCCGCGATATCGTTCTTTCGGTCATTACCCAGAGCTCATGACCATAGGTGAGGATTGGGAGGTAGATCGATCGGTAAATCGAGAGCCTTGCTTTCCGGCTCAGCTCCTTCTTCACCACAACAGACCGGTTCAGCGTCCGCATCACTGCTGACGCTGCCCCAATCCGCCTGTCGATCTCCCGCTCCCTCCTTCCCTCACTCGTGAACAAGACCCCGAGATACTTGAACTCCTCCACTTGAGGCAGGATCTCTCTCCCGACCTGGAGTTGGCAAGCCACCCTTTTCCGACCGAGAACCATGTCCTCAGACTTGGAGGTGCTGATCCTCATCCCAGCCGCTTCACACTCAGCTGCGAACCTCCCCAGCAAGAGCTGTAGGTCAGAGCCTGATGAAGCTAGGAGGACCACATCATCTGCAAAAAGCAGAGACGAGATTCTCCTGTCACCAAACTCAACACCCTCCACACCACGGCTGCGCCTAGAAATCCTGTCCATAAAGGTTATGAACAGGACCGGTGACAAAGGGCAGCCCTGGCGGAGTCCAACCCTCACAAGGAACAGGTCCGACTTACTGCCAGCTATGCGGACCAGACTCACACTCCTCTGGTACAGGGACTGAATGGCCCTTAACAAAAGACCATCCACCCCGTACTCCTGGAGCGCCCCCCACAGGGTGTCTCTGGGGACACGGTCATAAGCCTTCTCCAAATCCACAAAACACATGTGGATTGGTTGGGCAAACTCCCATGACCCCTCCATCACCCTAGCGAGGGTAAAGAGCTGGTCCACAGTTCCACGACCAGGACGAAAACCACATTGCTCCTCTTCTATCTGAGGTTCAACTATCGACCGGACCCTCCTCTCCAGTACCCTGGAGTAGACCTTCCCAGGGAGGCTGAGGAGTGTGATCCCCCTATAGTTGGAACACACCCTCTGGTCCCCCTTCTTAAAAATGGGAACCACCACCCCGGTCTGCCACTCAACAGGAACTGCCCCCGATGACCACGCAATGTTGCAGAGACGTGTCAACCACGACAGTCCTACAACATCCATAGCTTTCAGATACCCAGGTCGGATCTCATCCACCCCCGGGGCTCCGCCACTGCGTAGTTTTTTGACTACCTCAGCGACTTCTGCCCCAGAGATTGGACAGTCCATCCCCAGTTCTCCCAGCTCTGGTTCCTCATAGGAATGCGTGTCGGTGGGATTGAGGAGCTCCTCAAAGTATTCCTTCCACCGCCCGACTATAGCCCCAGTTGATGTCAGCAGCTCCCCGTCCCCACTGTAAACAGTGTGAGCGAGTTGCCGCCTTCCTCCCCTGAGGCGNGAAGGGGGGGGGGTAACTTATAATTGGGGTTGTCCTATATTCAAGTCAATAAGGTAGTTAACAATATTGTGAACATTATTTAAAGGGTCCATTTGTTTATTAATGCTTAAAGCAGCTCTCTGGAGGATTTTTCTCTGTATCAAAGTTTTCTAAATGTTTTAAATGATATTTCAGGTCTAAACTATGATCTATGGGTTGAGTTCCACAACATCTGTCATTCTGATGAAGCCCCTCCTTCCTCCTAGAGACCCCTTTCCATTATTTCTTGCCGCCGACATTTTTCAGCCAATGAAATTCAAATTTCTGCATTCTCTCATCATGCACGCGCATTGACCAAACCTGTACCAGTAGGGGGCGCTGTCGTACAGGACGCTCCGTGTGTTTCTCTGCCGTCTCAGCCGTTCACTGAGGACTCACAGCTCATTTCTACTAAAAACTTACCCATTCTCCAGCTAAAGATGGATTTATTTTCATTTTTAAACCTTTCACCTCACAGAATGGCAAGGCTTGACAGGATTACGCGTTTATTTTGGTCAGAAAGTTCATCCAGGGCCGAGTCAAGTTCAGCTTCAGAGTCCAGCAGCAGCTCTCTGCTAACAGAGCTAATATCAGAAGCAGCAGGGACAGAGAGGGCTCATCAGACCCTCGTAGTGTTGGAATAAGATTGTGAACTGTGAGAGATTAAACCCTACACATTGAGCGGTACAGTTCATGTCCAAAGTATATGCGCCGCGTGCACGCGTGCACACGCGACCGGACGTGCGTGTCGAGATGTTTTGAGGAGGAGCCTTTGGACGCTAGATTCAAAAACTGCTCTCCTGATGAAATCCTCTAGAGTGCTGCTTTAACGTTAATAAAAGTAAATTCTCGTCTCGTCTTCTTCCGCTTATCCGGGTCCGGGTCGCGGGGGCAGCATCCCAATTAGGGAGTTCCAGATAGTCTTCTCCCCAGCCACTTCTACCAGCTCCTCTGGCAGGATCCCAAGGCGCTCCAGGGCCAAACCAGAGATATATTTTCTCCAGCGTGTCCAGGGTCGACCCGGGGGCCTCCTGCCGGCAGGACATGCCTGAGACACCTCCCTGGGGAGGCGTCCAGGGGGCATCCTAACAAGATGCCCGAACCACCTCAACTGGCTCCTTTCGACATGGAGGAGCAGCGGTTCTACTCCGAGTCTCTCCCGAATGTCCGAGCTCCTCACCCTATCCCTCAGGCTGAGCCCGGCCACCCTGCGGAGAAAACTCATTTCGGCCGCTTGTATCCGCGATATCGTTCTTTCGGTCATTACCCAGAGCTCATGACCATAGGTGAGGATTGGGAGGTAGATCGATCGGTAAATCGAGAGCCTTGCTTTCCGGCTCAGCTCCTTCTTCACCACAACAGACCGGTTCAGCGTCCGCATCACTGCTGACGCTGCCCCAATCCGCCTGTCGATCTCCCGCTCCCTCCTTCCCTCACTCGTGAACAAGACCCCGAGATACTTGAACTCCTCCACTTGAGGCAGGATCTCTCTCCCGACCTGGAGTTGGCAAGCCACCCTTTTCCGACCGAGAACCATGTCCTCAGACTTGGAGGTGCTGATCCTCATCCCAG
>SSNR01000261.1:187901-244041 GCA_006937965.1 Callopanchax toddi | reverse complement strand
GCTATGCGGACCAGACTCACACTCCTCTGGTACAGGGACTGAATGGCCCTTAACAAAAGACCATCCACCCCGTACTCCTGGAGCGCCCCCCACAGGGTGTCCCTGGGGACACGGTCATAAGCCTTCTCCAAATCCACAAAACACATGTGGATTGGTTGGGCAAACTCCCATGACCCCTCCATCACCCTAGCGAGGGTAAAGAGCTGGTCCACAGTTCCACGACCAGGACGAAAACCACATTGCTCCTCTTCTATCTGAGGTTCAACTATCGACCGGACCCTCCTCTCCAGTACCCTGGAGTAGACCTTCCCAGGGAGGCTGAGGAGTGTGATCCCCCTATAGTTGGAACACACCCTCTGGTCCCCCTTCTTAAAAATGGGAACCACCACCCCGGTCTGCCACTCAACAGGAACTGCCCCCGATGACCACGCAATGTTGCAGAGACGTGTCAACCACGACAGTCCTACAACATCCATAGCTTTCAGATACCCAGGTCGGATCTCATCCACCCCCGGGGCTCCGCCACTGCGTAGTTTTTTGACTACCTCAGCGACTTCTGCCCCAGAGATTGGACAGTCCATCCCCAGTTCTCCCAGCTCTGGTTCCTCATAGGAATGCGTGTCGGTGGGATTGAGGAGCTCCTCAAAGTATTCCTTCCACCGCCCGACTATAGCCCCAGTTGATGTCAGCAGCTCCCCGTCCCCACTGTAAACAGTGAGAGCGAGTTGCCGCCTTCCTCCCCTGAGGCGTCGGATGGTTTGCCAGAACGTTTTTGGAGCCGACCGATAGTCTTTCTCCATGGTCTCGCCGAACTCCTCCCACGCTGGAGATTTTGCCTCGGAAACTGCCACTGCTGCACCCCGCTTGGCCCTCCGATACCTATCAGCTGCCTCTGGAGACCCACAGACTAGCCATGCCTTGTAGGCCTCCTTCTTCAGCCTGACGGCTCCCCTAACCTCTGGTGTCCACCAGCGGGTACGGGGGTTACCGCCACGATTGGCACCGGCTACCTTGCGACCACAGCTAGCAACAGGGCCCATTCGGACTCAATGTCCCCGACTGCTCTCGGGATGCGGTCGAAGCTCTGTCGGAGGTGGGAGTTGAAGACCATCTTGACAGGCTCTTCTGCCAGGCGTTCCCAGCAGACCCTCACTATACGTTTGGGTCTACCAGGTCTGCGTAGTATCTTCCCCTGCCATCTGATCCAACTCACCACCAGGTGGTGATCAGTTGACAGCTCCGCTCCTCTCTTCACTCGAGTGTCCAAAACATATGGCGTCAGGTCAGATGATACAACTATAAAGTCAATGATCGACCTGTAACCTAGGCTGCCCTGGTACCAGGTGTACCGGTGGGCATCCTTATGTTCGAACATGGTGTTCGTTATGGCCAAACTGCGACTTGCACAGAAGTCCAAAAACAGAACACCACTCGGATTCAGATTGGGCGGGCCGTTCCTCCCAATCACGCCCCTCCAGGTCACGCTGTCATTGCCCACGTGAGCGTTGAAGTCTCCCAGCAGGACTATGGAGTCCCCAGTAGGAGCGCTATCCAGCACTCGTCCCAGGGACTCCAAAAAGGGTGGGTACTCTGAGCTGCTATTTGGTGCATAAGCACAAACAACAGTCAGGACCCGTTCCCCAACCCGAAGGCGCAGGGAAGCTGCCCTTTCGTCCCCCGGAGAAAACCCCAACATACAGGCAGAGAGTCTTGGGGCTAACAGAAAGCCCACCCCAGCCCTCCGCCTCTCACCCGGAGCAACTCCAGCATACAAGAGAGTCCAACCCCTCTCAAGGACTCGGGTTCCAGAGCCAACGCTATGTGTCGAGGTGAGCCCGACTATATCTAGCCGGTATCGCTCAGCCTCTTCCACAAGCTCCAGCTCCTTCCCCGCCAGAGAGGTGACGTTCCATGTCCCGATAGCCAGTTTTTGTGTCCGGGGATCGGACCGCCAAAGCTCCCGCCTCGGTCTGCCATCCGATCCACATTGCACCAGACCCTTCATGTTCCTCCTGCAGGTGGTGGGCCCACAGGTGGATGAGCCCATGTATCCAGTTCGGGCTGGGCCCGGCCGGGCCCCATGGGCGAAAGCCCGGCCACCAGGCGCTCGCTCACGGGCCCCAACCCCAGGCCTGGCTCCAGGGTGGGACCCCGGTAACCCTCCGTGCCGGGTACACTGGCTCGATGATTGTATTTCCATAAAGAGTCTTTTGAACCGCAGTTTGTCTCACCCCTCACCTAGGACCAATTTGCCATGGGTGACCCTACCAGGGGCACAAGTGCCCCAGACAACATAGCTCCTAGGATCATTAGGACACTCGAACTCCTCCACCACGATAAGGTGACGGTTCACGGAGGAGACTAAAATGACTCATTTCTTCCAAATTCACTATAATCAGGCCCTGATTCTAAATTTAGCTCTGTTCATTGTAGACTAAAATATTTTGAATTCCCAATTGGTTTCTATTTGGGGTGTAACGAGATCTCGTGGTGCGAGATTAAAACGTCACGATATTTCTCGTTGAGATAAGTTTGATCTCGCGAGCCTTCATGACCGGATTATGTAATTATTTGCATTTGGGAACGCAAGTGAAAACATCGCTCCTAAAGCGAAAGTGAAACTTACTCTCAGCTGATGAGGCTGCCGTTCATATCATTGTAAATGCAGCGCTCAGAAAATCAGCTGCTCTGGTAGAGAAACGCTGCCTGGAACGTGGAAATAGTGAAAGAACAGCTGGGAGCATGATGTGTGTCTCAGAGCAGAAAGACGTGGACTCCTACCCTGTTACACCTACTGCCCGAATTAAAGGACAGACAGACACGAGGAGGAGAGAGGAGAGGAGAAAAGGAGACAGAGACAGGTGTGTGCATCTGAAAACAATCTATATGAAACACTGTATTATCACTGGTAAACAGTTTTATTATATAAAAAGAAAAGCTTTTCTTAAATTTGCATTTATTTTCTATTAATGACCAAATCCTTTAAGGATTTAGTGAAGTTTAACTGAACTGATTCTATTTTTCAACAAGAAGAGAGAAAAGAAAATAGGGACAAAACAGACAGAATAACAGCATTAGAGAGCTGAGAGAAGTAAAGGACTGAAAGATCACTGAGAGACACATGGACATGATGGGGGGACATGTCCTCTGCACTTTTTTAAGTCAGTTTAGAGCCCTGTAGTTTTTACTGCCTAAAAACATAGTTATACTATATTAAATGAATACTGGCTGTTGTTTTTAGGTGTAGGTTTAATATCATGGCTAAACAGTTCAAACCTCTCCTCTTCAGCTGAAATCAAAATGTTTTCTTTGGTGAGACAGAAGAGGTGGAGAGAGACGGGCAAAAAAAAACATTTTCACCAATGGTTTGATCTTTCAAAAATTATTGAAAATTTGATTAAAATCTCATCTTACACCCCTACTAAGATTCAAGAAATCAGAAAAAGAGAGACATCAGTTGAGTTTGTGGAAAAACTTCGAAAAGTGTGGAATAAAAGCGTTTTTTTGTTGCTTGAATTTGATCTTTGAAGTTTTCTTGAAACTATTAAATATCGTCTCGTCTCGCGAATTCAAGTCTTGTCTCGTCTTGTGAGTTTTGGGTCTCGTTACACCCCTAGTTTCTATAAACCTCAAATTATTGTTTGACATTAGTAAATCTCTTCTAATCAGAATGCTTTATTTGTCATTGAACCAGCATCCTGGAACAACGGGATGTGTAATGTGTCTGCCGTGTTCGTTTATACTGTGCAACGTCTGTAAATGATTGTTCTTGAGAGTTGGAACCAAATTCCTGGTGTGTTTACACATTTGGTAAATAAATCTGATTCTGATATCAGTTCCATATCAGTCATGATTGTTTTTATTTTAGAATGTGTTAACAAATCTTTAAATAATTGATTTAAATGTAGGAATTTTCTACATTATTAATGTGTTTGTCAGTCTCAAGAATCCAGATGAAGATGCAGTAACCTCTGAACCTTTCTTCAGGCCCCTCCATACTTGGTGGACCATGGTGAGGGCGGTCCGATCCGCTGCAACCGATGCAAGGCCTACATGTGTCCGTACATGCAGTTCATAGAGGGAGGTCGCCGCTTCCAGTGTAGCTTCTGCAGCTGCGTCACAGAGGGTGAGTTTGTTTTGATGTGAAATATTATTTTCCTAAAACAACTCGTCATACTGACCTTCTCATTTTGACCATCCACAGTACCTCCACATTACTTCCAGCATCTGGACCACACCGGTAAGAGGGTGGACTGCTACGACAGGCCGGAGCTGTCGCTGGGCACCTACGAGTTCCTGGCTACTGTCGACTATTGTAAAGTAAGATATGTGATCAAAGAAGCCATTTTCTCTATAAAACTTTCATATTACTCTAAAATTATTCCAGAATTTATCGTTTCATATTTTCTTCTAGAGAAGGCTCAGTGGGGCTTTTCTATTGACACCGATTGAAAATATTTTATTGTTGTGACAAGATGGCTGTTATAGGTCGGGTTTAGTAATACAGTGGTGAACTGAGGCCCCTCAGACTCCTGCTCAGAAAAAATGAACTGTGTTCCAGCAGCACAGTAGGGTTTAAGATTAGCCTGTAATCCATGGGTACTGGTTTTTGCACCAAATTTAGCTCCATTATGAGTCGTCTTTAATAAAATTTGTCTTGCTTTCCATTAAAAGTTAACCATGAAAGTGTGGGGAACAGATTAGCAACAACATCCTCTTCACAGGGGGCTTGAAATCCTTGAACATGCTTGGATTTTAATGGGGTTTTAAAAAAGATTTTGCAAGTTTTTATTAAGTGGGTTGTTGTCACCTGAGTTTTTATTAAATTAATTGAAAGTGCTTGTCAATTAGAGAACAGAGCATGTCCTGAATGATCTGTTCCTGTTGTTTAAACGTTCTTATTAACAGAACAACAAGCTTCCTCAGCCTCCAGCCTTCATCTTCCTCATCGATGTGTCCTACAACGCTGTGAAGAGCGGCATGGTCAGCATCGTCTGCCACGAACTCAAGAGCCTGTTAGACCACCTGCCCAGGTATTCAAACACAGATTTTAAGATCAACTAAAGACTGATTAGTAAGGAACAGGATGGGAGGGCTGGTAGAATAGAAAGGAAAATGTTTTTGGGGATTAAAGGTGATCACATTTAGGATTATTTATCATTTTTTAATGTCCTTTCTCATTTCTTGCTCCTATTCAGGGAAAACCCAGAGATGGATTCTGTGGTGCGAGTGGGGTTTGTCACCTACAACAAGGTTTTGCACTTCTACAACGTGAAGTCGAGCCTCGCGCAGCCCCAGATGCTGGTGGTCTCTGACGTGTCGGACATGTTTGTGCCTCTGCTCGACGGGTTCCTGGTCAACGTGAACGAGAGCCGGCAGGTTATCGAGAGGTGAGTAGATCTGAATCAGACGTATAAACAAATTAAACGCGGGCAGATGGTCAGACACGTTTTAATGAGTTGTTTGTGCTTCTCAGTTTGTTGGACCAGATCCCAGAGATGTTTGCAGACACCAGGGAGACGGAGACGGTCTTTGGACCTGTTATCCAGGCTGGACTGGAGGCTCTGAAGGTAATAAATTCTGTTTGATATTAACTAATTTATTTACTCAAAAATTACTTTTTATGATGATTACTGTCATTTAAAATTCCCCTAAATCAGTACATAATTGCAAAGATATAATTGTGATAGTTTTTCTTGTAATGAAGCTTGATGGGAAAAGTTTTAATTAGTAAATGTGCAAAGCTAAGCAGTTTTGGGACTGTAAATGTTTACTGCTGACTCAGGCAGATCTTAATGAATCTAAACACATGACGGCGTGTTTGCAGCGTCCCTCGAGTTGCCGCTGATTTGACTGTGATTGATGATTTCGTCTCATTTTCTCAGGCTGCCGACTGCGCGGGGAAGCTGTTTGTATTTCACACCTCTCTACCCATCGCAGAGGCCCCTGGAAAACTAAAGAACAGAGAGGACAAGAAACTAATTGGAACAGATAAGGAAAAGGTAAACATGAACACAACCAGAACATACATTTATTTTATAACAATTAAACAACAGAATCAAGTTAAAAACAAAATAAAACAAAAACTAATGAATACAAATCCTAAAAATACAGATAAAATGCCAAAGTGGGCCCTTTAATGACCTTAATGAAGCTTTCAGACATCATGTCTTGAACTGTAGCTCAGCGTTACTCAACCCTCACTTCCCCTTTGTCTCCTGTCATCCTCAGTCTCTGTTCCAGCCTCAAGTGGGATTTTACAACAACCTGGCGAAGGAGTGTGTCGCCCAGGGCTGCTGCGTGGATCTTTTCATTTTCCCTAATCAGTATGTGGATGTCGCCACATTAGGAGTGGTTCCCGTCTCCACCGGAGGTTCAGTCTACAAATATACATATTTCCAGGTGACTTTAATCTTTTTTTTTTTTTGTAATTTCACTGTAAAACTACCTGGTTCCGTTTTATTCTGTGCAGTTCTTTTTAGCTTTATGTGTCCGTCTTTGTACTATGGACTCTTGTCCTCTTTCATCTGGGAGCATTTTCACACTTTGACACACCTTTGAGAGTAAAACGATGTCTTCTTCATCACAGGCTCAGACAGATCAAGAGCGGTTCCTGAATGACCTCCGGCGAGATGTTCAGAAACAAGTCGGCTTTGATGCTGTCATGAGGGTGCGAACAAGCACAGGTGAGACCGGTTCTTCAAAACTGATCAAGACATAAGACACACACAAAAAAGACAACCTGTAGTGAGAGATGCAGCGTGTGAGGCAGGTAGTTTTTTCTTTCTTTCAGGGATCAGAGCGACGGACTTCTTCGGCTCCTTTTACATGAGTAACACCACAGACGTGGAGCTGGCGGGTCTGGACTGTGACAAGGCCATCACCGTCGAGTTCAAACACGACGACAAGCTGAGCGAAGAGGCGGGAGCGCAAATGCAGGTTTGCTTGTTTTTAAATAAACCTTTAACGTAGAAGTGTTTTTGTGGTTACATTACTGTGTTCTCATCTGTTGTTGTTTCCTGCAGTGTGCCATTCTGTACACGAGCTGCAGCGGTCAGAGGCGTCTCCGTATCCACAACATGGCTGTTAACTGCTGCACTCAGCTGGCTGACCTCTACCGCAACTGTGAGACCGACACAATCATCAACTACTTCGCCAAATACGGTGAGTTTTTAATAAACATGTAGTGCGCTCATCAGCTTTGTAAGTTTCCGTTTTGTTGAACTAGTGTAATTTTTGTGTTTCTGTGTCGTGCAGCTTTCCGCGGCATTCTGAACAACCCCACCAAGGCTGTGAGGGACACTCTGGTGAACCAGTGTGCTCAGATTCTGGCCTGCTACAGAAAGAACTGTGCAAGTCCTTCATCTGCTGGTCAGGTACTGAAACCCTCATGTAGTTTTTTTCATTTTGCTGTTCAGCTCTTTGAGTTAGTACTGAGATCCAGATTTGTATCTCTAAACCTGCGTCTGTCTGTTTCCAGCTTATTCTTCCTGAGTGCATGAAGCTGCTCCCCGTTTATCTGAACTGCGTGCTGAAGAGTGACGTCCTGCTGCCGGGAGCCGATGTCTCATTGGACGACCGGGCTTACCTCAAGCAGCTGATCAGCTGCATGGACGTCACAGAGACCCACGTCTTCTTCTACCCCCGCCTGCTGCCACTGGTGAGAATGTCAAGACTTGGTCCATTCATGAGTTCTGGAGCACAATACGGTCCCTATAACTTATAGGCTAGTGATGAAAACATGAGGGAAGCTGATATTAGATGTGTATTTTCTGGGAGCTCAAGGATTAAATTGGCTTTTACAAAAAAAAAACCCCCAGAGGATTAGATTATAGTGATGAAGAAAAAGAAATAACTAAAATTTCAAGTCTTAAGCTAATAATTTGATCGCGGTTTGTGATTTGTCCTGAACCTTCCAGATGAAGCTGGAAACCAGCTCTTTGCCGGTCGCGGTGAGGGACTCTGAGGAGAGGTTGTCGAAAGGCGGCGTTTACCTGATGGAGACGGGGCTCCACCTCTTCCTGTGGGTGGGAGCCAGCGTTCAGCAGGAGCTGCTGCTCAACGTCTTCGGCACGCCGAGTTTCAGTCAGATCGACTCGAGCATGGTGAGAGGAAACGGGTCTGCTCCGGTTCGTCGTCTGTAGCTGACGCACTGTGGGGGGTTTAATCCTGGATGTTAGGGAATCAGAATCGATCTGGATAAACTCACAGGTTCTCAAATGTATTCGTTTAAACTGGCAGTGAGAAAAGTCAAACTTAAGTGTTTACAATGATTTATTTAAACTCTACATTTAGTCTATTAGTATGCTGTGGAGTGGAGTGTATTCCCGCTGAATGTCACTGTTGTGTGTTTCAGATTAATCTGCCGGTTCTGGACAACCCGTTCTCACAAAGACTCAGAGAGATCATCGACTCCTTCAGAGCGCAGCGATCACGATACATGAAGGCAAGGGCTTCTCCGATGTTGTTAAACTTCTTGCACATTTTAGGGCTGTAACCGCTTTTATTTGCACTATAAATACATTTACTTTTAGTTTTTTCTGTCCTTTTTTTAAATATAATGACAGTAAGTTTGGATAAGGAGGAAGTTCAGAGCTCAGCTGAGGTCAGGTGGTAAATTGCAATTTGTAAATTCACCTTTTGATTTAAACAATTACAGAAATGTAATCGACAAAAAGCGTTAAAATTATTTTATTTCAGATTGAAGTATGCTCTTATTTTGCCTCATCTTCTGAGCGACGTGCGCTTTGACCCACAGCCCTATGATTCCATAATGTGGAAAGCGCAGGAGTATATTTGGAAAAACTCTTAAAATGTCAGAATTCATCCATATCATGATGTAATTTAACAATTCAGGGATTTTTCCTGACAGGCTCATGTGATTTTCCCACATTTTACAGTGACGTTTACAAAAAAGGTCCAGACTGTACTTCGATGCTGGTTAAAATATTTCCTAACTTGATGAGCAATCGTGTTTAAATAATTGTGATTTTAATATTGACCAGAATATCTTTTCTTCCAGCTAACTGTGGTGAAACAGGAAGACAGAGCCGAGCTGATATTCAGGCACTTCTTAGTGGAGGACAAGAGCGCCAGCGGGGGAGCGTCCTACGTCGACTTCCTGTGTCACATGCATAAGGAGATCCGCCAGCTTCTCAGCTAGGCCCAGATTTACCCCACCTCCACCGTTAAGCCCCACAAACACCTCCTTCTCCTTCAACCAGCCCCAGCCACCTTCCAATATTTTTTTAACCTTATAAACTAAAACTCTTCTTACGGTCTGTCCGCTGAGCACCAGAAATCAGCTCACAGATTCATCCTATATGAAAGCAAGTGTTTGGGGAGAGATCGAGATGTTAGTAAAGCCTCAGATCTACAGCTCCAACACGACAAGAGCAAAATAACTGACCAGGAAAAGGATTGTGTGTGCGCGCGCGCGTGTGTGTGTGTGTGTGTGTATATATATAAGTGAATAATGTATGCAACAGACTGAGAGTGAAAGAGGGCTAATGTTAACTGTAGTTGCTGTACTGTCTGTATTACTAGCACTGAAAGGCTTTTTTTGGGAGCATAAATGAAAAACAAAACACTTTTTATATGATTGAGTTTCGACCCAGTGACAGACATCTATGTATGGAAAATAAAATGAAATAAATGCTGTTCTAGATGTCTCTTATCCACTTTAATCATGGCCTTAGTATCCGCTCCCCCCATGCTGCTTCAATCATCCATAATGTGTGTGTGTGTGTGTTGTTTTGAGAGGATTAGCTGCCATTTTCCTCGTTTTTAATCCGCCGCTGTGAATCCAGGTGCAAGCATCTGGATTTAGGTGCAGCTCCAACTGAGGTCAGAAAATACAAAAATGATTTAAAACACCTTAAAATATTTGATTTCACTGATTAAAATCAAAAGAAAATAACCGTTTACGACGAATTAAATCAAATCTGATTTTGGTGCCAACATCTGGCATTAATGTCTGGACTGTTATGAACCAGATGTGCACTTCAGAGTATGAGATGAGACTCTCCTTATGCAGCAGGAAGTAACAGAGTGATGTTTAGTGCTGCAGACTTTATATTCATCCAAATTTGTACATTTTAGGCCGAAGAAGAAAAAGAAATCGGCACAGAACGGCGGCAGATCAGCGAAAAACTGTCTTCACACTGAAGAGTCGTAAAGCTGTTCAGTGTGTAAATAAAATGTGTATAATCTGTACAGAATGAATAGAAAATAACTTTTAAAGTCATGCCTGATCAGCCGTGGTTTAAAGAGCCAGAATATAAGAGAGGAAGATGGATTTTTGATATGTTTCTGTGTGTAAGAGTGTGTGTGTGTGTGTGTGTGAATGTGGGGTCGGTCCTGGTGAATTTCTCATGAGGAACAGAGGGATCAGCCAGCACACACACAACCCCAGAGATTGGACCCATTTATCATTTTCTGTTCCGTGTTAATGTGTGTGTGTGTGTGTGTAGCCCTCTGTTCCGTCTTCACGTTCTCTGACTCTGATTGACCCATCATCTTGACTGTAAACTTTAATTTCTCTTCCTGATTTAGTTCATTTTTCTTTTTTCCATTGACTCTTGGGACTGCTAATAAAATGATTGTTTAAAGTGAAACTCCACATTTTGATTCTCCTCTTCTTGATGTTTTATTGAAGAAAAATCATGAATAATATTCATTAAACTGGAACGTCTTGGATTGCTTAACTCAAGACTCAAGATGCGGGCTTTACCCTTTAAAAAATATTACAAAATGCATTTTCTTCAGTTCCTCTTAATAGTTATGCTGACTATTTAATTCTCCGAAAACAGGTTTGGAGACACAACATGCACTTTCCGTATTTGGGGATTAAAAAATGATTTTATCTAGTACAAATTGCTGAGAGTCCATGTAACATCCTCAAACCGACCATGTTTCTTCCTATCAACTATTTAATAAAAAACAGATCAGTCAGATTTACTAGTTTTATGATTTTTATTCTCTTTAAATCTGCAACATTGTCTGAAAATTACCCACAGGATACAAGTTCTACATACCTCAGTTAATATTTTATGCACCTGTCACTGACCAAACATCACAGGAACCTCCCAGCTGTGGTGGATCTATGTTTTAAATCACATTTAAAGTATAAAGTCTTATAAAATCTCTGGTTTCTGTTCACCAGGTGTCTTTGTAACCAGGCTCCTTGTAACTCTGACCATGAATGTCATGGTAACATATTCAAATAACTAAAAGAAACTAGTTTTACTTGTTTTTGTACCACCAGCATGAATTTCCTGCAGCATGCTATTGGACGGATAGATGGATCTAAGTTACATTTTCTTATTTCATACAAGAAAGAACACTTAAAGGGTCATAATTTTCCATTTCTACCCATTTGCAGAAAGCTGAAGTACCAGTAAGAGCTAATCTGATTTTGGTAGGGGTGTCCCTCAAGGTACCACCTCTGGATCAGTCAGGCAGAAGTCCCAGAACCTGTTTTCTCTAAACCAGTCTCATCTGTATTAACATAGTTGCATCGCTGAGTCCACCCAGCCAAGGTGAAAGCCGGGGTACACCGGCTCCGTGAAGGTGGTATGGAAGGTGTGAAGCAGAGTGAGTTCACCACAGGACACCCTGTAGAAGGACAGCAAACCTGCAGACCAGTCCAGATAGACTCCAACTTTATTGGAGCAGGCTGCAGGGGTCAAGACATCATTTGTGTTTCCGTGCATGATCCTGTAGCCGTCTCTGTTGCAGTTCAGGCTCCAGGAGAGGTCATTTCGACCTAACCAGCAGTCGTGAGCCTCCCCCTTCCTGCACATCCGTCGGTCAGCCACTCCTATGCCTACCCTCCCGCTCCACTCTGTCTCCCAGTAGCAGCGTCCCGTCAGTCCGTCCTTACACAACACCTGAGTCCAGAAGTCAAACCTCTCTGGGTGGTCGGGGTAGGGCTGCTTGGTCCAACGCTTTGCTTTCCTGTTTCCCTCCGATAGAGAAAGATCTTTATGTGCTGTGTTTGGGTCCAGGGTCAGCTGAGTGGCGTCTGATGAGTCGGATTTAAATATAAATATTAAAGAGAGAATAAATCTGTTATATAAATGTAAAAAACCAAAGCACAATTCTCACATTTCTTTGGACCAGGCTGGATTCTGGATTCCCCACACTGCTCCACACTGAAATAAAACAGAAAACCAAATGCTTCTTTAACATTATTTGCCAGGAGTTACTCTTTGGTTGAGGCTCAAATTGGCATCATCACTACCTGAGCATGTTTAGGGTGCATTGTGGGTCGTTCAGCAGAGCCGTCAGCAGCATCAGGCCTGAGTTTCCTGGGTTGTTGTAGCTCAGGTCCAGTTTTCTCAGGTGGGCTGAGTTCAGCGCAGAAGCAAGGAAAGTGCAGCCCTCTTCAGCCACTCTACACCCTGACAAGCTTTGAGAAAAGAGTATTTGACGTGGGTGACCTCTAAGACAATAGCTGATCATTTTTGCACGCTGAGGTCTTACATGAGTTGCTCCAGTTTACAAGAAGAACTCCCCAAACCAGTAGAGAACGTCTTGACTCCGACATCCTGGAAGTCGTTGTCTGTGAGATCCAGGACTTTCAACTGGCATGAGATGGAACTGATGACGGAGACCAGCGAATCAGAGCTGTTCTCAGTCAGGCTGCAGCTTTTTAGCCTAAAAAAAACATAAAGCACAAATGAGAACAATTCACAGATTATAATTTTGGTGTGCACGTGGAGTTTGCTGACCTGAGTATCTCCAGTTTGCTGGTCTTCAGTCCATGAGAGAGCTGCGTGAGTCCTGCATCTGTCAGATTGTTGTTGCTCAGGTCCAGCTCTCTGAGTTGGGGCGAGCTGATGCTTTTAGCCAGGTTTTCACAGCATGTCATGGTGAGGTTACATGCTTTCAAACTGCAGGAGAAAACACAGCAGATATAAGATTCATGAGGCCATGAAGACACGTGAACATTAGAACCAAGATCCAAAGGAAGCTGTCTCATTAGATCATATTTAAGCAATAATTTTATTTCTAAAGAGGAACAATTGTAACTGTTCTATTGGATCACTTATTCTAAATCAAAAACACTTTTCTGAAGGACTTACTTTGCCACTTGGACTGTTTTTACAACAGGCAGCAGCCTCAGAAGCCCCTCCTCTGACCTGGTGTAGTTGCTCAGGTCAAAAACATTCAGCTCCTCTTCTGATGTCAGCAACACAAAGACCAGCGTGGCCCACTGAGCAGGTGAGAGGTTGTTTTTTTTCAGGATGCCTGAGCTAAAGTAGTCGTGGATCTCCTCCACCAGAGAGTGGTCGTTTAACTCGTTCAGGCAGTGGAACAGATTGAGGCAGCGGTCTGTGGACTGGCTGGATCGGATCCTCTCCTTTATGTGATTAATGATTCCAGCTCTTGTTCTTTGGTGTGCTCTGTTGCTGCTCATCAGGTTTTTCAGAAGCGGCTGGTTGGCCTCCAGTGACAGGCCCAGGAGGAAGCGCAGAAAGATGTCAAAATGCCCATTTTCACACTGCAACGCCTTTTCAACTGCTGCTGTGTAGAGGATGAGCTCCGAGGAGTCTCTGGACAGGAGGCGCCGTGAAACGGAGGACTTCTTCACCAAGACGTTGGTGTTTTCATTGTGGAAAGTGAGGTAGACGTACAACGCTGCAAAGAACTCCTGAACGCTCAGATGCACGAAGCAGAACATCTTCTCCTCACACAGGGAGGTCTCCTCACTGAAGATCTGAGTGTAAATTCCTGAAAACATGGACGCCTGTGAGACATTGATGCCATTCATGATCAGGTCCCTCTCGTAGAAGATCAGGTGTCCCTTCTCGAGTTCTTTGAAAGCCAGCTTACCCAAGGCGAGGAGGTTAGTTCTCACACACTGGGCGTTAGATTCCCTTCTTCCAGGCAGCCTTTTCTTCATAACGTCCACATACAAGGTCAAGAAGTGGATGTACATTTGTGTGAGGGTCTTTGGTGTTTCTTTATCGTCTTTTGTTGTCAATTTCTTCTCCAGAACATTCGCCGCCATCCAGCAGAAGACGGGTATATGGCACATGATGTGAAGACTCCTGCAGGATCTCACATGAGCGATCACCTGGTTCGCCAAGTGCTCGTCACTAATCTTCTTCCTAAAGTACTCCTCTTTTTGGGAGTTGTTGAACCCTCGCACCTCAGTCACCAGGTCAATGTGCTCCACTGGGATCTGACTGGAAGCTACTGGTCGAGACGTGATCCAAACAAGCGACAAAGGAAGCAGCCGTCCTCTGATCAGGTTGGTCAGAATCACAGCAATGGAGGTCGGCTGCGTCACATCTGAGAGTATTTCTGTTTTGTGGAAGTTCAAAGAAAGGCGGCTCTCATCCAAGCCATCCAGGATGAAAAGCGACCTGTTTTTAGAGCCGTTAAAGACGTCTACGCCTTTTATTTCAGGGAAAAAGATGCAGAGAAGTTCCAGGAAACTGAAGGTTTTCTTTGTCATTAAATTCAGTTCCCTGAAGGAGAGAGGGAACACAAACTCCAGGTCTGTGTTTGCCCTCTCCTCTGCCCAGTCTATAGTGAATTTGTTGGCTGAGACGGTTTTTCCGATGCCAGCGACTCCTCTTGTGATCACGGTCCTTATGGGGCGTTCTCCTTCAGGTGGAGGGACAAACAGGTGGTTGCAGTGGATGGATTTCTCCTGGGTTACACATCTCTGTGATGTTTTCTCAATCTGCCTCACTTCGTGCTCTTTATTCACTTCACCAGTTCCTCCCTCGGTGACGTAGAGCTCCGTGTAGATCTGATTCAGAGAGGTCTTGTTTGAATCTGTCGCTATCCCTTCATGCAAGTGACTGAACTTCCTCTTCAGAGTTTCTTTCAGTTTCTGTTGACACTCTGTAATCTGATCTGAAGGAGATGGTTCAGGGTCATTATTTAGGTTCCTCTAATTCTCTTCACATTAAAACAGGAAGAACTTACGGTGGGGATTTTGAGAACCGAAGCCATCTGTTCCTTTTTGTTCTTCTATTAATTGAGGATTTGATCCTGCAAAGGATGAGAAAGATCCCAAAACTAACTTGACATCTGAAGAATCTACGCCCATTTACAATTGTAACTATAATTTAAATGAGTAAATAAGCATCTTGGTACCTTGGATTGTTGATACATTGATGTTGACGCTGCCAATGCAAGAACCAATGAAGGAAGGAGCCACTACGCTGCTGCCGCTCTGAGCCGAGAAGCTGGGCTGGAAGTGATGAACTGACGCTTGAATTGAGGAAATTGACTCTGAAAAACATAAATCTGTAAAACCTCAAGACAGAATGGGATTTTTATTGTAAATTCCAGCAGACTGGAAAGTGAAATCATACTTTTATGGAGGTTTTAGTTAGTACAATAAAAATGTGTCCAAACTAAGTCTCTGTTCTTTAATGCAAATAATACCAAATACCTGTAACGGGCTTTATTTAGCTGTGTTTTATTCATTTTGTACCCAAACTAAATGAGAAATAAAGAAAAAAAAATCATCCTCAACTTATTTTTTTACAGCTTATTTCAATTTATGGTTATTATCTTTTTCAAACAATTATAATGACGATATTCTAAAAAGGAATTGTTTTTCAGTTTTATTTGATTTCTGGAGATCATCTCAAAACCACAGCATGCTGAAGATGCTGCCTTACATTTGTAAAAACTTGATAAATTCATATATTTACATCATGTGAAGAGCTATTTTTCTTCTAATGAGCAGATATTCTGAATCTATACATTTGATCCTCACCTTGAACACATTGAAAGGCCTTGTTTGTTTGATCAGCAACAGTCATTTGTTCCATGTTTATTTCCAGTTCTGTCATCGTGTTCACTAGATGAGATTTATCCTCTGTGTTTGTCTTCCTGTACACACAGTCAGAGATATACTATCAGTTACTTAAACTACACATTAAAAAACTAAATAAAAATTTGACTTTGTGAGAGTTTGGACAATCTTACCTGCTTCAGTAATGCTTTTGGCTTCCATCTGCTTCACATGCTGACTGGTGTTTTATGTTAAAGACTTATTTCCTCTCTGAGCAGTGAAGACAAAAACAGGAAGTCGTATATTCTGTCTGCACAGGAAAGAGTGATTGAGCGACCCAAAGTACTTTCATTTACTACTAAATGATCCTCAGTGTAATACAATAAAAGCCCGCTGCAGTGAACTCATTTTGTTTTAATGACTGTATTTAATAAAAACGATTTAAGTAAAAGCATCAAATCAACATGATCATAAATAAAATAAAATAAATATAGCTCATAAGAGCATTTGATGGGTTTTTGTATTTAAAGCTAAATGTTATTGCAGAATCAGAGTAACATTTTATGTAATGAAGACGGTTGAACTAATTTAGAAATATATTTATTTACAGTGGAACCAAATAAAATTATACTGAAAATTTACAACAAAATGCATTAAATAAAAATGCTAATATTAGCATTAAGGTAATAATGTTTTACATTTCATTCAAACTGCAACATATATTTGTAATTTGAATTCTTTTCATTAGTTTTCTAAATTGTTGGTTTTATATTATATTAAAATCAGCACTCGACTACATGACTGAGTGATGATAAAATAAGAAAAAATATAATTTTTATATCAACTATTTCTAATTTTTGATTTCAGAAAAGTAAAATCATTTGTGACTGCTGTGACACTAGAATCCTGAAGGGGGCAGCAGAGAGTATTTTCCTTGGATAGATTAAATCCAGCACCAAATAAACACAGTAACATTAAAAATATACTACGTGGTTTTTACATTGTTAGACATAAATATGTTTTTTTTTCTACCAGCTTGTAGATTTATGCAAACAAAGGTTTTACTTTTCTCATCTCCCTCTACAAAGCATTGACTTTTCCATTACAGTTTTGGTTTGTTTCTCTGCTAGAAAAATATCTTTGCAGGCACTACTAATTAAAAACAATGTAACGTTACTAATAAACTACAATCATGGTGTCAAACCTCACTTTACTGTGTGCTGCAGCTTTGTCAGCTGAGCACAAGGTGGAAGCAAAGTCCAAGGTTTTATATCAAAATAACACAACACACACACACACACACACACACACACACACACACACATATACTTATAGAAAATTTTGATATCTATATATGTCTTTATACATATAACTTGCGAGCTATTTCTCAGATTTCTATGTTTTCTTGTGCAGATGTTGCTGATTTCAGTGACAATGGGACGTCTCAAATTTAGATTTATTTTACACTGACCTCTAGTGGAGAAACCTCAGAACTGCTCCATATTATCTCCACATTTTTGATTAAATTCGCCGTAAAAACATCTTTAATTAAAGGCACGAAGAAATCCCAATCGTTCGCTGTATTTCATGCAAGACTTTAAAAGATATCTTATATGAAAACATGGTGGCGTTATTGCCGTTTTGATCAAATTTTGTAACTAATGCATGATCTCGTGCGATGTCGCGAGATCTCGCGTGAAGTAGTAGTGCTGCTCAAATTACTCCCGCATGCAATTTTAGCTCAATATTTGTTAAATGAACACTTATATTAAGGTTCGTGTAGGCTACAGTAGATTCGCTGTGACTGACATCTTGAATGGGATTGACTCCTCCTGGGTTGTGAGATATTTGCTCGGTGTGTATGTTTAGGAGATGTGTGGAGAGTCAAAAGCAACACAATTCATTGCCATCTTGAATCAATCAAGACGTTATTGCTTAGTTTTACATTTTGTTGGCAGCTATAACCAAAAAGAAAAAGAATAACCTTAACTTTGTCTAAAAATACAAGATGAGGAGATGTACCTGGGACGGACACACCATCCATAACATCACAATTTAGCCATTTTAACAGAATCAACTGTTTTCAGGCACAAATGTGAAAACAGATTAAACAGCTGAAAAGTAGATTCAAAGAGACTCTAAATATGTAGCCCTAGATAAGAACCCCCTCTGTGAATATAACTATTTTGTATATAAACCATTCAGTCACTCATTCAAGCAATAATCATGAGGCAGACAGAAAAACCAGGACATTTAAATGGCAGACATTTTAACAGACTGTTTAATGCTAAATACATAAAATAAAAACGTATATAGTACTTTAACTGCATCTTCACTGAATCTTAAAAAAACAACATTCCACTTTGAAAAGAAATACTAGCAAATTTTAACCCAAAATAAACAAAAAGTGCAATTCAAGTTCACTAGATGTACTTTTCCTCTGATGACCTCATCAGTAGGTAAATATGGGAAAACACTGTCTGTATTCACTTCACTTGAGGTGAAACTCTGACATCATCAGGAGGAATTAGAGTACTGGGAGAACTGGGTGCTCAAAGTTTGAACTTCTTGTAGTTCATTTACCTGTAAACACCTCTGTGCAAAACACACTGAGATTTTAGTTCTAATTTTAAGAAAATTAATATTTCATCTATAGTCTGAGTCACACCTGCCATTTTCCATTCGCACATTAAACTCAGCACGTCTTTTTCTATGGTGTGAAATGGTAGATTTCAAATAGTATTTTATGGTGTTACTGCCAACTACTGTTAAGGAATGTGAATATTCTTTACATATTTTAGTCCAGGCAAAGGCTGACAACTCACTTTTACATCAGTAAAAGAATCACTGTATTAAAGGCATAATATGCAGTTTTGGCTTGTTCTTAGCACCCCCTAGTGTCTGTTTTAAGTCACTATTGTAAAAATGTTAGCATTGTCTTTGCTCAGAAACACCTAAATCTAACTGTTGAAATGTCTCCTCAGTCTTCATTGCTTTCTACTGGAGCGGTTCATCACTCATTCAAAGAAATCAGCTGTGTTCAAGCAGGGGGAGATCGAAAAAAAGCAGGAATCATGAGCTAAAAACACTCCGGCGCTAGCATAACAGCTAGCCACATTGGGTTAGCCTAACCCTCGTGAGATAAGTGACTTTGTGAGACTTCAGGGCACCGGACCTGAGACTCAGAAGTTGCAAACGCGGTATTCTGGATACAAGCAGATTGGGCTGAGAGACTTTTCATTAACTCTGTAAAGGGAAAAACATAAACAAATATGAAAAAGTTACATAGTGTGCCTTTAAAGCACAGAAACATGACATAAACATTACTTTTGCACCTTGACAATGAAAGCTAGTTGGAAAAAATAGCAATTTACCTGCTTTTGTTTTCCATTGTTCCTAATTATTTATACGACATAATTTCTAAAGTCTACTTTAACCATCTCAATGCTTCTTAGAAACCACAATCATTATTCACAATATTAAAAATGAGTTGATCTAATTATAAAATCATTAATTTATTCAAAATATGTTTCAACAAAAAGTTAAACTTGCAAACTGGTTTCAATGAGCAAAAATGTCCACTGTAATATACAGTCTGCTAGGGTCAATGCATTTCCTGTATCTCATCAGGCTCGTTCACTAGTTCATGTAACTTAATTTGAGGTTTCTGTCTTGAATGCCTTGATATTCAACAGGTTTTCCCATAATCAAAGGTGTGTCAAACAAACCAGTGAAGAGGAATCATGCAAATGTTTTAGCAGACTAGAAACAGCGTTTACTGTAATTCATAGAATAACTTCCTTTTTTTAAACAAAGGGTTTTGTTATGCTGCTACCTTTTACATGCATGAATAATAAGCAGCACAATGACAAAATGGAAAAACACAAAAAGTTGAACTTATGTCTTAATAGTTTTTATTAAAGTCACCTTTTAGCAGAAAGAGCACGATGTACGAGGGTGTGTTGACTTTTGTCCTTTAAAAAGGAGGATCTCAATATTTATTAGGGGGGATGTGAATAAATTCTCAAAAACAAGTCATTGTTTATTACTTATCCTGCCCAGCCTGACTGAGCACTCCAGAATGTAATCAGTGACACCCTGCTTTATGCAGCTCCTCACCAACACCCAGTTTCAGCAAAGACAAACCTTTTTAAGCAGCAGGGGGTTCGCAGCTGGATGCTTCAGGGCATCACGACGAAGGCAGAGAGAGTGCTACTCACTCACTTCCCCCAGCCGGATCATTTTCCCAAAGCACCGGCGGATGGGAGGGTCATGACTCAACTCTTGGCCTCGCCCGCCCTGAAAATTCTGATGATGTAATGGATGACGTCCTCATTAGTCACAACAAAAGGAAAAGTCTGGCCTAAATATATCAAAGCCACTGAAGCTCTCATTTCACCAATTTGTGTATATGCTAGATGCATCAGAGACCTAATGTACTGAGTGAGCAGATTTGAATAAAACACCATCTGATTCATTCTGAGCTGCTTTTCTCTGAGCTTGGCGTGTCGGTTTGTAGCAGTATCAACAATTTCCTGCCATTTTTAGCCATCAAGTGTTTTGTTTTTAAATGCTGGGTGGCATGGGAACAGTAAGTAATGGCAACATAAATTTCGGACAAATTTTCCATTACAAACTCAGGAGGGAAGCCAAAGTCAGCTGGTGGCTTTCAGAGTGAGATAGTGCACTTTATCAGTGTGACAATCAGACTTATTGCAGCCTTCGTCCTGCAGCTCTGATTGTAGTAATGTGCGCCGATTTCAGCTGAAATTATTTCTCTCTCCTCCTTCCTCCTCTGGTTCTTCTGAAGTGGGCAAGGCATGGTGTGTGTGTGTGTGTGTGTGTGTGTGTGTGGTTGGTGTGAGATAATAAAGGCTGAGGAGTTCACAATTATATAACTCCTGTGGAGGCTGAGGAGGAAGAGGAGGAGAGGCAGCAGGGTTAGCACGTAGGAAAAGCAGGGCAGAAGAGGGCCAGTAGCCTGCGTTGCAGTGCTCATTTGTCTTGCACATAACACAAAGATACACACAAACACACACACACGCTGGCCTCCTTTCCCTGCTCTTCATCGCCGATTCAGCAGGCTGCACTTGCAGATACGGCCTCGTAATATTTGAACTTTTCGGTGTTTTGTGTTCCCACGCTGGCAACCACGCATAAAGATGTTCAAGTGAAATCACTGTTTTGCTCTTTTTTCTCTCTTTTGTCAGTGCTGATGTTGTCCCACCTCTGGGCTGGAGTGCTGAGCAGGCACACACACTGGAACACACACTGAGACTCTAACTGTAACTCTCAAGCTCTACAGCTCCCTGCAGCCCCACCCGCCTGTCCTCTGATGGCCTCCCACTCATGCCACATTAAACATTTAGTGAGGCACTCTGGATCTGTGTGACACCATCTTTTAGCGCCGCCAAGCTAACGGCCCTCACTCTGTGGAAAAAAAGCATAGGTGCACGCTCGTCAGTGGAAACCCGATACAGCAGTCACAGTGTTCCCACTACCCATCCCATCTTTCTTGTTTACGTCCAAGTGCATGCTTTCATTTACAATGTAAAATCAGCAGCTCAAAGAAACCTTGTGCACTGAGAGAAAACCTGCATTAATCAATAAATCCCTGAAGTGTGTGTGTTTATGTGTTTCATACTTTTTTTATGAACACATTATTGAATGGCTCTATTGGGTACGGAACCATGGGCCCAGGCCCTATCTATAAATGTTATATATTCTAGAATGAAACATGCAAGAGATATAAATAAAGAGACATGAAGTGGAGACGTGTTAAATACATTTAGAGAGCAAAAATGTTACATGAATTACTTATAAAGTAGGCTAGTTCACCAAGGCAAGACACAATACAGTCATAAAGGTACAAAATGGCAACAAAGTACAAGGCAACAATAAATGTTCAACACAAAATGAGCGAGAAAATACTAAAAGACATGCTGATAGGTCAAAATTCAAGGCAGGACCACCATAATTAGGTGAGTTACTCAGTGCAGATCAAGTTGCCAAACTTAGCAATTATAATGCAATTACAAATTTTGAAAAAAATATAGAAAGAAATGACCAGAATTTAGGCATGAAATGATCAAAACAACTGCAGAAAGACACAGTTACCCAAAATTATAAAGAACCAAATCACCAAATGGAACCAAAACTAACAGTTTGAGTCTGCATTGGTTTGTTGTTTGCGTTGTTCAGTCTGTGTGTTTGTGTTTTGTTTCTCTGGAGAAAAAGTGGTGGGTTTCTGAACTCGGTGACCTGCAGCATGCTGTTTTATAACCCATATATAAGTTTGTCTCTGCTGCAGTGAGGTGTGACCTAGGGCTTGGGTGTATCCCAGCCAGTGCAGTAAAATTCTTCTGGGTGGTTCCTCGCAATATTTGGAAGATATTAGAAGAGAAAGGATTTGGGTGTCAAAGTTGTTTTCCAGCCAGTCCCTGAGCAGAGTCGTGTGCCTCTCAGCAAAATGCCAGCTCAACTTGATCCATTGGCCTCCAAAACATGACTGATTGAGTCTAAATGAAGCAAACAATTCAGCTCCATCTCCTCACATTTTCAATGACTTCATTGAATTGAAAGCACTGGTGTTATGCTCCACAAGTATGGCAAGCCATTGTAATATATAATGTAGTCATGCATTCCAACTATGATAACTTCAAAAAAAAATTTATGAGCCTTTCTTTTATTGTCAAAATGACACATTTATTAATCAGAAATTGATTTTATTTTACCTAATATTAAAGTTTAGATTTTAAGAATTAGGAAAATTTGAAAATTTTCAAAAATTCTAAGAAAATCTTAAGTGGTAACTTATCCTTCTATTGGCTAGACTGGATATAGTATAAAATCCCTAATTAGATTATTTCTTATTCTAAAAGTATATTCAAATACCAGGAGAGCTTTCATTCTATAAACAATCAACGTTTTGGATATCTCAAAAGGACATGTTTTTCTCATGTATGTGTATTTGGCTTTCAGCTCTAAATAGATTAATGTGGATTTCCAACACATGTTTAGGTGATACCAATACCATAGTTAGGCTCAAGGGTGCCATAACATCAAGATATTGTAATTTTATTGTTGTAATTGTCTGGAGTATCTTTAAGGCCAGTCATAATGAGAATACTAGATGTTCCTATTGACATTTTAACATTTTAAAGCTTGATACATTAAATAATAATCAAAAATATTTATGTAATATAAAATATTTAGAATTTTTAGTTATTTTTAACTAATCCTAATATAACAATTATATCATTATACTCATCAAATACGATCTGTTAAGTAATAATATGACAATATTAAAGAAATGGAGGCCTTAGATACTTTGAAGTTGGTATCTATTGAGGATCAAATATATTATATAGGATTAAAACATGTTTAAATACTTTAATTTGAATCAAAGGTATCATGAATGGTTTCTATTTTTAGAAAAAGTTAAACTTGAAGCCTAATTAATACTTGTGAATGTGAAAAATTATGTTTATTGTGATGTGAAGAATTACATTATGTATGCAAAATGTTTATTGTAAATATTCTCCACATTATATATAATCAACCATTTTGACTAAAAGGAACTGAATCATTAATTTATAGAGAGAACGGAATTATATCTGCTTTGAAGATGCGTTCTAACTCTTATATGATTAATTTGCTTGCCAAACTCCCTATTCTCGCGAGGATTTCGCCCCCTGTTCACCACACATACACCATCACCGCCCCTCCCTTTCCGCCTCTGCTCGCCTCTCTCCTCTTCAGTCCTGCTTGCCTGTCAGAAAGGTACTCCAGTGTTGGAGGCTAGGCTACCCTCCTTTCGGACCCCGTACGCGAGCCAGCCGCCGTCGTACCCCAAGGCTCGGGCTCCCCCTCTTTCACGGCTCCAACAATGGCAACCACCGCTACTTCCACACGGTTTACTGACGAGTACCAGCTATACGAGGAGCTCGGGAAGTAAGCAGCAGCAGCAGTGTGCATCGTGTTTGTCTTGTCGTTTTGTCCCCCACCCCCGCAACCTCGCCTCATATTATTTCTGCTTAGCCGGCTAGCAGGTGATATTTAGCTCAACCCGCCTTTTAGCTAACAGTTTTAGTGATATATGTCAGCACATATCTATCAGCTTGGGTAGTTGTCGTCGCGGTGCGGTCGGGTTGAATTACGGCTGCTTTTGACGGCGCACCAACCAGCTACCATGCTGATATTGATAAACTAGCCGAGTTAGCCGACTATCGTTGCGCCTATTATTTGCAAGTGGCGATGAATAAATCGCGCAGAGGTTGCTGCATTAACAGCTGTTCGCCCTTCCGTGGTCGCCAGCTGGTGTTTATAGGTCTACTGGCGCTGTCAGCGGGGCCCCGAGAGACGCCGGAGCCCTCTGACACTTCACCGGCCCGCGACTCTGACAGCTAGTCCGTTCGGGCTCGGTGTACCTGCGGCTTTGGTCGCCAGCTAACTAGGCCTTACACTTTCCCCCTCTCTAGCAGCTGCGGATGATTTGTGTAACCGTGTTGTAAAAAAAGGTTAGGTACCCCCTGAATCATTTAATGAGGAAGTTATTCTGTTTGCTCTGAAATGCTGGCTCAGCCCACCGTTCGTGTTATCAATAACAGCTTTCTCCTTATGGATTTATCACTGAGGCGATCTCCAGTTCCTGTCAGTTATTATGCCAATTTAGCCATATTCCTGTGTAGGAGGTAGGGTGTGTTTTCTCTTTACTGTGATGACTGTTACACAAAACTATTTGGCCCACATTTTTAACATTTCCACCTTTACAGTTTCAGTAAATGCTTTTATCCTACTTTCACTAACACATCACCAATGTAGAGACTTGATATCTGTTTATCCAGTGTAAAATTTAAATATTAGAGACAATAATTCAATTTTATAGCTGTAAAAACAAATTGTAGCAGCGCTTGCCTGCCAAACCAACCTGTTCAGTGGAATATAATTAAATAGATGCATCATCTGCAGTTTCTGAAAATTCTTATCACAAAATATAATGTTATGGTTACACCAGCGAACATACCAGAAAATTACCCTCTTGTCTGGAATAGCTGATTCTTTTTCTCTTTCTTTTGTACCTAAATTAGCAGCAGCAGGGCGGCATTTGTCCTACAAAGATATACTAACCCTAATTTCCAGCTGCCATTTCCACTCTGTTCCTTATAATTGACAGTAATCGATGGCACTGATTGCACCGCCAGTGCACCCATACACATCTATACACACACCTACACATCCTCCAAAGTGAATCTAGCCTCCACTATTCTCCAATTCTCCTCTTGACTTAGCATGTACCTCTACCCCCAACCCCCCCGCACCTGTTTGTTATTGCATTTTGCTCTGTCATAGGTTATCAACATCCAAGCACTGGCTTGTACTTGTGTCACCTGTCACCTCTCATTTGCCGTTAAATAATTGAAACTAAAAGCAGAGTCGCAGGAGCAGAGTGCAGCAGAAAGTAGCAGCAGCACTTTGTGTGTCATCAGCAGTCGTCAAAAGCTGCTTTTCTCTGTCAGGAGGAACTGGGAAGACTGAAACTTGCAGGATGTACAGGCTGCTACAGAAATTAAGTGTAATTATTTCTCCTTGAATGCTGCAAATCACAAGAGTAGCATGGAGAGCATTCATCTAGGTCAATGTGAAACTCTTCAGCGTAGCAGTTGTTTAGCATTGTGCTCTGACTTTTGTGTTTGGGCTCATTTATAACGTGAATGTAATAAATGTTGACTATTGTAGTGGGAACGGCAGCCAGCCTTTGTGATGGCTGTTACAAACTGGATTTACTCGTCATTTGGTTGAATTCTATTGAGTGCATTAGCAGAAGTCCTTTTCATTCATTTCTAAACCAAGACCTTAACAGATGTGATATTACTGCTGATTGCTTATCACATCTTTTCATTTAACTTAGACTGATGCCCTGATAGAATTGACTGTTAAAATGTGTTTGTGAGAAAGAGAGTGTGATGATTACATACACAAACAAACCACTTCTTCTTGTGTGGATTGCAGTTTCAAATGTCACACTTTGTATGTGTGTGAGAGAGAGAGAGAGATCTTGTGAAAAGGAACTAATTTTTGGTTGTATATTTTCTTTGTTCTTAGGGGAGCTTTTTCAGTGGTTCGTAGGTGCGTAAAGAAGTCATCCGGACAGGAGTATGCTGCAAAAATTATCAACACTAAGAAGCTTTCTGCAAGAGGTATGGTACCACTCTGGCAGACACTGATATTTGCATGCTTCCTTTCTTGGTTTTGCATTTTAGCCCTAATTTAAGCAATGAAAATCTTATTTTGCTACACATTTAAAAAAAACTTTTTAGGAGCTAAAATTACTTTTGCATGATTAATTTAGTGATCTAAATGCTAGGACTGCTACAAATGGTCGTCATAGTTGATGATGTCATAGTTTGCATCAATCGTCAATTAGTCTAAATATTTTTTATGATTTTAGCTTTAATCTCTAACATTTTAACTGAAAAGAGAATTTTCCTCCACACCACTAGTGTGTGCTGTGTATGTCTGTCGAGTTCAGCTTCAGTTATTAGTCTGCTCTGGGTTTTATGCACAGTCGCTGCCTGGTTACGATAAGCCAGCCCCCTCACTTCCGGCTCAAAGCAGTCCCCACACAGACCGGACAAAATGGCATTATTTACCCAGTTTCTTCAAGACCTGCTGCGCATCACGGTAGACGATGTCCACCGGATTTTTGGAAAACGCACCGAGACATATGCGAGCAAGCGGGTGAAGGGCGCCAGGCTTTAGCCTCCTCCTTCCTACTCAGCTCTTTGACGTCCTGTGCTTCAAAGTGTCGACTCTAGACATGGGTGTGGTTAGATATTATCACGTTTTCTCTTCTTAAGTTCACAATCTATCTTTTTTGTAGTTGTTCGTCCATTGGAAATGTGTGAAAACTGACTGCTGAATTGTATTTAGCTGATGAGGTACACAAGGGAACACAGCAGTGTTCAGCTGTCGACGTTTCCCGTCTCTGAAACCTGTAGAATGGCTTCATCTCTTAGTACTATATATATATACTGTACTATACTATACTAAACTATACTATATTATCTCTCGTCTTGATGATAAACCATATCTCTACTGCACTCTACCTAGAATGCTTCACACATAGCCGGAAATGGTCATACTGGCTTATTGAAAACTAGACGTTCTACTAAGTGCGCCATGCATAAAGCCCATTGAACTATTTCAGAACTGTCATGGAGGATAATGCTGAGCACACGTGAGCTATGAGCTCAAACAAGCCAAGTTGTAAAAGTTTTCAAAGACCAAAGAAATCTAAAGTATGGGAGTATTTAAAGCTAGCTGACAGTAGTTTACTCTTTAAGGTTACGTTGGCTTACCTCAGCAGCACAGACTGAATCTGAAAAGGAGCCTCACATTGATGAGCTACTAGGAAAGACAAAACCACATAAAACTTTATTATGCTGCAAAATGGGACTCCATGAAGTTAAAAAGGTTGTCTGTCGGCTACGTTTTCCAGTGAATAAATATCTAAAGAAAGTTTTGGACCAAAATCTGGTCCCACATTTGATTGATTAATGCTTTGCCTGGATGTGATTGTGCTGCTTTTATGGAGCCTACAGTATTGATTTTACTGCCTTTGGTTTTAAGCACATTTAATTCCATAGATAATGCTAATTGATAAATGAATAACATTTAAATCAAATGCATTCATAACCTATGCATACAATATATAATGCAATACACTAAAATGAGTTTCCATAGGCACTTTATAATATTTATACTTTAATATGGAAATGTAAATTTTCTGGTGTACAATAAATCCCAAAGTTTACATTTGGAAATAAACTGAACTAAAATAAAATGGTAGTTTTTTTTTTGTTTTGTTTTTTTTTTGGGGAGAAAATTAGATTTAGGATGATTGAATAATTGACCATTTAACCAATTAGTTCAATTATTTAGATTCTGTTGTGTAAAGTAGTTGTGTTTGTGTAGTATGGTGTCCACTTTATGATCCTCCAAATTCCTTAATGTTGACCAACTTTACTGGAAATGCTACACATGAGTCGTAGTCCATAATTCCAACAGCAGAGGAAATGTTTTATGAAGCCATTGTGTCTGACAGTTCTTATCAGTAACTTGACAGTTTATTGATTCTCTTTATAAACACATTATAGAATAGCACTCAATTGTGGATCCTTGGTGTGATTGAATTATATGTCTGTGTGATTAATCATTTCAAGTTCCTCTTTTACAAGGATGGGACTGAGAACAGTATAATATGGCAGGATATTACTTAGCAGGATGTGAATGTATTGTAATCCCATTCCTTCTTTTTTGCAGTTTCATGCAGAAAAGTTGTGCTTTTGCTTGTTGTAAAGATGACATAAACTCGTGTCACTGTGTCAGAACAATCCCTAAATTCAGACTGAGATATCCAACTGCTTTTTCCTCACTTCTTTGCTCTTGTCACCTCCACGTCTCTCCCTCGTTGTCTGCCTCTTGTCTTCCTGTGAATGGGGATTGGTTTGTATTGAGGCTAATCCACTTATGCCAAATGTATGTTCATCAACTAAGACCCCTCAGATTCCATAGGCACCACCTTGCTTTTCCTGTTGTCTGGTTTTGTGATGGCATTTGTGTGTAAGAGAGAGAGGGAGCATGGAATAATGCTAATGGTGTGTCTGTTCAGTGTGAGTGTGTTGTAATGCTGTTACTGTTCTATCCCTGCCATCAAGTGTCCACACAGGGCTGCTTCTAGTATTAATGTCCCACCAAGAAAAAGTAAGGGCTCAGCAAAAGCTGTGGGCTCTTTGCAGAGGCAGAACGTACAATGTAGGCCTGTGCATATATATTTGTGTGTGTGTGTGGGGTTGCTATTGGAGAAGAAAGTCTGTATTAGGAGGAGCATGGTTTTGAAAAGTATAGTCTTGCCAGGAGTTCAGCAAGACTGATGATACTCCACATCAAGGAAGCAATATGAAATGATGAAGTGAGATGGAATAAGGTATGATGGGGCGATATCCTACGAGGAGAATAACAATAGGCTGCATTTATGACACACTGTGCACCTACACGCAAACAAAAACACAGCGTCTGCAACCGGCAGCTACTGCGGGAGCAGGCACTTCGCCTGGTAGGATTCTGGTGGGCATTCTTCTTTTTTCTTTATTTTTTTGCCAGGCAGGGTGAGTGTGGCCTCACGCGTGGCCTCGTGCATAAGTCTCTCAAAGCTCTGATAAACACTGCAGTAATCTGAAGAGGGGGATGGGTGAAGGAAGGTAGGAAGGAAGGAAACCAAAGAAGGAAGGATGTGAGGGAAGGCATGCTAGGAATGCTTCAGGAGTACCTGAGCGCTGTAATCTACAGAGCTCCATGATTGATGGGAAATGACGCACCTCCACTGCTCCACTAACATATGGAAGGAATCATTAATAACAACTAAAAATACAGAATATAGGGCTGGGCGGTATACCGGTTCATACTGGATACCGGTGGTTTTTTTTGGTTATGATATGAGTTTTTCATATACCATTATACCGGTGAACAGCCCAGATAAGCCCACAAAGCGTCCCGGAAGTTGGCAGTGGGGACACATTTCACCGCGACACACAACACTGCAGCGTGAGTGAAACTTTTGAACTAAGAATGGTGACTATCGGGAGATGTCATGGCGACTTACAAATTACGAACCCAGAGGAACTTATTCCAAAAAGAGTAGGCACTCGCACGTCTGTTGTTTCGGGGATTTTCAGGTTTAAAAAGTCGAACGTGACTGAGCAACGCTGTTAGTGGAGCTAGCCGGCGGGGCTAACCAGCAGCTTGCTTCACGTACCCTTCACCTCTGCAGCTAAAATGGCTAGTAGCAGTCATTTAGAGGTCCATTAAAGACGTGTTCGCTAAAGGGGGACCGCTGATGGGAAAAAAAGCCAGCGGTGGGTCAGATAAACAACGCAAAAACGTTTCACGATAGGTTATTTATATCTGAATAACTTCTCTCTTTTGACAAACATACTTTGAAGGGTTTATGTATTTACCTGCCTGTGACTGGACATGAAAAAACTATGATATTCTATGATATACTATGAGACTAATGCACAAGGTTATGATCCGTATCATATTAGAAAGTGAAGAGGTAAGTTGCATTAAATATACAGGAAAGAGATGATGTCACTCTCCTCATAACGTTACTGTTTGAGTCCATTTCTTTTGTTTAGTTTTAAAAATAATTGCATGGGTCTTTTTTTCAATACATAAGATATGAAGGATTTACTTTAGAATTTAGTTTTGTGAATATATAATTTGGCTAAAATTATGCAATAATATATAGTATATATTATATGTACTATAATATATACAGTATAACTATAATCTAATAACATTGCCTGTTACAAGTACATTTGGAGTTGTCAAATGTCAAAGATTATTTCTCACCTCTTTCAACTCTACCTCCAAATCATTCTTAAACATAATTACAGAAGTAACTTTTAAAACTTTTTTCAACATCAGTGGTAGATGCAGATTAAAAATAACATTCAGTGCAGTCAGTCAGAAAATAAGCAAAAGCATATCAAGCTAAATTACTGGGGGGGGGGGGGGGGGGGGGGGGGGGTTAAACCAAACAAACACAACTTATATACAAAATATGAGCAGGTAGAACAGAGAGCATATGTCATACATACAGAGTACTATGTACCAATGATGGTGATGAATTAAGCCAAAGTTTGACATTTTGGTCATACATTTCCTGCTGATTGTGGAGCTCAGTTGGTTACATTATCAGCCCCCAGACACTCATTCTCATTTTTTTAAAGCAAATTTTGTAAATATTAAAGTTTTATTATCGTCCCATGAGCAAACACGGAACATAAGTTACATTTGGAGACTTTGACTTTGAAACTAGGCCCCAAGTCCCCCTTTCCTGTCACAGGGTTAGTTATAAAAGGATTGAAGTGATGGCAAAGAGGTAGTCAGTCACATAGCTGAGTTGGTGAGTTAGTGTGGAATCGGAGAGGGTTCCTGCAGTGAAATCTGCTGGTTCTGTTATACTAGATTTATTGTTTAAGCACGCCTCATTGCAGGACTGTCTATGATTGGTGCATTTGTGAGCGCCCAGAGATTGCTTAAATAGGGGCTCATCTTTGTGGCTGTATTTCAGAACAGTTTAAAAAAAAAAAAAAAGATCTTTTGAGCCCCTGCTGCCAACCAAACTTTAGTCCTGTTTACTGCAGAAAACCACTGAAACAATCACTCAAGTATAAATGGTGTAAATGGTCACTTGTGTAGTGTTTGCCTTGGGTTATGCATCATCCCAGAACTGTAAATTAAACTCTGTTGTTCTGTTTTCTTTCAAATAATGAAGAGTCTTACCCAGTTGCAGACAAATTTGCAGGAAAATAACCCCAAAATAAGGATGGTCTTCTAAAGACCTTGGTTGAAAAGCAAATCCAGCAATGAATGCTCTGAAATGTGTCGATATTATGTTACTCAGAATTAGTTTCACTTCTAAAAAGATCACTGTAAAGGTTTCTGTTCATCCCCCGGTATCACAAAGCTACAAACCATATTTTTTTGTCCTTATTAGGATTTATTAAAATTTCTGGTAGAGTGGGACTCGGATACTTCCTTTTTTGGATCATTTGTTCATGAAGGTGGTATGGGATACAGAGATCTAGCAACTTTTTTGTTCATATAGCACTACCACATGACGAGTTAAGCTAATGGTGTGCTACCACTTCTCAGTAAAAAAAAGAGGAACAAGCAATGACACTGCAAGTGGGTTGTTTGCACATGCGTAGTGCTGTTTGAGTGCTTAGTTTCTCTGTCTGAAAGAACAAAATAAGAAAAAGTGATTATTAGTTGTTATTAGTTGTTATTATTATTAGTTGGAAGTGAAGTTAGTGATTGGCTAGGAAGCTGCAATGAAAGCAGACTATAAGTGGTTTTGAATGTTCTTGATAATTAAGTCTGTGGCTAACTGTGACCAAAAGCTCCCAGCTGAAGTGTGGCTAATATTCATGTTGAAAAGGTGTATGAAATGTGTGTTGATGCCCAGGCTCGTTTTGTGGGAGGGCTTTAGGTCAGAGGGTGAGAAGCAGCAGGCGTTCTGCAGATTTCTGGCCACCTCACCACCTAGTAGGTGATGTTTCCTACAAACTGTATATGAAATGCAAACATAAACATCAAAATAGTTTTACCAGGCAGCACATAAGATGTTGCGTAGGTGTAATGTGAGTTTATCTGTGCAGAATAAATGTTCTGTTTCATTATGTTGTTGAAGTGACTGTGGAAACTGGAGGACTGCTGCATTGTCTGCTGCAACACTGTGTTTGAGAGCGAGGTGAGAGAGGGAGTGTGTTCACTTTGATGCACAACTTCAGTACTTGCTCTGCTAAAGTTACTGCTCTTGGGCTGTATAATTGCCTCATTGAAAATCGTTTCAGTTGTACTTATTACTCAGCAATTTCCCACATTTACATCTTAGTCTAGTTGGTTAGCCAAAGCCTCTCTATTCTTGTTAATCATTTAGTAGCAAAAAACTTAGCTTTAGCTGTTGTTTCCTCTGGTTACCATAGTTTTTCATTCAAAATTGTTTAGTGATGTAAATCAGACTTGTGTTGAAGTCCATTAGATATAGAGAAAGTTGCATACTTCACGCTTTACACATTCAGCGACATCTTTGCCTAAAACTTTATCAATAATTATTGTAATCAACCTGGTTTGTCTGTTACAAAAACATGTGAATGGATTGTAATAAAGCTATCACAAAGATGTTGATCTACAACTGGTTAACATTTGGAGTTAACCCTATCCAAGATGGCCACCACAGCTCATTGTTAGCCAGCACGTAAATGGCCGTAACTCGGTCAATTTTACACATATTAATGTGGTAGTCGCTGAGTCATTCAGAATACACACTCGAGTGATAAGAAATAGTACAAAGTCTTGCAATATATCTCATGAGATCTTCAGTAATGTTAAGAATTTTTTAAAAAGGGCTATCGTTCAATCATTTCTCAACAATAGATGATAAAAAATTCTGACATGAAGCGTGGCAAGTGATATACAGTTCTTCAAGTAGTGTTAGGGCTTCTTGTAGCAAGCTAACAACCTTTAAAATAATTTACTGATCAATAGAAATTAGGTTAAAACAATTTAATTGTAATCAACTTTTAATCAGAAATGCTTTTATTTGAAGTGGGACGGCACACAGAACTTCAGTTAGAACTGTAAGTAAAATAATTGGAATTTAATATTTTAGTAAAAAAAAAGATAAACTAACATCCTAACAGCCCATCTTGAAATTGTATGAACTCATTACCATAGCAATGAAAATGGTCATCACATTATGATTCCCCAACACTGCAAGAGTGTTGTTGTTTTTTTTTTGTTCTGAACATGTGTTTTATACAACTGTTTTATTCAGTTAGCTCATTATGTTACAAACATAACAATAGGTTTAAAATGACAGAGAAATGTGAGAACATGTTGCCTAATTAATATTTTGGTTCTGCTTAATGTTATGGTCAGAGCTGTTGGGTATTTTTTTATGTTAGGGCAGTGTTGAATCACTAATACATGCTAGCAGAAAGTCTTTTACAGCTATTTATATTAAAAGTCCCCCTGAAAATATCCAACCTAAAATAGTTTAACGTCACTTTCTGCAGCTGATTTTGACAGCGTTTTTAACTTGTCTGAGACAGATTGAAGTGAATTTTCAAACTATCAGATATGCATGTGCATGTCGGGTCGCCGCCATCCTTTGCAGCTAATGTAAGATGGCTGTAGGCCTGCCCCATGGCAAAGCAGATGGCCAATTAGAGAGCAGCAGGAAGTGCCAGTAATTACCCTCCAGCCCTCTCTTTTCATGTCTTCCTCTACCCCACACTCTCACACCAACAAATAAGAAGATTGAATGAATTAGTGCTGCAGTGACACTGCACCGTGGTAGATGGTTGTGCAAAAGCACATACACACACCCACACACACACACACACTGGGGAGCTGTGATCCTCTTCTAGCAAATAGACGCTCCACGTAATCCTCCCTCCATCTCTCCTCGTTCTGCGTCACTGGTGTAATTAGAAGGAGGTTCAGGTCTCTCTCGTATTCATTCGCTTTCTCTCAGATGAGTGAAATCTACACCTGCAGAGGTTAGTTGGAAGTAGACGTGAAGAGCATCAGAAGACGGTGTTTCAGAACTTTTCACTCAAATTAGCAACAAGTTGAAAATTAATCAAGCCAGGAAAGGGCAGACAGGAGATATGGCACACCATGTCACTAGACAATGTTAGTTATAATAACATGCAGTGGTAATATGCATGTACCTGCTGTGGAGTAACAGTGAGATAAGTGATAGTTGATGGCTCAGCAGCAGCATGTGAATTTTATCTAAGGTTGCTGCTGCTCTGGGGAAATGAATGCAAATCCAGCCAGCCTCTGTGTCATGTAATCGCTATGGAGCTGTGTGTGTGAGGAGTTAGCTGGCTTAACCACAGTGATAACACACACACACTCTCTGAGTCATAGTGGATCCTCCGTACAGTTGCTCCGTCTGACCCATGACCTCAACTGCATGACTGGGGGATGTTTCTGTGGTTACAGCGTCCCATAATGATTAGATAGTTATGGAGTGACAAGTGGTTTACAGACGGACATCTCTTTCAAATGCACACACACTCTTATCACAGGATTCAGTAAATTCCTCAAACAAGGATGTTGGTTTGGCCATGGAGAGGGTGTGTTTGTGTGTTCTTGTGACCAATCTCCTCCCTGCCTGAAGTGTAAATACTGCAGTGTTCTATTACTGGGCTTCATAGGAACCCTCTTGTACACATAAACACATGCACGCATCTATGTGCAAATTCCTGCACCGACTGTGTCACACAGTAAGGCTGGGCAGTATTGCGGTATCCCAGTTTGTCTAGAAATAGCAACAGTATCACGTTGATTACGGACACTTTTGTGTAACCGATTTCTTTTATAGTTTAATAAAATGAATTGTCTATAATGACAGGACTCTTGCATAAAGAAAATATATATAGAAACAGGAACTTGTTATTATGCAGTTATTATCATTTCAGCATTTTGCACAGCCATGAGAGTGGAGGATAAAAATAGGGAAGCTGTGGAACTTAAAACTGTTTCTCACAATAAAAAACTGCTGCGGTGGAGAAGAACCAGCAGAAACGGAGCTTAGTGGTTATCGTAGGGAGCAAGCACACTTTTAGATCAGGCCTTTGTTCAAATTACTTTCTTTAATAACCCAACATGAACGTTTTGGAAAGACTACTGTATACTGGGTGTAATAGGAAGGTTTAAAGTTGTAAAAAAATGGACACCATTCAACCCAACATACAGAACTAATCATGTACAGATGTAGTTTCATAATGAAAACAACAGTCCACGTCAGCCATGATCTCACATTCTGACTTATGAGTGTTAGTGGGTAATGTTAGCTGTAGAAGTAACTATTATAAAGTACAAAATTACTGCTTAAAATCCTGCAAAGTTATTTTCTGAGAAAAACCACCTGTTAGAGTGCTTTTGTCTTGTTAAATATGGAAACCTCATTGTGGTTTTGTGTGTACTTTAGGTATGTCAAAGTAATGTCAAATTTGCAGGCTCAAAAAAAAAAAGATGACTATTAAAAAGATTTATTAATGTTTGTTTTCAATAAATAAAATCAGTTGTCTGGATCTGTGTGTGTAGCCTAATGTATAGAGTTTATCACAGTTTGTGTTTGTAGCACCTTATCTTATAAAGAGCTGAAGTGAAAGCTAATCTTTATGACTGTAGCGTCATCCGTGTTGTGGAGCTGCAATTAGTCTTCTGCTGCTTCTTTAAAGATGAAGGGAAGTTCTTCACTGCTGACAGATGAAATCAACCAGACATAATGTTCATTACACTATAACGTTGTCTTTATATCTATAAAATCAAAACGATGTGAGAACTTCCTAGACGTACACACATTCCTCTCTGCCATCTTGCTTGCTGAGTGAGCTGCATGTTTGCACTGATGTGTGCAGAACCGACTGCCTGCTGATGAGCAGAAAAGACGCACACAATTTATCAGAATCTTTTCTTTGTCTTTTGTGTAGACGACATATAAGAATAAGGACCAGACGGCTCGTTTGACAAAGTTATTACTTAAATAATCTAACACTTTCTGTTCCACATATTTATTGCTTATTGCCAAAAGGCAGGCGATAATGTGTTTATCTGTTTGCGTTAGGGCTGAAACAATTCATCAAATTATTCGATTTTAAAAAATCCTTGAGGCGAAATTCTTAGAATTGAGGCTCGGTTTAAAGCCCATGACTTCACGCTGCTCAGTGATCACATGTTTCATGGGTACCTTTATTAGCCAGTGTTCAGCACAACAGTGCAGTGTCAACAGCTTTATACAATCAACTGATGCATTTGTGATTTAAACTGGATTTCCTTCGTAAGTTTTTACAGTGAGACCAACGTTTTCAGTTTAAGAAAGAGGAAAAAAAAAAAGTCAAGGCAGAGCGTCAGACTGTACTGTCCTCTAAACATGTCCGATTTAATAAACCAATAAATAAATGTTAAATAGCCTTTATGAATGGGTTCTGCTTGAAGTCCCATTTTACCAACACTCTCATTTTTAAAGCATCATGAGTTCTGTTTCCACATAAAGGACTCGCCTGCCTTCAGACTGATTTCAGCGTTAAAGAAATATTTCCATAACGACGACAAAGCTTTTGAATATGAATGGGCATGCTGTTGTGCTCAGGCTAGGGCTGAGCGATATGGCCTCAAATTATCACGGTATATTGAGGAGTTCACCTCGATTATGATAAATGGACGATAACAACCCATACACACAAAAACAAAAGTTGTCAACTAGATGGGACTGTAGCAGCATAATTGCTCCACAGACTAATATTTTCTGCAAACTCAAAGTATTTAAGATACAATCTCTTATATTCTACTGATGGATATTACAAAGAGCTGCATCATGTGAATATTGTCACATTGGAGTTTTTAGGTAATCAGGTTCTCTGTAAAGTGTGGTTGAACTGCAGGTGGAAGCTGTCTTACCTTGACTTGTTGCTAGTCTTTTTGTAGTCCGACTTCTGTCTTTTGTTTTCATCACATCCTCCTTGCTGAATCCATCATGTTGCCAAATGATCGATGAAGCATTTTTCTGGGAATAAGCTTCTCCTCGACCAAATTTACCACCGACACCGTTCCAGCTTGTAGTCCACTCGCAGCTGGCGGCAGTAACCCGCCGAGCACCATGGAATCGAGCAGAAAGCTGCTGTAAGTGGTGGGCAGCTACCAGCAGCCGTGACCCACTACTGACACAGAGTGACAAGCCCACTGCTTCATATTAGAATTATTCTCAATTTCCTTGTTTTATCCTTCTTGTTACAAACTGGATGGGGGAATCATGTGACTAGCTATGACGCAGACTCAACCAGTCAGCATCACAGCTTCTTAAAGGGACGTGGACATCTGCAACCTACTCACATCTTTTATTTTTTTAAATACTGAACATACGATTATGGGCAAAATGACATCAATAAGACTTATAAAATTCAATAATTTTTTATTTATTGCCCAGCCCTAATTCAGGCAGAACAAACTAGATATCTTCAGGTAATTCACTCACCTCTGTGCACATGTGGAGACTATCATCTAAAAGAGTCACAAACCTCCTGAAGTCTCATTACTGGACAGAGCTGGAAGATCTGGTGGCTTTTTATATAAACATAAATTTCCTTAAAATGTGTTTTAAATAAATGGGCTGAATAATGACCGGAAAAAGGTGGATTTTCAACTCCAGGTCGGGAGAGAGGTCCTGCCTCAAGTGGAGGAGTTCAAGTATCTCGGGGTCTTGTTCACGAGTGAGGGAAGGAGGGAGCGGGAGATCGACAGGCGGATTGGGGCAGCGTCTGCAGTGATGCGGACGCTGAACCGGTCTGTTGTGGTGAAGAGGGAGCTGAGCCAGAAAGCAAGGCTCTCGATTTACCGGTCGGTCTACGTCCCAATCCTCACCTATGGTCATGAGCTTTGGGTAATGACCGAAAGAACGAGATCGCGGATACAAGCGGCTGAAATGAGTTTCCTCCGCAGGGTGGCCGGGCTCAGCCTTAGGGATAGGGTAAGAAGCTCGGACATCCGGGAGAGACTCGGAGTAGAGCCGCTGCTCCTCCATATCGAAAGGAGCCAGTTGAGGTGGTTCGGGCATCTGGTAAGGATGCCTCCTGGACGCCTCCCTCGGGAGGTGTTCTGGGCATGTCCTGCCGGCAGGAGGCCCCCAGGTCGACCCAGGACAAGCTGGAGGAAATACATCTTCAGTTTGGCCTGGGAACGCCTGGGCGTCCCAGCTGAGGAGCTGGTGGACTTGGCCGGGGAGAAGATGGCCTGGGCTGCCCGACTTGGAATGCTGCCCCCGCGACCCGGACCCGGATAAGCGGAAGAAGGCGAGGCGAGGGCTGAATAATAGTTTAGTAGCACCCTGACGTGTGCGCGTACACGACAACGTGAGAGGGGAGAGCAGCTTTTAAGAGGTGAAGTTGGGAACTAAAATGTTTGAAAGCTGCAGCCCTAGTTGGTGTGTACATTCATGTGTTCATTTGTCTGTAGTGTTGGCAGAACATCTCATGAACCACTGGATTCATTTTAAAGAGAGTTGGATTAAAGTTGAAAATTGGATTGGATGCATATCTACAATTAGAGTTTGGAATTTACCCTATTCAAGATGGACACCACAGCTAGTAATTCCCATTAGCAAACAAAAAATGAATGGTCAGTTTTACAGATATTGAGTTAAAATTTGGTGTTAGTAGCTGAGATTTGTTCACAGCACTGCAGGTTAAAACGGATCATGCAAGTTTAAAACAGTCCTGAAAGGCACTGGGCAATATTCAGATATCCTTTATGAATCCCTACAGGGAAATTATTTGGTTACAGTTTGGTATCTTTTCCTTCAATGAATGCTGAGCCTTTAATTTATAGTTCAGATCCGCTATTGGAGTAGTCATTAACGTTTGATGTTGCTCCAAATCTGAATCCAAACTCTGCTGTTTACTCTTGGTGGAGGTACTTGGTTTAAAACGGTTTGTTTAACTGATTCTCTGTTAAAACAAATACTATTAAACATGAGCAGTAGTAAAGCTAGTATATCTGAAAATTAGGTGGGTAATTCTTCTGAGAATTAAATGAGTTATTTTTTTTGCTATTTTATACTTTTTTACCTGCTTGCATGATAATAAAGAAAGAAACGGAGAGCTATGTTCACCATTCTTTATCTGTAAACAAAACAAAAATTCCTGCAGCTGTTTGCGTCTTATCCTGCCTCCTGTGTGCTCCACCAGGTGCTGCTTAGGGTATTTACATTTGTGAGATCATTTCTGATGCAGAGAATCTCCTTCTGTGTAGTGCATGTGTGAAAGAGCTATTGTGAGCATAGTCCAAATATTCTCTGGTGTTTCTACAGTGGAGGAAATAATTATTTGACCCCTTGCTGATTTTGTAAGTTTGTCCAATGACAAAGAAATGAAAAGTCTCAGAACAGTATCATTTTAATGGTAGGTTTATTTTAACAGTGGCAGATAGCACATCAAAAGGAAAATCGAAAAAATAACTTTAAATAAAAGATAGAAACTCATTTGCATTTCATTGAGTGAAATACGTATTTGAACCTCTACCAACCATGAACAGTTCTGGCTCCCACAGAGTGGTTAGACACTTCTACTCAATTAGTCACCCTCATTAAAGACACCTGTCTTAACTAGTCACCTGTATAAAGGACACCTGTCTTAACTAGTCACCTGTATAAAGGACACCTGTCCACAGAATCAATCAATCAAGCAGACTCCAAACTCTCCAACATGGGAAAGACCAAAGAGCTGTCCAAGGATGTCAGAGACAAAATTGTAGACCTGCACAAGGCTGGAATGGGCTACAAAACCATTAGCAAGAAGCTGGGAGAGAAGGTGACAACTGTTGCTGCAATTGTTCGAAAATGGAAGGAGCACAAAATGACCATCAATCGACCTTGTTCTGGGGCTCCACGGAAGATCTCACCTCGTGGGGTGTCAATGATTCTGAGAAAGGTGAGAAATCATCCTAGAACTACACGGGAGGAGTTAGTTAATGACCTCAAATTAGCTGGGACCACAGTCACCAAGAAAACCACTGGAAACACATTACACCGCAATGGATTAAAATCCTGCAGAGCTCGCAAGGTCCCCCTGCTTAAGAAGGCACATGTGCAGGCCCGTCTGAAGTTTGCCAATGAACACCTGAATGATTCAGAGAGTGACTGGGAGAAGGTGCTGTGGTCTGATGAGACCAAAATTGAGCTCTTTGGCATTAACTCAACTCGCTGTGTTTGGAGGAAGAAAAATGCTGCCTATGACCCCCAAAACATCGTCCCCACCGTCAAGCATGAAGGTGGAAACATTTTGCTTTGGGGCTGTTTTTCTGCTAAGGGCACAGGACAACTTCACCGCATTAACGGGAAAATGGACGGAGCCATGTATCGTCAAATCCTGAGCGACAACCTCCTTCCCTCTGCCAGGAAACTGAAAATGGGTCGTGGATGGGTGTTCCAGCACGACAATGACCCAAAACATACAGCAAAGGCAACAAAGGCGTGGCTCAAGAAGAAGCACATTAAGGTCATGGAGTGGCCTAGTCAGTCTCCGGACCTTAATCCTATAGAAAACCTATGGAGGGAGCTGAAGGTCAGAGTTGCACAGAGACAGCCTCCAAACCTTAAGGATTTGGAGATGATCTGCAAAGAGGAGTGGACCAAAATTCCTCCTAACATGTGCACAAACTTGGTCATCAATTACAAGAAACGTTTGACCTCTGTGCTTGCAAACAAGGGTTTTTCCACTAAGTATTAAGTATGTTTTGTTAGAGGGTTCAAATACTTATTTCACTCAATGAAATGCAAATTAGTTTCTATCTTTTATTTAAAGTTATTTTTTCGATTTTCCTTTTGATGTGCTATCTGCCACTGTTAAAATAAACCTACCATTAAAATGATACTGTTCTGAGACTTTTCATTTCTTTGTCATTGGACAAACTTACAAAATCAGCAAGGGGTCAAATAATTATTTCCTCCACTGTATGTGCAAATGGCTTCTGTCTAGTTATCACTGTGTGGTGGTTTTACTCACTCTCTGAATGCTTACGTCTTAATGAGCAGTGACCTATCGGCAATTAACGCTGTTGTGTTGAAAATCAGGCAGATTTTTGTGTTAAAAATCAATTTAAGTTTATAAATTAGCTTATTATTATCTTCAAATGTTCTTTTAAATGTTAGATTGTCAGATTTAATTTTAAAATGCAAACTTTTGTTAATTTTTTTTAAGTTTAATACTTTTATGAGTTTCTGTGGTGAAATTTGTTGCTGATTTGTACTTAAACCTCTTTGTTTGCATTTATTTTCTTCAGACCATCAGAAGCTTGAGAGAGAAGCTCGTATCTGCCGTCTCCTGAAGCACCCCAACATCGGTGAGTTTTTGCCGCTTGCTGTTGACCATGACGTCCTTTAAATAGATGCAGGAAACACTGATTATCTGAAACTTTGTTTTGTAGAACTAAAGCGCACATCACAAGGTCTTGGTGATGAAATAAAAAGCAAAGGAAAGAATAATTTGCAACATTTTAGTGGTTTGTTTTGCTTTTCTTGATTTTGTGCATACCGTATTTGCCCGAATATAGGACGACCCCGATTATAAGACGACCCCCCCTTTTCAAGACTAATCTTCAGAAAAAAAGACTAAATTCACTTTTTAAAGAAACAATTTTTATTGAAATTTTGAGAAAATAATTTAACTAATGCTACTAATAATTCCAGACTGCTTTAATATTTGCTTATTAACAGTGCTGCACACAACTAGTCCACCAGTCCACTGTACTGATCTCTCTGCCCGAACACACCTTTGCTGACTGGAGCTTTCACGGTCAGATTGTGCAACTTCGCGATCATCAGACACTGATGAACTTCACATCCAGTTGTGGAGCTGAGATGGAGTTTTCATGTAGGGGAAGCTTGTTTACACACACACGCTGCTGCGGCAAAATGCACACACACACACAGCTGCGCCATGAACGAACAGACACACAAACCGGCTGCTGTGCCATGATCGTGCAGACACACACACACAAACCCGCTTTTGCGCCATGAACGTGCAGACACACACACACAAACCCACTGTTGCGCCATGATCGCGCGCACACACAAACCCGCTGTTACGCAATTATTGCGCAGACACACACACACAAACCCGCTTTTGCGCCATGATCGTACACACACACACAAACCCGCTTTTGCGCCATGATCGTACACACACACAAACCCGCTTTTGCGCCATGATCGTACACACACACACACAAACCTGCTGTTGCGCCATGATCGCGCGCACACACAAACCCGCTGTTCCGCAATTATTGCGCAGGCACACACACAAACCCGCTGTATGTGTGAGGGAGTGTGCAGGTGTGTGTGTCGGGTGCATATAAAGAACGGTGAGACGGATGAGGTTCTGACGGAGAATGCGTGTGTGAATCGAGCGAGCGACGCGAGTCCTCACCTGTACAGAGTCTCCTGCTGAAAGCACCTGCTGGGTCTGGACATTTTCTGGACATTTTAATCCTCAGTACTAGTAAACCTGTAACTTTGAACTAGGCCAGGCCCGGACCTCTGGAACCGCTCGCGGTCTGAGCTGCTTCCTGCCGCTTTGACCAAAAAGCCTGCGCCCTCCGCCGGAAAAACTAGGGCACGATAATAAGACGACCCCCCCTTTTTCAAATTATTTTCAATGAAAAAAACCTCGTCTTATATGCGGGCAAATACGGTATTTACCTGTCTTTTGATTTGCTTTCTACCATAATCTGTGTACAAAAATATTTGGATACTTATTTTAGAACTGATAATATGCTATTAGATTAGGACTTTCCAAAATTAAGAGCTACTACTTTAACTTAACCCAGTGGTTAAATCACAGAAATTGATTATATGATGTGAGATCGTTTGATAATGTTTTTTATAGCTCAGCGAAATTAGAATCGTCAATGGAGAAATTCAAGGATTCACAAATGACAAGCACCAAAATAGTCTATGTAAATGGGGTTATAAATGGAGGCCTGTGTTAAAAAGCCAGTTCATTTGTCTGGCTCTCTGCTTTCACACAGCATGTTTTGTTTTGCTGACGTTTAACTCTTCTAACAAGCATTTAACATGGAAGAAGATGATATTAAAAATGACCATTCAGAATCATAAATGATGCTGCTGCAGTGTTCACAGTTGTTGATGATATAAAGGGTTGTTCTTCGGTTTATGATTTCAACACCCCCACACTCAGTTTTAGGGTTGATTAAACATCTCACACAGATCTTAGAACTTGCATGGCTGATTAAAGTAAACACATTTCCAAGAAATGTTCTAACTTCTGTATTTTATTTGTTCTTAAATGTAATTTGATTACATGATGTTAGAAACGTTGAATCAGACTATCTGCTCTTAAGCCTGAAACGTTTCACTGACATCTTTCTAAAAAGTTCAGAAAAGCACTTTCCAGAGTTGCTTTTGCTCCATAGCTGCATGAAGTCTCTTTCATTGGTAACGAGACACAAATCAATTATTTTCCAAACCCGGTTTATCTTGATTGTTGTAGTGGTGGGTTAGCTGGAGTCTATCACAGTACACCTTGGACGGGTCATCAGTCCATCACAGATGTACATGAGATAAACAATCATGCAAATACACAATTACTCTGAAGGTCAGCCACTAATTCACCTGAAGTGTATGGTTGGTTTGGTCTGTGGGAGGAAGCTGGAGTACCCAGAGGAAGCCTACACATGCAAACTTGGAAAAGTCTGCAAAGGTGAGATTTAAACCAGAGGTGAAGGTGCCGCTGCACCATCATGCCAGTCATTAGTTTCAGATATTTCTTCTAATCCATTTATTCAGTTTTTTGTTTTATTGTGTGATCTTTGTGAAATGTAACTGTTAATGTGAGGCTGTTCAGTCATAAAGACACCTTGTCCACATCAGAGTCTTGTAATGTTGACAGAAATGAGAATATGGTTGACTTGGCTGACCTTCTTTCTTAATGTCTTAATAATTCATAATACTGTTCCAAATAACATTTATAACTGTGACAGAACCGTTTCAGACTGAAAAAGAGAAATGGTCCATTAAAATATATTTTAAATTGAACACTGATTACATTTTTTTAACCTAGTAGTCACTCATTTAGACTGACGGACAGAAAGTTGAGCATACCTTTAGCTTGAGGCCTTTTTTATGATTTGTATTGAGATCAGTTCTGTCATCCTTCTTTCACAAGTAAGATATCATTCAGCTGGTGAAGAATGCCCCAGGTTTTCCTCATTTCCTGATTCTCTACCTTTTATATAACGGTGAATATAAAATGGACAACATGCAGCTTAAATAGACATGTCCAGAGAAGATGGCCACAATGGAAGGAGAATGACTAAATTAATGACACCTTTACCACTGCTCTCCTTATTTCTCTTTTCTTCATGTCCTAGTTTTCTTCTTCTCTCCCCCCCGGCACTTCTTCACTCCTTGCCTAATCTTCCTGTTATCTTTCCCTCTCTGTATAGATTCTTTTATCCTCCATCTCTCGTCCTTTCTCTTCTTTTTGACATTTCTCACCATCATCTACATTCAAACTGTAGACAAAAGAGGGCACAAAAAAGAGACATATGGAGAGACGAAAGCAGGAGGAGTAAGAGACAGATGGGAAGAGGAGGAAAGAACGGTTGCTCTTGTTTCTTGCTGCAGGGGCATCCTACTTCATCTTATTATACAACTGATATTCACTTTACATAACTATAACTGTTTCTCTGCCGACACTAAAGCCTAAGCTGTATCTCAGACCCTGACGCCTGATTCCTGCTGACCGCATCCTGCTTTGTCATTGTGCTGCTGTTTAGTTAAGTTGACAAGAGGGCTGGGGTGGTTACCGCATAACCGCAGCATCATGGCAGTAGAAGCCCTTTACTGGATTTACTTGTCTTCACCAAGCCCGTGCTTTTCTTTTTGTCTGTTATTGAGAAAGATGCTCTTTTTTAAATTAAGAATAGAATTTACAAGCCTCTTACAGGCTGCTGATTCAGACATCAGTTTGTCAGTGTTGTGCATATTTATGGCCAAATAACAGCAGTAAAACGACAGAAAAGTTTAGTAATCAAAAGATATTGCAGCAAGAAAAAGAAGTCTGCTTCAAAATATCAGGTGATATTTACTTCTAAAACACATCTTGGGTTTGTATTTGTGTTTTTTGTTTGAACTGTCAAACACTGCAGAAGTCTTTGTGTTATCTGGTTGCTGTTTTTATGTGTGGGTCTCACTCTCCACCCTCTCGCTTGCAGTGAGGCTGCATGACAGCATTTCAGAGGAAGGCTTTCATTACCTAGTCTTTGACCTGTGAGTATATTCTCTGCACGCACACACAGTGACATTTTATCCATGCGCATGACTAGGGTTTGTTTGTGTATGCTAACAACTTCTTCCTTTGGCCTCTCTGTCTCGTTCTGTCTCTTTGTTTGGCTCGTTCCTTCTCCCCCCCAATCCCAGAGTGACAGGAGGAGAGCTTTTTGAAGACATTGTAGCCAGGGAGTACTACAGTGAGGCCGATGCCAGGTAAGCACCTCCCATGAAGCTCCTCTGACATTAATGTGTGCACACATTGCTGCAAATGTACTGAGTAATCTTGTTTAAAAAATCCACACTCACCTCATGTTAAATGCACCACCGTGTCTTTGTGTGCTCACACACACATAATTGGTTTGCTTGTATTCTTGTCAGGAAATGCATCCCCATCAACAAGTGCAATAATGTACCTTCCTCCCAGCTCTCCTTTAGCACACTGACCATCCATATTTTAGTGCAGAAGGAGTGGGCTGATGTAGAGGGGAAAAAAATGAGTGAATCTTTTACCACAAAAATTCTAGTTTAGATTTTTTTTTTTTTTAATTGCTTTAGCTTACTGTAATTTTAAACATTTATACAATTTGGGCTTAATAAAAGAAATGTCAAGCTGTGACTGATATCAGATGTTTCCTTAACTTGAGTTAAATTATTGGAGGGGAGAAAATGAGTTCTGTCTCAATTTATTGTTAGATTGAGTTAATACAAATGCATAAACATTCAATCATACATTTTTGCCCAACTTTGTCCTATTTAATCTAATAACAATAAAGCAACTATAGTGTGTTTTTTGCCCCCTTACATATTTCTTTGGTTTTGCTTTTTTGTGGTCAAATCTAAATGTTTTTGCAATATCAGACAAAGACAACCTGAGTAAATAACAAAAAGCAGTTTTCAAATGATTTTATTTATTAAGGGCTTAGAGCTATTCAAACCAACAACCAGCTCTATGTGGAAAAAGCAGTGATTATCTTTAAAGATAAAGTATTGATTGATGACATCATTTAACGCTGAGTTCAGTTCCTCCAGCCACACCCAGGCCTGATTATGGTCAGACCTCTAAGATTAAGAAATCACTTCAATAGAACCTGTCTGACAACATGAAGTATGCTAAAAGATCTCAAAAATACACCTCGCTGACCAAAAAGAACACAAAGGCTTGTCTCACATTTACCAAAAAACACCTTTGTGATCTCAGAAAGTCATCAGTCAAACATGATGGTGGTAGTGTGATGGGGGGCTGCTCTGCTGCTTCAGGACCTGAAAGACTGGCTGTAGGATGGAAGGAATTCTGCCCTCTACCAGAAAATCCTGAAAGAGAATTCTGACCTTTGACCTTAAACGAGGCTGAATTCAAACAATTCTGGAAAGGGCATGTGGCAAAATTCTTCCACACTGACATAAGACACTCATTAACGGTTATCACAAATGCTTAATTGCAGTTGTTGCTATCGAGGCTAATACAACCATTTTTTAATTTTTTGCATTCAGCCAAGTTGGTTTGCAAATCTTTTTTCCTTTAATTACTTTCATTACTTGAAAACTGATTTTAGTATTTTATCAGGTTATCCTGAAATTGAAATTTGTCACTGATCTGAAACAGTAAAGTGACAAAAAACAATCTGAAGAAATCTGTGAGAGAGCAGTCTTTCACAAATCAATATTTCTTATCTGGGAGACTTGAGGAGAAATTCCAAGCATTCCTTGTGTTCAGTATCTGTTTATCACTTGACAACATGAGTTGGCTGTTTGTTTGCTGTTCCACAGTGCTAACTTTGTTTGTTATTAATCAAGACCTAAGCTGTTTAAGAATGACCAACAATTCAATTTGATGACAACATCAGTTAGAAGAACTCGATCTAGAGTTCCTTGTCTCTTCTCCTGTAGAAGTTTAACTTGTTGTCAATTCAAAGCTTGATTGTGTCTGTTCATACAAATGTGAGCTACTTTGCAAATTCATATGTGCACACACAGACAAATCCAAGTGGATCAAGACCTGACCTCTGACACACTTATCGTTCCAGACGTATGACATCACCATGAGCCTTAAAGAAATTATGAAACCTGACATGATGACATGGAGGACAGTAACACGATGAGTCTTGTAGTGTCTTGTAGAGACAAGGCACCGTGAGCCAGCCCTCTGAAGCAACTGACAAAAACATTCTCATCAGTCCTAACAGAGAGATAATGAGGAGGCTAGTAAAGGCAGCAAAATAACAGGTTTTCTTTAAATACATTTAAAAGAAAATTGTTTCTTTTAAACTCATTTAGGAAAGGCTGATTTTCTCTGCTTGTCAGAAATGTGACATTTTTGACAGCAGAACACACACAAACACACAAAGTAAGAGCCTGTAGGTTAAACTGGGTTATTGTAACATTTTATGTGCTGATGAACTTTGAAGTAGTTGGCTGCTGTGTTTTTAAAAGCAGCATATGAACACAAACCTCCTACATCAGTCTCTCTGGCATACGTAACCTGTAACTGTTTTTCTGAGTGCAGCAGCTCTAGTTTTATTTCTGTAATCATGAGTGATGTCAGGCTTTTCTCCTACTAGATTTCTAAACAATGTTGCAGTGAAATGCAGTTTCGCAGTCGCACCAGAATTCCCCCAGGCTTCAGTGAAATGCAGGACAGACGAATCATGTGCAGTGCATGTCATGTTTTTGTAATGAAGGCCAGTGGCTGACACGCCGCCCTGTTTGTCCTCATTTCTCTTTCTCTCTGTAGTCACTGCATTAGTCAGATCTTGGAGAGTGTCAATCATATCCACCAGCATGATATTGTGCACAGAGACCTCAAGGTGAGTGGCTGCCCGTTGCCATGACAACCACACACTCTCACACACCTCTGCTCGTGGCCATGGCAACACACAGATGGCTCTCAGTCTCCGTTTCATTTTCTCTCGGCAGTTTTGCTTCCATCCGTTGTTTTTTTTTTCCTGCGTTCCCTTCCCATTTACTCTTTTTTTTTTTTTTCCCCCTCTGTTCTTCTATCTGTTGTCACATCTGTCATCCTGTCTGTCCTTGACCAGAATATGTGTATGTGCTCATGCATGTGCGTTCATGCTGAGCACAGAGATGGTGAGTCATGATCACGTGGAAGTGTTTTATCTCTTACCTATGGCGAGGAAAAGACGAGGCCTTAAACAATACATGCACACAGGAACACACACACACACACACACGCTCTTAGTTCTGCTGTGAGGTAAGAGGTGAGGGCATAGCCACAGGAGTTGCTACGGCAACCTGAGTGACATCACACCACCCGTGGAGGAACATGGGAGGGACTTGACTTGTCCTAAATTGCTGATTGGCTCAGTTGCTGATTGACTCAAGAGTGCAGGAAGAGAGCCTCTGCAACCATTTTTTTAACATTCCTAAATAAAGCATCATCATTTTGGATCAGAGGAGCAATAATAATAATTAAACTGCATTTTATTGCATAAAATGCACTTTGTGGCGTTCAAATCTCAAGACATGTCTGAAACATGTGTGGGCAGCTTTTTGTGCGTGCATGTTCCCTATGTTTCAGAAGAACGCTATTACCTGGAGCACTGCCTGTCTGATTTGTTGGCCTTTTATCCTGAGTGGGCTTTTTACTGCGTCCCTTCATGTCCCGCTGCCCAAACAACTGCCATTTAGAACGCCGCCACACACGCTGCCTCTCACTAAGTACACTTTCCATTTAGCATGCAGTCTGCAGCACTGCTGAGATGACTCCCGAGTGGTTTCTATGGCTACGAAACCATGACCATATATGGTGTTGTGGAGATTGTCAGCTACCCATCCTTTCCCTACCTTCTCTGTATTTCTGTCTCTTTCTTACGCCTTTACCCCACCCACACACAAGCTGTGTTGAATACATAAAAATTAAAATCTTTATTAGAAATAGCTTTACTTCCGAATGTCTGTAATTATCTGTCTTGATCTCTTGTCCTACATTTTACTTTACAATGTGTGTCAGCCCGAGAACCTGTTGTTGGCCAGTAAGATGAAGGGAGCTGCAGTGAAGCTGGCAGACTTTGGTCTTGCTATCGAGGTACAGGGAGACCAGCAGGCTTGGTTTGGTAAGAAAATGCATGCAGCAACAAACTCAAATCTGTCGTTAACTCTATCTGAGGTTTAAGGAACGTGTTTGAACACCAGGTCTGAATTACACGTCTTATACAGTACATGGCAAACAAACATACCACTACGTTTTAGAAACTAAAGGAAATTAGTGGAAATTATTGTTTAAAAGACTCACTGCCACTTTCTAGTTCATGCTTAGGTCATTTTGACTTGGCGAACATCCAAGCTGCCAGTATTTGGCTCACTCCCCAGCAGGAATGAGATGATTAAAGGACATTTGCCTGTGACTCTATAGTAATCCAGTCTTGCACGATAGCCCAACGCAATATTCCATCATTTAAAAATTTCATATGACTGCAGAAAATCAAACTTTGTGAAGATTTTGAGAATGCATTCTTGTTAAATTTGTCCTTTTGAACTTATGTTCGGGGCAGGATTTGCTGGTACTCCGGGTTATCTCTCCCCTGAAGTCCTGAGGAAGGATCCCTATGGCAAGCCTGTGGATATATGGGCTTGTGGTGAGTTTGAGCTGCAATCAGCTGTTTTAGGATGAGTTCACACTGCAAATTTTGGCCATTGCAGACGGTCTTTCGTTGTGAAAACATTGTTGGTAAAGATCATTAGTCGTGGGTTTAAATTGGCAGTCTGTTGTTGTACAGTCTGACCACTTCACCAACATAGTCTCATGAACAAAGCCGAGCTGTGACCGATATCAAACACTGCCAGAAATGCTATGATTAGGGTTTACAACAGACCAGTGGTGACAGGTACAAGTCTCACAGTGTAAACTCAACTCTAGCTTGAATTTTTAGATAATCTATTTGTCTGTAGCTGATAGAACTAGTATAACAGCATTTAGCTTTTTTTAGACTGGTAAATGGGACAATAAAAGCAGGATTGTTTTCTAACCTTTCAGCTGATTTTGAAGAACTGATCTTGGCCTAATATAAAAAGTTCATATTGTTTCTTTTTCCCTAATGTGTTGCATTCTGCTGTGGAAGAAATGACTTGTTGCTGAGTGCTCCTTCAGCTGCTTTTGTAACACAATCCTTCTCTTCCCACTTTATTTTCTTTTAGGTGTTATTCTCTATATCTTGTTAGTTGGATATCCTCCTTTCTGGGATGAAGATCAACACAAACTCTATCAGCAGATCAAAGCGGGGGCATACGATGTAAGTCTGTGTGCTGGTGTATATTTGTGATGGGTGCAGTGCAGGGGTTGGCTAAGCAGTTTTTGAATGTTTAATAGTGTCCAATTGAGATCTGTTCCAAAGCTATTGATCCTATCAGGGCTTTCCTGACGCATTGCAGAGGTGTGTGTTTGTGTGGAAGATGGAGAATGGGAAGGTGTATCCTCTTCTCTCAGCCACTGGTTAATCAAGTTACTATGCAGTTTGTTTGATTTTTTTTTTTTTTTTCTTTGTGGAGATTTCTCTCTACTTTCACACCGATAGCATGAATATTTGTACTATAAATGAATAAATTGTTGTTTTATGTGCGTACTGTTAATAAAATGCCTCTAAAACCGGTTCTCAGATGGTGTGGCCGGGCCAGAAACCTGCAGATGCAGACTCTTTAATCCCAAGAGAGGAGTTATTGATTCCAATCCTTTCAGTCTTTTCATGTCTGGCCTTTTTTTTCTTCTCAATTTTTTCCACAGTTTCCATCCCCTGAGTGGGACACAGTGACTCCTGAAGCAAAGAACCTGATCAACCAGATGTTGACAATCAACCCAGCCAAGAGAATCACTGCTGAACAAGCCCTTAAACACCCATGGGTCTGCGTAAGTAATCACCCATCACCTAAACCAGCCAACATCTGGAATCAAACATAAAACACACTCCTGTGTTCAAATACATAAACTCATGTAAGAGTTTATAATGTGTTAATGATGTTCTCCTGTCTACAGCACCGCTCTACAGTGGCTTCTATGATGCACAGGCAGGAAACTGTTGAATGTCTTCGTAAATTCAACGCTCGTCGAAAACTCAAGGTAGATATTTTCTGTTCCTAAACATTATCCTGCTGTGTGTGTGTGTGTGTGTGTGTGTGTTTGTCCACCTTTCCCTGCAGCTCTTTTTTATTTCTGTTTAGAAAACCTTATTTGGCCTTTTCTGTTTAAAGATCTATAACAAAAGTCAGTACCTCCTTGTGCATAAACTCTCCTTCAGAAGTGGTTTACCTCTGAAGAACTGCGTTATTATAATTATTTGAGTAGTTGGATTTCTCTTCATGATTTGTGGAATAAACAGACAAATCAGAAAGGTGAATGTGATCGCTCAGGCAAGTTAGAAAAAATAACTTTAAAAGCTACATGTGTGATTTGTTATATACACAAAAAGCATTAGAGTATGAGCTTTATGGGAGAAAAACAAAGAAATTTAGAGGAAAAATAAAACACTAAAAGATGTTGCAAAAAGATTGTGACTAAGCACAATTATGGTGCAACACACTGAGCTATTTGTACAGTCAAGCCCTGAAAAACAGATGGGGGCATTTCACACTTGGGATTATGAGTGAAAATCAGTTTCTTTGACAGTTTAGACGGTGTGAAGGACGCTGCGTAATGTCAACTACTATTTCTTCAGTTCCTTGGGTCTAAAGCTCATGATTTCATGTGTCGTGAAGAACGTAAACATGAAAGTTGTGCACACAGGACTACCATAACAAATACACAGACAAGAGCACGAGGTTGAGGGTGTGATGATACACATGATGACATCATGATGGAAGATATGGAGTTTGTAGTTGCTATTATTGAACCCATATTGAAGGAAGTTTGTAATTTTCAGCATTTAAAAAAAACATTTGGTCAATTTATTATTGGAGTTGAACTCAGTGGATCATCAGGGTGTTTAAAGGAGAAAAGTAGGACATAAAGCAGCTGGAAAACAAAGTTAAAGATTTACAGGTGTCTCCTAACCTGTTGCTTTCTAAGCAGCAGTTTTTAAAATGACATCCAGTAGGGTTTGCTGTAGTTTGCATTCACAGCCATACATGCAAACGAATGCATCAAGTAGCAACCGTTCTCTTTACTTGCATCATTTCAGTTCCTTTGCATAGAAGAATTTGTGAAAGGACCTACAATAAACCGTTACAGTTGGTGGATGTCCCTAACTAAACTACGTTTATACTGCTGCTAAGATGGATAAAAGCTAAACTTATCATCCTGTTTGAACTGAATATCAAACCGTTTATATGAACAATTTGAAATCTTACAAAAAAATCTTTCTAGCTCTCTCACTTCTTCCCTCCTTCGTCTTCTCCTCCAGGGAGCCATTCTCACCACCATGCTGGTGTCCAGAAACTTCTCAGGTGGGTGTGCCCTTCGCCCTCAGCCTCCCACGCAGCACATGCAGAGGGAGAGGAGGAAGGAGAGTGGATAGAGTCCTCTACACCTCTTTTAACCCCCTCACCACACACACACACTCACCCACTCGTCCTCAAAATAACAATATGCCTTTGTGTGTTTGCACATAAGTTTGCTTACTTAAAACATTAAACTAAAGTGAAACGTGACATTTTTTTGTGAAGTAATGTGTTAATATTAATGGATTATAATACGTGAGCTGCTTCCTGTTGTCTGTAATCAGATTAGAATGTGATAATCTGTCATGTACTAGACTGTGAAGTTCTGTCTTCATCCATGCTAGTCAGGGTTATTGTCACGTTCATACAAACATGGAACTTCTCGATGCATTGGTGCAGAAGGGTTCATACATTATAACACCCACAAGAAGAAAAACATAAACATGAGCCATGATCTCCACAATTCCCACTTGAAATAAACAAAGTATTTATATTATAAATGGAACAGACGTTGACTGAGGACAGATCTGCATATTCTGGGTGATTTTTATTTATTTATGTATGTATGTATGTTAATGTTAATGTATCTCTCCTTGTGTGTCTGTGTGTGTGTGTGTCCCTTTTTCCTGCTGCCCATGGAGCTTTTGCATGTTTGAAAGAAGAAAGTCTAGAATTCTATTAGATTTTAATGTTTTGGGCAAGTATGGTGTCATAAACAGGTGACCATGAAGATTCTGTGTTTATTTTTGCTTCGTTTTTTTTTTTTTTTTTCTCTCAGTCTGCTGAGAGTGACCCGTTTCTGCTGAAGCCTTGTTCTCAGTCACAAATTAATCAGTCAGTCGATGGTTAACGATTTCAAGCCTGGGTCTAGGAATCCACAGGGGTGCACATCTTTGCTGTAGCCCACTTTTGTCAAAGCGTTGGATGAATGTGGGCTGCAGCCACCACATGCTGTAGTTTTCTAGGCCCATGACTGAACATGCCTATTTTGAGTAGCCCCTCCCAACTGTAGCATTTCTGTCCAATAGTGGGCCGGCAGCATACCAACTCTGCTGCTGCCGCCTCCTCCACGGCCTCACTGGCTCAGGAAGGTACGTCCCAGAGACACGCCCATCCACTTCCTCTCTGCACACACAGCTGCTTCTCAGGTCCCCGGTGCAGGGTGGGCCTCCATTAACCATCCCCAAACTCTTGCATGCAGCCTCCACCAGCATCCTCATCAACATTCACACATATATGCATGCATGCTCTCACGGGTTTTGCTCATTTGGGGTGTCGTGGATGTGTTTTTGCTGTATGGCAAAGACATTAGATTCTTCTTGAAGCCATGTTCATCAGTTCAATTTGCACTTTAAAGTGCTTCTTGCATTCACACCTCACCACCACTCAACCGCAGCCATCTTTTTCTTTATATTAGTTAAGTCGTCATCTCTGGCAACCTCCATACTGACTTCCAACTGACCCCTTATGCTCCTGTGCTCCCCCCTCCCAGCCAGGTCTGCTAGGCTGGGTGTGGGGCGAACTGGGGCAGGGGATGAGGAGGGGCATGTATCCTGGGGGCGGGAACTGACACTGCAGGGGGCTGGCAAGAGCTGGGTTGGCGTGCTGCCATCGTCGGACCTGGTTTGTGGCAGGAGAGAGGATAGAGGCAGATGTTGAGGAGCTGGGGGAGAGATTTTAGAGACGGATCATCTCTCGAAACATCCCGTTCTCGAGAACAAAGACATCCCACGTCGGATCTCCCCCTCTCGAAGCCTGTTTTAGTACTCTCACAAAGTTCACCTCTATAATGTAATGTCCTTTGTTTTGAAAGTACTAAAATATGGCTCTCCTCTCATCCTGCCCGGAGGAGACCAGTGGTAAAGGTCGACGATTCCAATGGTGGCTCCATGGATTCATCACATTAGGAACGGACTGTAGAGCAAACTAGATTCTCTGTCACAGTTTTAGTGGTGAGAATATTCTTTGCTCTGCATTTCTTCAAAGGATCTGTAGACGTTAAAATGTTAACGTAAGAAACCTTCCAGGAAGCAGGTGTTACTTTAGATTGTGTGACTGATGTGCTGAGATTTGAGGTGTTTGTGAAGCTTTGTCAGCTAAAGCCCCCCCAAACACGGGCTTCCTCACTGAGACTGGACCAAGCTGCCGTTTGTAAGTTTAATATCATGTGTGACATCATCACTCCAGACTTGACTCATCTCTCCTCCTTTATAGCCATCTATTTTTGTTTGTTTGTTTATTCTCGGCTCTCTGATAGTGTCACTCACGACTTCTAAATCTGAGCACTTTTTACTATAATCGCTTCCTTGCACTTCTTTGTAAAGTCTGGCTGAGGCAGGGTTTGACGGTTTGCCCGTGATGTTACCTCTAATAACATTAAAGTAAAATCTGACACACGTGTCCGTTTGAAGCATTCCTCTATTTGTCTAGAATTGTGTTTTCTTTTGCCTTGCTGCCTTTTGCATGCGGGTTTCCTTTTGTGGTTAAATCCTACAAAATGTTCTCGGGTGATGCGCCTTCAGATGCTTTCTAACAGTCCTCCCTGTTGATCACCAGGCAGGTTTGATGCTCGAGTGGTGCAGGCTTGCTACACTCGGTCATCTTGACTTCTTCCATGCTGTTTGGTGAATTTAGTGATCTTAATAAAAGAAGGGAGGCCTTTTTTTTTTTTTTAGAAAGCACTTGAACATGCATCTCCAGACTGTCACTTAGAGTAAATGAATGACTTTTTGGTTGAAGGTGGATCCACAGATCAGTCAGCTCTCCTTGTCCTGGTTGGGGACTGAAAACTTTTCTTTTCTCTCGTATATTTTTCCTCATTGGATGCTGCATGACCAGGCCAAGAAACAACCAATCAGCCAAGATTAAGAAGCATGAGTTGTCACTTGATATTGTATGCTGCTGCAAATGCTGTACCCCTTATCTCTACTCTCTTCTGGTGAAATCTAACCCTCCCCTCCTCCTCCCTCACTCCCCCCCCTCTCCCATTTCTTATTTGAAGGTAAGAAACACAAGAGAAGAGTTTTGGAAACTGTGAGTGTGTCACTAGAAAACCTGAGAAAAAGGAAGAAGCAGACGAGAGTTAGGAGAGCTTTAGACGAAGAGGAAACTGACTGGAGCCCTTAAAGGAAATCAATGATTTACATTAACCTAGCTCATCACCGTCGGTCCTGGCGGCGGTTTGAGTCTGACCATCACTCTCTTTCTAGATCAGCTGGGGTCTTCTAGACAGGAAATGGATTTAGGAAGTTTACTTTGCTCTCAGGTTTCTCTTTTTATCCCCAGATGGCAATGAATGGATTAGGATGTGAATGGGTTTTGCAGAGTGTAGCAACCTGTTCAGCTGGGGGAAAATTGCACCAGAAGTCCATTAAATGCATGTTATTCTGTGAAAACATCTAGCTTTACTTTGTCTCGGAGGCAGAGTTAATGGGGTTTCATAGATATAAAAACTGTAGATTCAGGTTTTAACAGAAGCTAAGAAGTGGGTGAATTGACGTTGAGGCTGTTGTCAACTGATACTAAGTTTTCTTTTCCTTTTTTTTTTTTTTTTTTTTTTT
>SSNR01000261.1:0-187891 GCA_006937965.1 Callopanchax toddi | reverse complement strand
TTTTTTTTTTTTTTTTTTTTTTTTTTTTTTTTTTACCTGTTTTGTCCTCTTTTCGTCCTGTATTTTTACAGCATGCAAAAGTTTACTCAACAAGAAGTCGGATTCTGCTAAGGTAAGGTCGACTTGTCATCTCTGACCTCTGGTGACCCCTGTTTTCTCTAGCTTGTCCCATTTTTCCCTTCTTTCTCCTCCCTCTATGTTTCCGTTAAACCCATTTTCTCCCTTTTTATTTTAACTAATATATTTTTCCCCTTTGAAAATTGATAATAGATTTTCTCCAAAGGTTTATTAGCCCATAGTATTGGTTTGCTTTATAGTTTGTCATCTTTTTGTGGCTTTTTCTTAATTCCCAAAATTCTCGTAGCCCCACCCACAAGTCTGAGAAAGTTTTAAGTTGCCTTTTGAAGTTAATTTTTCTTTAGTTTTTTTTCCCCACCTAAGTTTGTTTCAGTCAGACGTCCCCAGCTCACTTTCCGAGCAGTTTCCCATCAGTCTCTGCTCTCTCCTCCTCTTCCTGCCCTCCATGTCTATCGTTTTTGCCCTTGGGGTTTTTATTCTGTGTTGTTAAGTGGCACAGGCATGGAGAGTTAGTGAGGCAGTAAAAAGGATGATCTAGAGGCCATTCTGTGGCACTCACCCTCTCATTTATCCTGTTAGCGCTCAACAGCCCCCGAAGCCTGGACGAGCATTAGCCCCATTCCCGAAAAGGCGTTTTAATTCAAATGCATCAGTGTTGGTGTGTGTTTGTGTAGCCTTTTGTGTTCACTCTGAGTGTTTGCGTTCTCGTCCCAGCCTTCTACCAACAACAGTAAGAACAGTATAGTGAGCGCCATCAATGCCCTGAAAGACACCAACATGGCAACCAACGCCCAGATGGTACAGTAGGCCGCCGCAGTGCCAGTTCCCGCCTCTTCACCCACCCCCCCACCCCCATAGTCGCCCGATTTGCCTCATCCTCCATCATCATCATGCTTGTCGTTCTCCGTCTACAGTCTGGGAGGTGTTGCACTGTATCATTCCCTGCAGCATTCTCATTCTCTGGTCATCATTTTATCCCCCCAAGGTGCACATGTGTTCCTGAGCTGGATGTGCATCAGGCCTTTTGGAAACCTTTCAGAACTCATTCATCGATTTGAATCTCAGGCTCTACATGTGCACCTGTGCAGCTTCATAAGGAGCATGAACTTGTTGTGTTGCGGTTATTTCCAGAGACGGCTGTAGTTATTTTTTTAGAGAAGACTCTTGATATCAAGTTTTAGTCTCTTAAGCTATAACGACCCCTGTATTTTTGTCCTCATTCTTCATCTAATCCTTAAAATCCTAAACCTAACCGGATATGATTGTATCGGTTTACCATCTTGCAGCCGTCCATCCTAATATCTTCTTTTTGTTTTATCTGAACATTTTGAGCCCATTCATCACTTTTTCTCACTGTTTATCTTCATTACCACCCCTACTCACATCCTGACTTACTGCCAAAATTAATCATTAATGAAAATTTAGCACGTGTTGGTTTTACAGTGCTTTTTAGCATGCAGTGAATTACACTTCCATAGTGCTGTGGTTGGATTACATGGTTTGTTTGAAAAGTGCCTCTCAGCTGGTGTCTCAGGTCCCAGAGTAGTTTATTTTGTTAAATTCTGTCGTGCTAGAATTTACTGCATTAATACTGGTCTCAAATGTTTTTTTATTTAAGTAAAAACTGAATACTTGGGTTTTTTTAGCCTTTATAATGGTAAAATTATACTTTTGTGTTGAGATTGTTGATTGGAGAAAATGTTTATATTAATGCTTAATTATAACCCGAGGTTTGGGGACAAGAAAAGACTAAATTAATCTCTGAATTGTGAAATGAAATATCACATTAATATATGTAGTAAGTGGACCCAATTAAACCCCAGTTGGGAGACACAGCTTCAGGACGGAGATAACTCAGGCTGACTGACTGTTCTGTTCCACAGGAGTCTCAGAGCACAGTGGTGCACAACCCTCCTGATGGAGTCAAGGTAGGATTCTGTTTCAGAACGTTTTAATCATCTCACGGCTCCATTGGACCCCATCTTGGATCTCGTCGTATTCTGGTTCTGTAACTTTTTGTTCCTCATTTTGTACCTCAGGGATCAACGGAGAGCAACGCCACAAACGACGAGGAGGAAATGAAAGGTAGGAAAGGTACTCGAGTATTTTATTCCCTTGTTCCCTGTTCTCACTCGCTCTCTTTTTCTGTCTCCCAATGAAGTGAAGTGTGTGTATTTGACTGTAGTTAATGGCAGGTGTGCTGAGGTTCAACACGTGTCTGAGTTTTGACTGTGTGCCTGTTGTGTGTGTGTGTGTGTGTGTGTTTATTTATTTATTGTGTGTCTGGCTACATTTTGTGTGTGTGTTCTAGCGGACAGTTCGGCGCTGAGTCAGAGCAGCGCTGCAGAGGAGATGCCCCCACTTCTGCCCTCACCTCAAAGCTCGCCTGCCAGTAAGTGTAACCATGGCAACCAGAAGCTTTATGGTCGCCCCTGGCAAGGACCTGACACCCCCTCCACACACACCCCCATCCTCCCACCCCCACTTTGGCTTGTTGTAGTCACTGGCAGTGTTTGAGCTCCGCCTTCACTCTGATCCACCAAGCTTTTATTTTAGGGTTCCCAATGGTTTTGAATTATTCTCATTATTACTACTAGTACTTGTATTTTTAAGATTTGAGATGCTCAGGAAACGACAGTCGGGTTGCTTCCAAAAAATGTCATCTAAAATCACTGAACTATAAAAAGTGTTCATCCAGAAACCATCACCAGGTGTAACAAACACCAACAGGAAGCTTCTCTGGCATTTAAAGTCCAAGAAAAGTTTTATAGTTCAGTGTTTTTTTAGAGTAAAGCTTTTTAAAGAAGTCTTTCACCTGGATGAATAAGTGAGCCTTTATAAGCACATCGACTGACATCCTGAACGATTTCAGTTTATTGCAACTTGGATTATTGTCACTCTGTCCACAAAGATCTGGAAACAAATGAGAATCATGGCAGTCTATGCCAAAACATTCACAGCAATTAATAATTTAAAAAAAGACTGAAAATCCACTGATTAGTATTAAGTAAAATATTTTGCCCTATATATATATATGTGTGTACATAATATATATGTGTGTGTATATACTTTAAAAAAGGTATTCCTACAAATTGCTGTTGCTTATGTACAATTAATTAACCATAAACTGTTGGTTATATTGATAATTCTTTTACTTAATTCTTCAAAACCAGGAGTGAAGAAACGTCCTCTCAGTGCTGCTGATGTTAAAGAGGACAAGTCCAAGTTGTAATAAGCTGGATGTTCTTTTAACAGGTGTGCAGTTTTATAATAAAAATCATTTTATTTGCTTATAAAGAGCCAGCCTTCTATAAAGTGTGTTCCAACAGCTTAAGAATAATGTCTCATGTCGGCTTCCCTGTCCTTAAACATTTTACAGCCACAGGTCCTGTTTCAGGTCACAGACCTGAATATTAAAAGTCAAAAAGAAGTTTAGAGTCACCTTCAGGGCCTCTGTGGGAACCTTGAAATGTGTGTGTCTGCACGTGTGTGTGTGTGTTTTACTTTCTCTGTCTCTCCCTCTATGTATCTTTCACCCTCTTTCTCTTGCTCTGTCTTCCTGTCTATATCTATTTATCTGTCTCTTATATTTTCTCCCTTTCTGTCTGTCTCTCTCTCTGTTTTTCTTTCTGTCTCTTGGTAACCACTCCTCCTGTCCTCCTGATGTGACGGCTCCAGCTGGAGGAAGCCTTATTTATGTCTGATTGTCCTAAACTGTCCTCGGGTCGGTCTGGCAGGTCCTGCTGCCCGTCTGACTGTCCTGGAACATTACCTCCACGGCATCTTGTTGCTCCTACATTTGCCTTATGCTTTCTTCTTTTACTGGTTAAATCTAATGTAATTTAATTCTTATTAGTAGACCAGTGGTTCTCTTTTTATACATGTTTAAATTATTTTTTTCTAGTTTTTTTTTTTTCCCAGTTTGCTTTTGAAAGGCTCACCTGAACAGTTAAATATCAGCCTTGCTTTCTCCTCCCATCCTGTTATCCATTTCTGCCTTTTACCAGAAAATGCTACGTTTCCCTGCTGACATGCAATAAGCTAATAACAAGAAATCACTTCGACCCTCTTTGCCTGATGCTTCAGCTCGTCAGAAAATGCTTTGCTAATCTATATGAGCATTAGGAGTAGAGTAAATGTGAGCAGCGATAGATTCACTTTGTTACAATCAGAGCATGCTTCCTGCAATCATCACCCACCTGCATGTTTCTCATAAACTCATCAATTTCCTACTAATTCTGATGAAAACTAACTCGCATCCATCTTGTCGTTTTCCTGCATGAACTGTGTGCACGTTGTGAGTTTTGTGTGTCGTCCACCCACATGTTTGTTGACCATCCGTTGTGTGTTTCAGTTCCACCGCATGATGTAAAGCGCATGGCATGGAACAGCACAGGCAACAGCTCCTGCCCCGACTCTGACCAATCGCAGTCCTCCATTCCTGCCGCTCCACTAGGGAGCAACACTGTCGCTGCTAGAAGCAACACTAAGCCGAGTAAGAGCACCACCGCACTAACCGACTAACCCAGCCCTACCTGCCTTCTACTCACTGAAACTGTTCCAATCTTAAACCTTTCACCTCCAAAGTGGTTGATTCTTCACTTATCAGGCTGAGTCATCTCCTATGGTCACGTCTTAAAACTACTGCTGCTCAGAGGAAACCCTATTAGGATGATTCAGGTGGTTTTAGTCTGATGCACCAGATGGTTTGTTAGGACTTCCTGGTTGTTTACTGAAGTTTTCTCAGCTGGTTGAATAACACCTGACTGGTTGCTGCTTATGCTTTGCTGCAGGTGAATTTTAGCCAATCAAATCCAAGTTAATCCTGGTAATAAAAATGAGTTGTCTGCTTTCTATTTTTGATTTAAGTCAGATCGTGTTTGATCAGCCAGTTTTATTGTTTTTACAAACTAAAGTGCTGTGCCTGTTGATATCTAGTTAAAGACACAAGTTTCTCATTTATTCAACTTCTACTAAGAGACATGGAAGAGTGAAATGTCTCTCAGACCAACGTAAATAAACGAAAACATTCACAAACATCTAAAATCATATTGTCAGAAGTAAAGTGCAGAGGACAGCTCAAGGGTCAGAGTTCATGAGCCTCAAGACGCTGTTCTCATTCGTGTTTGGGCTTTCAAGCTGCTCAACCTTGTGCTTGAATGAAGAAGGGTGAGTAGTTGCAAGAAAATATTCAAATTTTCAGTTTGAGTCGCACCGGACTGGTAAAACCATACTTCTGTGAGACGGTTTATATACACCTGGGTCGTATTTGCAAACAAAGACAGTCACGGCCCCTTTCAGCTGGTTTAAAGCCCCTAAGGTCAGGGCCTGGTGTTTGGGTTGAGGTAAACAGCCACTCTTGTAGACTCAATACAGCTATTTCAGTGAAGCTACTTAAATCTAATTCTGGTTATGCTTTGGAGAAACGTTCTGGCAGTGCAGCGATTATCCACGAACACATTTACAATTCAAACTGAACTTAGAAAAATATTAATTCACCAGAAAAGTTCGACTGACAGTGTGATCCTTGGAGTATAAACTTTAACTTTTTTTTTAGCTGGAATCTCAAATTAATTAATAAAGAGATTTTTCACTGGGTCAAACTGAAGGCCGGAAAAACTTTTCTAGTTATTTAGGTATTTTATTTTTAGACGTATGAAGATTTTAGTAAGTTTTATTTAACTTTTTTTCTGGACGTTTTTTGACTGCAGTCTCATCAGACAGGTGTTGATGTGCCGAGTCTTTATTGTCAGCCGTCCTTTCAAAGGGTGTGATCAACCCAGTCGACCTCTCAGGTTGGGTTGGCCATGCCCATCTCCGCTAGATGGTCTCTGGAGGCGGGAATCCCAGGTGTGAGACCCGATAAAGCCCCTCATCCCGGTTCATCGGACACTTAACAGCTGATAAACACTTGTCACACTTCTGAGAAACTTGATCAAATTTGTAAACAAACTGAGGTGACATCATCTAACCATCATGTTAAATGGGCACTCTGGTCATTTTTGTCTAAAATTTGATTGGATAAAAACCATCTGACTCTAAAACAAGTCTCTACTCTCGATGAGCATCTGAAATAAAGTTCAGTCTTTAAATAAATCTCAGATTGCTTCACTAACTTCATGTTGTCCAAGCTTTCCAAACACTTCTGTGTAGCACTCTGCTAAAAGTATTTTAATGTGATTTAGACTTTGTTATATCGTTCGTTTCTGACACACACAGCATACAGTGGATTATAAAGTAGTGGAAACAGGATGAAGTGAAAGACGAGCCTTGTTATATTGTTTTTATACTTTGAAACCTTTGAATAAAACACAAATAGACATTTATCACTGTTAATTTTAACGCTCACATCAACTGTTTTACATTACATCCCACTTTTTGGACTTCTTCTGTCACGTTTTACCCAATTTTGTTTACTTTTTTTGATGTCTCAGTGAAGATGTGAGCAGCTTTATGGTTAACGTGAACTTTCTCTAACATGTAGATGATTAATGTGACGTTTTGTGCATCTGAAAGGGATTAAAGCAAACGCTTTGTTAACAGTGACACAGAGCTGAAACTTGTCTTTTGGTTTAATTGATTCTTGAAGTGCATCAGTAATTTGACAAAAGGTCAAATATCAGGATACTTCTCACCCCTACTGATATTTTTAGTGACGCTTTTGGACAATGAGTCTTTAAGAGATTCTGATCTGTGATGAATCTTTATCTCGGGGACTTGTGGATGTTTTCCCAGCCTCCTCTTGTTTATTTTCCACATTAACTGAATGAGAAAGCGACTGTTTTCGCTCAGACGTGTCGGATCACTTTGAGTTTGTGATAAAAGCTGATGATTTGGTTTGAGAGATTTTGTCAGCCCGTGGCGTTTTCAGGCAGTTTGTGGTTTGGTGTCGGAGTGCGCTCACAGCCGAGCTGATTTCAGCAGCGTGGCCCAGAAGGTGAGAAGATGAGCAACACGCTGCGATGAGGTCGAGCTGCAGTGACGAGGCGGCTTCGGACCGATGGTTGAGGTTAAAGAGGAGCGCTGAGCTTTAAAGTGTGAAAAGAGGCAGCAGCTGAGGTTGTGAGACAGAATGCCAGTCACTCGTCTCATCCGGCTCCTCCATCTGTTTCTGTCTCTTCTGTTTTCATGCAGCTCGTAAACAGGAGATCATTAAGATAACGGAGCAGCTGATTGAAGCCATCAACAATGGAGATTTTGATGCCTACACGTGAGTTTTTAGTGGAAACTAGATTCTTATTACAACTCGTGTTGTTTTTTGTAATATTATAAACATTTACTTATCTTCTTCCTCAGGAGGATTTGTGATCCTGGACTCACCTCTTTTGAACCGGAGGCTCTGGGAAACTTGGTGGAAGGCATGGACTTCCACAAGTTTTACTTTGAAAACTGTGAGTGTCCTCTTACATGTACAGATCAGCCTTGGATTTCCACAGCTTCACCTAAAGACACTTTTTGCTAATTATTCTGTCAAATACCAAAGATTTTTGGGTCTGGGTCACATTGTGCCTTAGAGGCAGAAAGGATTATAAAAATGTAGGTAGGACACCGCAAACAGCCGGAAAATACAAATACAACTTGTTTAAAAAACAAATGGAAAACAGGATCTTGTATCACTTGGTCCTTCAGGCTCAGTTTTCCAACAAAACCTGAACAAGTTATTCTTCTCTGGTCTGTCCAGTGCTGAGTAAGAACAACAAGCCCGTGCACACCACCCTGCTCAACCCCCACGTGCACCTCATTGGTGAGGACGCCGCGTGCATCGCCTACATCCGCCTTACGCAGTTTGTGGACTCCACAGGCCGCCCTCGCTCCAGCCAATCGGAGGAGACCCGGGTGTGGCATCGCCGTGAAGGGAAGTGGCTGAACGTCCACTTCCACTGCTCAGGAGCTCCTGCTGCACCACTACAGTGATCAGGTACAGCGTTACACCTCATATCAGGCTCTGGACACAAAGAATTCCAAAAATAAAGCCGTCAGAATCACGGTGGATCTAGATTAAAGTGCTCACCAGAGTGTTACTGAGGTTTAAATCGACTGTAAATGAAACGTGTACACAATGAACAGTTTTAGAGATTCTGCTCATCTCTGATGTCTTCTTCAAATTAATTTGTTAGACCCAGAGGCACCATTGTGATCACGCAGTTAAAGCAGGTTACTTCCAGCTGGGGACTGCTGTCATCTCCTCCTAATTCTAATTTCCTGTCAACTTTTAACTGTACTTCATTTCAAAAGGAACAAAAATCCATCAAATACTTAAAACTTAAAGGCCCTGATTAGATTAGAAAACTGCTTTTTAATCTAAACTTTGTAAAGCTAGTATTTCACTAGGATTATGGACTTGTTGGAGTCACAACATTGGAAGAAAATATTCACCTTTTCAGTTGATATGCATGAGTGGACACTTTAGCAACACGTTTTGGATTTGGCCTGTTACGTAGGACAAGAAGTGTCTTAATTTTGTTAGTTTTTCAGTTCACCATAACTCTATTCTCCCGTTTAAACACCACCCCCTCCTAAAGTTGTTGCACATTTTATGCGATTTCTGATTTCCAAAAACTAAACTAAGAAGGGTTTGAGAAGAGATCTGCTCAGATTCTTGACTATTTTGAGACAAAATTTGTTGCACACATTGTTTGAACTTATGCAAAGTTTCAGCAACACGTAAGCGAGGCCTTAAATGTGCTCTAGACTCCGCCCACTTTGGGGAAATGACTTTGTTCCTTTCACTCAAACAGGTTGGATTGTAGGAACTCTCATTAGAACTAAGACAATCGAGCAGAACTGGTTTTTAATGTCTTAACAGATTGTTGCATGTGTTTAATCTATAAATAGAACAGTTTGTTTTAAATCCTGTAACTGAGTTCAGCTTCAGTGCTTGTTGTGAACAGACTCGTCATTGTAAAGAAAAAGGTTAAAAATGTAGTTCAGACTAAAGAAGTGCTTCTAAATGAGATGTTTGATTGAAGTAGAGTTAACCCCTAACATGCTGCTCCTCCCCCTCCCCCCCCAGTGGTCCTGAGCCTCCAGTCTGCTGGAGTGTGTTTTGGGGGGCAGTTTTTTTCAGCGAGCGTGTTTAAGAGGTCCGTCCTCTGCGTGGATTGGCTAGAGCCAGGAGCCCGGCCGGGCGAGATCGCATCCCTCTCCACGTTACCAACCAATCCTGTCCCTCCTTTGACCTGCTGGGGGCCGGCTGAACACAAGACCCCGCCCCCATGAGATGATGCATGCATCTGGCGCCTGATTGGAGGGCGCATCTTTGCCCTCTGTTCCTCCCCTGGCAGCCATCTTTTTTTCTGCCTGCGCGAGATGAGACGTCCTGGGGGAGGAGAGGATATACAGTTGAACATGTGACAGTTTATGAGTTATGAATATACAGTGTAAATTATGACTAGATGTACCAGAAACCACCAAAACCCAATCAAGCATTTATCATTATAATAAGGGAGGAGCTGAGAGGAGTGGGAGGTTAGCAGCTAAGATTTTTGTACACATTTAGGGATTACCAGGTTCAAAGTGTCGTGCTCACTACCTGGATGTTGAGATGAAGGGAAATTTTTCCTCCGAATTAACGAGAGGGGGTGGGTGAAACAGGTGATCGGGTTTCTCGGAGAACTTGATGGCGAGAGGAACTTGATATCAAAACCATGAAGCACCAAAGTGTAGAACTTTAGTGTAGGCTTTTTACGTGTTTGTGTTTTCGTTTGTGTGCTTGTTTTCTGACGGAAATGGAAACCGTGTTGTCGTGGGATCGGGGCAGCGGGGTGTGGGGGGACTTGAGGTCACATGTTGTGTTTTTAGCGTCCTGATCCATTTTAAGTTCTCGTGCGTAATCGGAGCGTTTTTTTATTTTACGTTTTTGGTCTGACTGACCCTATAATCGAGGCTCTTTGTTAAAGAGGCTGAGATTTTAATTTAGTTTTTTAAAGAGGGATTTTATTGTGCACATTTAACACGTTTTGTTTTATGCAGTGGAGGGAGAAGGTGGAAGGGAAATGCATTTGCGTTTTGCTCGTTTACTCTCCACCTCTCCTCCGTCAGTCCCCCTCCTGCTCTCTTCTTTTAGTCTGCTTTCTGCAAGGGCCTGGTTTGTTTATAATCACTGTGTAAATACAGTGTATGTATAGATATATGTAGAAAAGTGTAATATATGTACATGTATCTAAGAGACACTCATCCTGTGTATTTTGGGGAACCGCCCCCACGGCCTGTGTAACTCCCACTCAAAATTTTTAAATCTCACCCCTCAAACCCTTGAGATTATAGTAGCTCTTTAAAGTTCAGGGCTAACGTAAACACACACACACACACACACTCCTGTAGGCACTCCCATGGCCGCACGACTGTTTATGAAGATGGGGAATAAAACAAATAGCAGGATGAGATTTAAAACCCCCACACTCCAATTTAAGGTGTTTTTAAGCATAAAGATCTTCATATAGTGTCCCTAACTCCTGATCCCACAATGCTGTGAGCCGTCTTTTCATATCATATGCACCCACGCACGCCTGGCAGTGTGTTTAGGCTTTGTAACATATCTGCACCGCTGCTGTGTGACCGGCGCCGCCCTCGTCGTGCTGCTGAAGTGTCGGCGGTCGTGTCTTTGACCCCCTCCCTCCGATATCTCCGCCCCTCCCTGGTGTTTGAATGTGTCTCTGCTCTTGAAATGTTTTATTTCTTCCTTTCTCTGTTGTTACTGGTTTGAACTTTTCTTTTTTTGTTGTTGTTGTCGTCGCCGTTGTCGATTGGTAATTTTGCCGATCTGCCAAGCTGGAGTTCTGCACTCTCCACGTGAAAACACACACACACACAAAAAAAAAAACAACTAGAGGGAGGACGTAAAGACGACACAAAATTAAGGATATTGATCAGAGCTAAATAATTTATCAACGTAATCGACCCTTGGTGGTTTTCTGCTCGGTGCAGAGGAGTTGTTAGAGCAGAGAGAGACAGTGTTGATGTGGGGGTTTGTGCCGCCCACGCTGTTGGGAATCAGAGCGGGACACCTAGTTATATGCATGTTTCAGTTACACATTTCTACCATGTACCTACCTAAATACGGATGGAGCTAGTGTTAATGTATATTTGCATCTTTTGAAATATGAATTTCATCCATCCAGAATGTTGAATAGGTGACATGAAAATATAAAGCAAAATAGTAAAAAAAAAAAAATTAAAATAAAAAAAAAGATTCAGGAGCCGTAGCTTGGTATGAGGCCCTCGATGTTCGCGTTTTCCCTGCATTGTAATGATATATTATTGGGCTGCGCTTTCCCCACCAGCCGTCTCATGGATGCTGGACTTTTCTTTTTATTTCCTTTTGTTTTTCTTATTTTTTATTTTTATTTTGCATGATCATAATGTATAATGAAAAAGCAACCATGAATTGACGACTATCAAGTGTTTGTCTGAGTGTTAGTTGGTCTTCATCATAGCTTTGTTATTCTTCAAACTTGGATCTTGAAAGTATTTAATAAAAATACTATTTCAGCACCGGTTTGTGTCTTTGGAGTTGTTCATGTGTCAGATTTCTGCTTCAGATCAAATGAAAGGCCTAGCTCGCCGTTTTCATGAATGTTTGTTTGGGTCAAATCTTTAAAATGACCTGTCATGTGACAGGGAGCTGCTAACACACCAAACTTTAGCTCTATTTGCTCATTTAGTGTCATTTTTGTGTTTTCTAAGTTGATTATGGTAGCTTTCTGAGAGTTTTAGTCAAATCCATGAGGTATTTTGATCAAAGCATACATAAGCAAGGGATGAAATCGACTGTTTGCATGCTAAAATAATCCTGATCCAATATATTTAACATGTTTCAGAATGCTTCAACAAGACGACGTCTGCAGAGTTAAAACAACTCCAGATCATGTCTGATCAGCTGAAATAATCCCGTCTCCAGCTCTTTGTTCAGTTGCTCAGTAAAGTGTCGAGTAATGCTTGTTTTAAAAGTGCTGTTTTTAATGTCGGACCTAGTTATTTTCAGGGGGGTTTTGCGCAAGTCCGAGATCTGGGACAGCTCCCCTGGTTCTGCTCTCTCTGTGAGTAATGAGAGCTCAGCAGCTGGTTAACTTTGACACTCACACTTTATCAAAGACACAGAAAGGGAGGAGCTCACAAGGGACGGCGTCTTGTTAGCTCCCTCTGACCTCTGACTTCTAGGTGTCAAAGAAATTAGGAGAAAAGCCAGAATGAGCCTCCTGAATCTAAATTACTTTTGACTTTGCGGAGGTCCTAAAAGAAACTTCCCTGTGATTTAACAGCAACTGTCTGCAGCCATAACAACTGGTGTTGGCCTCAAATTAAATGTAAAGCCTGCCTTTAAAAAAAACATGTTTAAAAATGATAAACAAGACTGTTTATTTATTTATTGAGCAAACCTGATGAAATGCTGGTGGTGAGAGAGAACCTCCAGAGAAGTCTCATCCAACATTTTATCCAGAAAAAATGCAAATTATATAACAAGATCTAGAATGCATGTTTAAAAAAAACAATCAAGCAGTTTCATTGTAACCATAACAAAACTCTTAATTCATTTGAACTCCTGTTTTTCTAATAGACTGAGATAAACGACGCCTGAAATAAAACACCAAAAATGGCAAAGTTATTCAAAACAAAAAGGAATCTATTTTTATGCCGTCCTTTCTTTTTTTCCCTCCGATGAGTCACTTGCTCTAAAAATAAAAATGAGTCAAGCTGTAGACTGCTGTGCATGTTATTTCAACTTGCTCCTACACAATGAGTAAAAGTGAAATTACACTTCATCGGCAAGAGGATTTAAAATCTGAAAGTAAAAACTGAAAATGTGCAAAACGAGCTCTAAATCTTTGCTGAAAATTCATCATAATTAGGTTTAGGTAAGACCTGAAAAACTAATAAAACCTGGAGGGGTGAGTATAGGTTAGTATGTGATGACATCTGTAACAGAGGTTGAAAACTCAGGTGTTGTCAGTAAAGCAGAATAAAGCACATCTGGTTCAGGGTTCTGTTATTGCATCGTGCTCCTAATTGATGTTGTGGTGTTCTCGGTCAGAGCTGAGACTGAAGTCTGTCGCTGCATATAATCGGGTCATTAGTGGCTCTCACTGCGGTCCCACCAGCACCAGAAAACACTCAATATTCTGCAACGTGTTTGCTTCTGATGGATCCTCGCTAGAATACTGTTCTTTTGATTTTTAGTTTATTAAAAATAAAGAGATGGAGCTGCACACAAAGGCTAAACTGATTCAGATAATTTCCCAAAATTTAAAAAAAAAAGTTTTTGTGCATAAGTGTTTATTTGTATTAATATTTCTTATTAGCAGTTAATTATTTTGGAGCCGAGAGCCAAATCCTGAGTTTACTCATTCTAGTGTTTGGCGTCAGTATCTTACCTGCTGTAGACGGCAGTCAGAGTCATCTCATTAACTACAACAAGCTAAAGCCATTATCTTCATCTAACCATCATTCTGTCGTGCAGTTTGTCTTGTTTTAATTTAGTCACTGAATGATTCGGTTTACCCAAGTTTTATTTGCAGTTTGGTCTCCGCCCCTTCCTGAAGTTGTCTCACATATTTCAGGAACTAACTAGAGAAGGCTACGAGACGAGTTCCGGATGCACGCTATACAAACCTTTTGAACTTCTTCAAAATCCCAGCAACGCCAGACTCACGAGAGGAAATTTAGCACCCTCGCAAACGTTTTGAGACCCACTCACAATCTCAGCCCGGTGAGATACTGACTTCAGTCTTTAAAGCAGAGGTCACTAATGGGCAGACCACGGTCGACCGTGCAGCAAATCCAGGACTCAGTCGAGGAGAGGTGTGCTTGTGGAGACGCGTGAGGAGCTACCGCAGGTTTGCTGCTCACCCGGCACCCCCCCTCCCCCTGAACGGACCGCACCATGCAGTCTCTGGAGCTCGGTCCAGAGGAAGGGTGAGTGGTCACGGAACATTGACCAAAGACCGGGTCATGCATGCCTATCTGGACCTTTGGCGTATTTAGTTGACTACCCCTGCTTTAAAGGGTGAGTTCAGTAGAAGTGTGATTGTGTGGAGTAGTTCTGAGCAGTCAGTATCTTACCTGCAGTAGGCGGAGTCCTCTTATTTTGGAGAATCAAATCTACGAATTGGGAAGTCTAACTGCTACGCAGAGGGAGTTCCTGCCATCTGAAACTACTTATTGCTTGAAGCTCAGTTGCTATATTGAGCATTTGTGTATCACTGTCGCCTTTTATGATGTGAAAATATTAGCTTTTGATTCATTCCATGCTGTTCTGGTCAGTTCCCTTGAGAATTTCTCCCTGATTCTCCAAACTGAGATCGTCTCTGACTGCCATCTACTGCAGGTAAGACGCTGCCTGCTCCTGACCACTTTTAAAAAGGTGTTCTGTAAAAGTTATCCTACATAAAGTTTTCCTAGCTAATGACTAGAGCCTCGTTTTTGCATCATAAAAAGGAAACTTCTGCTTCCTCCTGGTCCTGGACCTGCTTTAGTTTGCTCGGATGAACAAAAACAAGTGGAGCTTTAACGGTTTCTAACAACCGCTGAGCTTTATTGTCTAGTAGAGTTGATACTGGAAACCATTTCTGCCTCTACAGACTCTTTAACAACTCCAATTACCCATTTCTCCTTCTCCTCCACCTGCAGCTAAACAGTAAAACCTCCCAGAGGAGTAGCTTTCCTTCACTCAACCAGTGAACCTGCTGAACTCTGCTCTTTTTGGTTGGTGGTGGGTGTGGTTTGTTGGGTTTTTTGCATATTTCACCTCCTTCCTAACATATCGGTTATATCTACGTCCAGCTTTTTCCTCTAATAACTTTATATTTTGTCCAAACAGTCCAAACGTTTTCTTAAAGTTAGCTCTGAGACCCCCTCCTGTGTGGCAGGGAGTGCGATCCCAGGAGGACCTGGGACCGGATCTTGTCTTGTGAGCTGCTCCGGCTCATTGCACTGATTTCTTGTTCAAGTTCTTTAATGGCCTCCTCAGCTTTCATCTCAATTGCATCTTCTTAATCACCCAAATGAGCTCTAATTGGCTGCTTTCAGTCCCTGCATGGAGAGTAGTTAACACCTGCATGCTGTTTGGATGTCCTCTCTGGTTTTGCTCCACCAGGTCTTCCTGGACTCTTGTGCAGCTTCTCGGTTTGTGGAGCTCTCGTGAACCTGCTTGTTTTTGCTGCTGCGGGTTTTTAATCAATCCTCCAGAACACGTCCATGTTCTTTGTGCACATCATTTCGACCCTGAGGTGGAGGAGTCTGGTTTATCGGGCCTGCAGCTGGTCGTCAAGGCTCAAACTGTAATTCCTGGAAAGATTTGAGGCATGTTATGTGATCTTTAGCTGCTGCTTTGTGCAGTTATAGCTGAACATTTCACCTAAATGAATGTTCTTAAACAGGAATCCTGCAGCATTACATAAACCAGTGACTTTTCCTGGAAATTTCAGCTTTTTTCTCTTTTTTTTTTAATCCCAAACACATCTGTGACCTTTTATGTTTTTATTCTCTGATAAAACAGATTGAATAACCCAGATTAACTGAGATTAACTGTATTATTATGTGTTAAAGGAACACTAACATATCTATTGTGATGCTGTAGGGGTTGGGAGCTCCACCCAGCTCAGCTGAGGGTTTAAATACTTCCAGCGACTTTAGGTGACTCTGCAGGTTTTATCTCCACTCCTAAAATGAACCCAGGATTGTGTGAGAGATTAGCGCCTCCTTAAACTGTTATGTTGTGGATCCAGTTCCAGGAAAACCTGAAGAAACGAGTCAGTTGATAGTTTTATTTTTTAAAGATGGGCATTCAAACATTATTTGTCTATTAGTGTGATTTGTGTCTTTGTGTGTGCGCATAATTTACATGCATGTTCCTGAGCTGTGGGGGGACTCCAAACAGGAAACCCAAGGCTGAAATCTTAATCAGATTCTGAATTATGATGGATTTTAGATTTTTGACATGATTTCAGAAAAAACAGTCAACAGATAAATTCAGATTTCATGAACATGAATCATAAGTAATTGATTAAATTGGTCTTGAGTATTACACTCCAGTGTTTTATTCTGAGACGACTTTATTTTAGTCTTATTTCCATAACCTGGATGTGTGAGAATCTACATTTTTATAAAAAATTCACACACCTAAACTATTGTAATGAGAAAAAAACGACTAAATCAGATAAATCTGTTGACAGCTGGAGGCAAAAATGCCGTTTAATCATTCATCACCTATAATGAGGAAAAATAATAAAGGCTCTTTAAGACTGAGTTCTAATAGCTTCCATTAGATTTTTTTTTCCTCGATCAATAATTCATTTTTTTTTTTAAGCTGCATCATCCAACCTGAGTAGATCCTTATTGACAGCCGGGGCATAAAGATGTTTTCCATGAGAAGTTTTTCTAATAAATCACACGCCAACATCAATATTTTATCCTAGTAATCTCATCCCTTTTTAGATAAATCTTTTTTTTTTTTTTGTTGGAAAACTAAATAATGTCCAGTTTCAGTGGAGAGTGGCCAATCCGTTTTCAGAAAGGAACAAAAGAAATGATTAGCAGCACCCATGGGTGGATGGGAGCAGCAGCTAAGAAGATTTACTTTTTAATTACTTGCAGACAATAATACTTTTGTAATTAATCTTTTTTTTTTCCTTTGTGTGTTTTGGTTTGGTTGAGAACAGAAAATGACAGCAACACGTGGAGGTTGTTCTCAGCAGGGTTTTTTTTTTTTTTTGCTTTAATACTCCATGATTCAGCACAGAACACTGAGATGGGATCAACACCAGCATATTTACTCTGCAGCCTCACATTTTAGGGACAAACATGAACCTGGAGGATCTACGGGGTGGAACATCGAGTCTGGAGAGGAGGGATTTGGGGAGTTTTATGTACAGGATCATAAGAGCAGGCGCGGGTAACAAGATGCTTCACGACACAACGATTCACAGAACATCACAAGTTCAAAACACTTAGAAAAAAAAAAAGGAGAAAGCATGAGGGCCTGGAACAGGGAGCCCCCAGACAGAGAGAGGTCGCCATCTTCTGGTTGGATCTGCTCAGAATTACATCAACAACACCATCTAAGATCAGGAGCAGCAGCTATCTATCTACTGTTTCTATCTAAAGCAGTACAAAATACATCATTAGGACCTGACAGGCAGCTTCAAATGGCTCTGAGAAGAAGAGAGGAGTGTTCTGTACAGATTTAAAGGACCATACCAGTGTGTTGGGGCTTTTTTTTTTTTTGCCTGGTTTGCATGGGACATGTTGCTGGAGATTCTATTCAATACTAGAAAGTTAAAAAAAAAATCAGTTTTTGTTTGAACCTGCTATAACAACCATAACCTGGATGACGGAGAACCCCCGCCAGCAAGATTGACTTGATTCTTGTTATTTTATGTGTAAAGTTTGAACCATTTAATCAAAAGAAAGCCGAATACGTTACAATACAACATCAGCTGTATGGTCCTGAGTCAAGGAGATCATTTACTTACAGCACTTTCACCTGTTAAGGTAAAGGACAACACCCTGAAAAGATGAACCCTGTTGAAAAATAAACACACACATTTTATCAAATTTAAAGACGAGCCTCGCCTGCTGCAGGAGTTTATCTACATCAGCCGTCTCAGAGGGGCAGAGATGATGCACCAACAGCCTAAAGATTACACAATCTGTAGGAGAGACTCCTAATAATGGATGGTTTTAGCATAGATTCATGTGTGACCGTCTTTAAAAGGTCCCTCGGGTAATTTATGTGAACTCTACTGTCCTTTAAATTCATGCTGTGCTGATTGTTTTGACCAGGTCTTTGTCCTGGTTAGCATGCTGATAAATCTGTCTGAACAACCCATCAGTCTCTGTTCTGCTTCACACAAACAAACTGACGATGAGTTAACGCTTCAATACACAGAGTCCAGGTTTTATGAGACTTTTAGCTGGAGCATCTTCCTCCTCCTCAGGTGGTCACATGGCACAGGTGGTGACCAATGGCACGGCCTCGATCAGACCACGATTTGTGTGTTTTTGTCGACATCCTCTGTGTGGAACGTGTGTGTGCTTTTAGCGCGAGGCTGCTGATTAGTGTGTGAATGTGTGTGTTTGTGTTTGAGCTTGCCGTGTGTGTGGGAGTGCTCGTCTTTGTCGTCGTATGTGTGTGAAAGGTCATTGTCTGCGTGCGTCAGGTCGTCTCGCGGCGCTGGGAGCGCGCGCACCTCCTCTGGATATCCGTGTGCATCCATGACTTCGTCGATCCAGCTCCTGAAGCGGCTGACTCGGGTGTACAGGGCAGGGGAGGAGGGGTCTGAGCAGCCGTAACCCCCGGCAACAACCCCAGAGAGGACCCATCGGCTCCCATCCTCCTGGCACACCAGCCCGCCTCCGGAGTTACCCTGGCAACCGTCGCTATGGAGGAGGCTGGTGTCTGGAGGACTGCCGGCGCACAGTGTACCATGACTGGAGAAGCTGTTGCCATAGCGCTTCTTGCATTGCCATGACGACATCAGAGGGACCCAGGAGGCAACAACAGAATCTAGGAGGAATTAAGAGGTGACGTGTCAGAAAACGTCTCTTCAGCTGAATCCAAACACATCCTGGTGTCTGGGCTCACTTCTACTGTGATTAACCCTTTATAGGATCAGTCAACATGTGATCACTTCTGCATACTTTACATTTTGATTTGCAGCCTAAACCTGAAACTTTTACAAAAAAGTTTAAAAAGCAAAACAATTGAAGGGAAAAAAAACATTCATTTTAATGTTAAATATTACAAACATTTAAAAAAATGTTTGCCAAATACTTAAAACTTGTAAACTAAATAGATTAGAAAATAAATAATAAACAAACATTTAAGGTAAAACACCATTTTTTAAAACGGTAAATAGCTTAATTTAAATATCATTAAAATTACATAAAGGGTTAAAATGTAGTGAGATTCTGACTGATAAGGTTACATGTCATTTTCATTCTAAACATCAACCACATGGGGGCGCTAAAGTAACGTTGGGAGATTTAGAGCAGGAGTCCAACTCGATTTTATGGGATTAAAAACTTGGTCCAAATCTTATTTCAACCTCAGGAAACTTTTAAAAAGTGGCCGATATACATCTCATGTCGACATATTTATATATGATTTTGAGCCTTTTTGCAAGATATGTTAAGAACACCCATACATCATAGGTTATTTGTTTATCATATGTCAAAACCTGACCCGGCTGAGAAATGTTTCATAAAATGAGGATTCTGTTTGGTCTGAAAGTAGCCGAGAGGAAAAACACAAACCTGGTCCAGACCAGCTAGTGGTAACCATGACAACACAAGAAGATGGAGACTTTCCTCCTGTTGCAGCCTCAGCAGCAGGAAGACATGCTGCATTAGTTTTGGGTTCAAAGGTCAGGCAGTGACCCTTAGGGCTGGGCAGCTTCAGCAAGGCTAAATCATGACCTCCGCTCTGACCCTTGAACTTCCTGTGAACCACCATCAGCTCCGGGGTGAGGCTCTGCTCAGACGCCCCGACTCGGACCACGTACCTGGACGGGTCGCTGCCAAACCTGCAGAGAAAGAAGAGGGTTTAAGGTGGACATGCCGAGTGGTTTTTGGGTGATGAAGCGTTCAGGAAGTGATGTACAGGTGAGTTCAGGGTTTACCTGCTGAGACAGGATGCAGACGTCAGCACCCAGCAGGGGCTGATCAGAGTCCCGCTGCACAGGGGGCCACCGACTACTTCCTGGGACTGAAGCCACACTGAAACCTGCCACGGCCACGTGGTCCTGACAGAAAATACCAAAATCAGCTTTTTATTTTTATATGTATTAAAGGGAAATGTATACTAAACTGGCCACTAGAGGAAGCCCCAGCACCACAGAGCCTTTTCCTAATATGTCTGACTATGTTTCCTCCTTCAGTAGGCTACCTGAGCATGTTTTCCTCTCCTCGGTTCCTCCTCTTCCCCTCCTCCTCCTCCACCAGCTTCCTCAGCCCACAGCTCAGCTCCTGAGACCTGGTCTTCACCGCCGCCTCCCGCGACGTGACGTCACACCTCACCCCTGCGTCCTCTCTGCGCCTGCAGCCCTGGATGTTCTGACCAAGCGAGGGGCACTCTCCCAGGAACTCCTCCTTCCCCGTGCACCTCACCTGGTCCAGGTGGATGGGTCCCTTCCCCTGACCGAACCCTGTTGCTGCCACCGCTCCTCCACTGAGGAACAGACAGAATGATTCTGTTTTTTAAACTTAAACGAGTTACTCGAACACTTACTTTATAGAAACACAAACCTGTGGCCGAGCTGTCTGCACACCACGGCGGCGTTAAGGTCGTTCCAACCCGAGTCACAAATACTTCCCCAGTCTCCATGGAGATACACCTCGACTCGACCCTCCTTCCTGCTGCTGCTGCCGCCCACCAGACGCACCAGGGGTCCTGGCAGGGAAAAAACGCTCATTCATATTCATGTCTGTGCCTCCACAAAGACAGTCTACAGTGACGAGGGAGTTAAATGTCATCTGGTGGGTTTTTATTCTCATTCTAACAACCAGAACACGTCGACAGGCAGAGCGGGGCCCCCGAAGACCAGAGACGTGAGCAAAGCTTTATTTATCTGAAACCTAAAGAGGATTTTTGTGACCTAAAGATCCAGAATTTAGGAAGTCTGAAGACTTGCTGCTTTTGTTTTCAAAATAAATTCAGGTTAAAGAGGTTTCAGTGATCTCCTATAATTCACTCCTTCATGGTTAACCTGTGGAAGGAGCGATGACCGGCACTTCGTTGGTCTCTTGGCTGGACCTCCCTCTGCAGCGAACGCCGACGTCCTCGCTGTGGGAGCAGTCGGTCCGTCCCCAGATCCCGTGTCGACAGTCCAGCAGGGACGTCTCGGATCCCTCACAGCGGACGTCGTCCAGGAGGATCAGACCCACGCCTTCACCAAACATCCCGTCTTCTACGACCTCAGCGTGACCTCTGAAGGCAAAAGGTTCATGTTATAAGTAAACTTAATGAAAGTGACTCAATCATTTAGGCCCTGGCCTAGTTGAGTGTTTGTACCTGTAGCCCAGCTGTCTGCAGACCACCTCTGCATGCTGCTGGGTCCAGTGGTCATCACACACCGTCCCCCAGTCTCCGTTATGAAACACTTCCACTCGACCCTCCCAGGGGCTGTCTCCCCCCACCAGACGCACCACGCCGTCTGGAACAGAACCACAATCCTCTACTTTAATACGAGTTTTATTCATTTTCATTTTCAGATCAATTATTGATCATATTCAGTTACATAAATTGATCCGTTTCCTCTCATGAACCTGTTTGTCTCAAACAGGAAGCTGCTGCTTCAAGCAGCAATGATTTATTGATGTGCAGGAGATAAAAATAGCTTTGGGTTTACTGCTGTGTACATAAGCTGTGTGAGAGTGTGTGTGTGACCTGTATAAGGACTGCAGGAGACCCCAGCATCCTCCATGTGGTCACAGTTGTGCTGCTCCCAGTCGCCATGGGGGCACTGATCCAGGAACAGCTCGTTTCCTGTGCACTTGACAGCATCCAGCAGGATTGGACCTGAACCCTGACCGAAGTGGGCCCAGGACCAGGCCTTCGCTACGCCTCTGTAAAACACACAGTTTGGCTAAACATTAGTTCTTTTGTGCTAATACTGGATTAAAATGTTAGATTTACTGGACAGAATCAGATAATTCCGCAGGAAAAAAATACATTTTTTTGCAAACAGTTAATGATAATTTAATGAAAAACATAATTTAACAAGTAACTTTCAAATCAATGACACTTGGAGCAAAGTTTTGATTTAAATTAGCCTGTAAAGATATTTGTACCTGTGGTTTAAATGTTTTAAAATCTGATTTGGTCTCTTTCTCCCCTGGAGAGGTTATAAAACTGTTAACATGAAACATGTGTCAGTTTGACACACACACACTGCAGAGAGAATAAACTAAACCTCTTAGCGCATTTTTGTTTTATTTTGTCAAACTGTGTCAAACTCCTGAGCATCAGTCTGTGTGGAAACATGTCGGCTTATTTATAATTTAGGAGCACAAACACAGATGGCGAGGTGTGTCTCGGTGTTCTGGGAGATAATGCATCCTCATGTTGAACACAGGGGCGATGCTTTTCACTTCACAGCTACGACTTGGTTGCTGTTTCACTCTCGGAGGTGTCTGCGATGCTTCTGCACAGCATAACCAACATGAGTTTTCCCCCAAAGTTGCTTAGTGTCACTGAATATTTCCTAATTTTGCGTCTAAGTTGAAGTTTATCTCATTTTTAGAGGAGATTACCTGATTTTTCTTAAACTGATCCACAAATTATCTCTTTTTTTAGCTTTACTTGAAAACGGACTCCAAATCCACTCTTTGGGGGCCACTATCCTGCATGTTTTAGATGTTTTCCTGCGCCAACACCCCTAAATTAAATGCTCAAGTGACCTCCTTAGTATGTAAAGTTCTGCAGAAATGTGCAAAGTACCAAATAATTTGAATCATGCCTGCTGGTGAAAGGAAACATCTAAGACGAGCAGGATAGTGGCCACTGGAAAAAAAGAGATGGTTTGGAGGTGAAAACTGACTTTTGTTCAGTCTTAAAGGTACAGAATCATTTGGATCGGGGCAGTTTTTTCAGGAGCGTCTGGAGGCATGGTGAGTATCAAGATGGGCAGCAAAGAAGCCGCTTCTCTCCTAGAGAAACATCAGGATCAGACTGAGATACTGCTAAAGGTCAAGGAATTCGACTGAAAGACATTTTTCTGATGAATGTTTGGGGATTCTGGTGTGGTGAAAAGGTTTTTGGACAAAGTAAAAGTCGGCCTTTCAGATCTGAGAAGACCCACAAGAAGAGCTTCTTGATCACATCTTGCCAAAAGTAGACAAAGACACTCCAGGTAGCAGCAGATGATACAACCCTAAACATTTCATTAGCAGATTTAGCAGTAGTCCTCCTGTCTGTCCTCAGATGTTCATTCAACGTACCCGAAGCCGAGCTGTCTGCACACCACCTCTGCATCCCTGTCGTCCCATTGGTCGTCACAAATGGAGCCCCAGCGTCCTGCGTGAAACACCTCCACACGACCTTCAAAGTCTTCCTCACCTCCAACCAATCGCAGCGGAGAGCCGCTACCTGAGAAGGAAGGACAAAGACACGTGCAACATCTGTCCTAGATTGTCTCCGTCATGCATGACCTTCACCACCAAGGCAGAGGCGCACCGAGTGGATCTGTTGCCAACAGAGAGATGAAGCTCTGCGTCTCTCAGCTGTGGGGGTGGAAACGTTCATGTCGAGTCGACATACCGGTGTACAAGTCACACTGACCTTCTGGTGGCGCGCACGCTACTGCTGCCTCGTTTCCATGGCTACAGTCACCAGTGACGAACGTCCTGCTCCGGCACTTGCTTAGGGTGTCCTCATCTCCATGGCAACCCAAACGCTCATAGTGGAAGAGGCCGGATCCGGAGCCGAACTGGGACTGCTGCAGTGCGGTGCCAATGTCACTAAGAAGCAAAAGATTAAAAAAGATGAGTTGAATAAGTGACCTGAGTGACCTTTAAAGATGGAGGGTGTTGTCAGAATCTGACTGTTTTACTATAATTTAACTGGACTGAATTGGACCAAACAGGTCACGTGTCAGATTAACGTTGGACATTTTTTCCTCCTTACCCCACACCGAGCTGACGACAGATCACGCTGGCATCTCTGTCTGTCCAGTGAGAGTTGCACACTGCCCCCCACTGGCCGTTCAGGTACACTTCAACCCGCCCACTGCCTGATACAGAACTACCAACCAGACGAACCGCACCTGAAAACAGAGAAGAGCAGGTGTGATGCTCAGCAGTAACGCAGAACTTTTTGTTTACGTGTATTTTTTTTTACTCTCCACCAGGTGATCGTACCCTGGTGGCAGTCGCAGTAAGCCCATCCAATGGCTCCTGAGTTTTGTCTGAAGAAGCACCACGGGTTGGACTCGCGGTCCGGGTTCCTGCAGTAACTGTGGTCCCCGAGCCCGCGACCCGGGTATTGCATCACATAGTCTGGAAACTCAGTCCACTTCAGACAGGGGGCGCCAGAGTCCGTCTGTGACACGGTGCCGTTGTAATATCCCAACTCTGTGAACCCCTCAGAGCAGGACAGAGGCACTGAAACAGAGGACGAAGAGGAGGGATGAGCACACGTCGAGGAGGCTGACAGAATAAGATGTTTGGGATGAAATGAAAAGGATCTGGGTCAGAGAGGACAGTGTGCGTTAGAGGGACGCGTCGTGAATAGATGAGGAGTGGAACTCATTTCAAATCTCATTATCACCGTGTCTGCATTTCGTCTGAACATAAAAAGTCAACATGATTGATTCTCATACAGGTCCAGCAGGATCCCGCCTGATGTGTTCACCCCTACTGATCCACACTGAGCAGAACATCAAACCGGTCCTAATGTGACACGCTGGTGCCCAGCTTCCCCAAGAAATCTTCTCTGAGGAGAGTGAGGAATGAAGCTTAGAGAAGAAAACCGCTGACATCAAAGAGGAGCAAATTAGGCCACAAAATGTAGAGCAGTTTATGTGCTGAAGCTTATTAAAAACCAACAGACGCTTTAATGAAAAGGACTAAACAAGTAGAGAGCATCAGGCTGAAACAACTGCAGATAAAAGGATACAAGATTTTATATAAATGGGCAAAAAATGAAAATAATCACAATTTCTTAGATTCGGTACTGTCAGTAGTTAGACGTGATAAAAACACAAAGCCCCAGTATGTTTGGATGCTGAATGGGTTTGGGAAGTGGAAGTGGGCGGAATACCTGTTTTCAGGATTCATTAAAGGAAACAAATCTAAAATCTAAGAACATAAAGTTTTATTTTTTTATTTGGAAGTTCTTTTTCCTGATTGGAAATCAAATATTCCCATATCCCATTCACCTTGAATAGTTTCCCTTTGCAAATAGAAGTAGACCATCCGAAGGGACAACCACCAGTTGCCGTTACCAGTGAATTATTTAGACAGGAAGAATAAATACTTTTTGAAAAATGTCTTAGTCTACGGGGCATTTTATTTTGAAAAATTACCTCTTTTAGAAGAGGACAGAAATAGAAATAAAGCACAGGTTTTTCTGTTGTCCTATTTGAATAATAAAATGTCATGTTATTTTGTTAGGGCTACTATAAGTACCTCCAGTATGCGATGCACCTCAAAACATTCACTTCTTGTATTTCAACCCTCCTACATCTGCAGCAGCTGGCCGACTATCTGCGGTGCGTCCCACTGCGATGCTTCTCGACATTGACCTACTTTGTAAAAAAACATTTCTCTGCGTATTCATGCTGTTTAGAGCTCATAGTAGCTCCATGTTTTAGTCAAAAATAATAATTTATCCAAAAAAGAAAGTTTTAGGGTTACCACATAAACAATTTGATGGTATATTTTGTTTACATTATTATATTTGTGATAGGCTACTTTCCATTTAAATTATAATTTATTCTCATATTTTCAGTAGTTCAGGGTTTTACTAGAACTCTGCCACCCGCTTACATAAAATGTGCAGTTTGAAGAGTGTTTCTCTGTAAAAGTTTTAAATAATAACCGTCCTACCTGTAGATTGCATCCTGAATTGCATGATATCTTGTGTGCATGCACACTGGTGCACCAGTTATGTGCACCCCTATTTATAAGTCTTCCTTTAGCCATCTTTGTTTTGGTGTACCTCAGGGTTCTGTCTTTGGGCCCTTATTGGTTCTGGTTTATTATATACCCCCTCTTCAGCACATTTCATCACTTTTAAAGACATATTTTATCACTGCTATGATGATGACGACATTCAGTTATAAATCTCTTGTAAGTTCATGAAGTATCCTAACTTACCTAAGTGCTTAGACACTGCTGGGTGGCAAAAAATATAAAGTTCTTTCTAGGGAGATGACTAAAAGTACACCCACAGAGACAGAGGTCAAAAGGGGAACTCCATCCTCAGAAACCAACTGCTAGAAATAAAAGCCCCATAAATAACCAGCTGAGGAGGAAGTCATGGTACTATAATCCTGTGGTATTTTAAACTACAAGTTTCGTCATGATCTCATAAAATTGTGCCAACGTGTGAAAACATGTCACAATACATCTGTTAGAGTAGCTGCTAATGATGATTTATTCATTTTAGGCATTAATTCATAAGGTATTTCTGATATTTGGACACTTTATTTTGAAACATGATTGTGATTTTATCATTAGAGAGTCGTATTGATGTGATGACCCATGATGACGTCTCATTTACTTGTATTTAAAACTTTAAGGTTCCCGGGGGATTCTCTAGTCTTCTTCATATTCTCTTCCTCCAGCCTTTTAATGCAACTTTTGTCTCTTTTATCTACATAAAAGATAAAGATTCATCATCATTCTGCCTTTGAGTCTTCTCATTTTCGGGGGGTTTTTGGGGGCAAAGCAGGAACTGAACTATGATTAATGGTGGAGGTGTTCCAGAAACCAAACAACAGTCTTATCTCTAAAACACACGCCGCATGGCCGTCCAGCAACGTTATCTCCTAACTGCAAATCCTAATGCCCACCAAACACACACACACACACACACACACACACACACACACACACACACACACACACACACACACAGGCAAAGATTAAAGGGAGGGCACAACACTGCGAGAAATATACTAAAGTAAAACAGAAAACTATGAATAATACAGAGTTAACTCAGTGTCTGATAGTGAAACAAAAAGCAGCTCCTGATCACACCTCAAAAATATGTGCCTGCCCCTTTAAGAGTAGGAAAATGAAAGTGTCAGACTTCCTGGGAACTTCCCCTCTGTGCTCTTTCTTCTCTCCAGGCCCAAACCAGCACACGTAAGTAAAGATCTCCGAGTCAAACTCCTCCTGTGACTTATAACGACTAAAGTTCAGGTTGTTTGGAGCTTCAGTTTGAGCCTGATGCTGCAGCACAAAGCTACGAACTCCCAGTAGATCCAGTCACATTCAGGCGTCCTCCTCAGCAGTTATTGTGTAAATAAAGAAATGTAGAAGTCAGGTTTCTCTTACTGACGTTTTTAATGGATTTAATGCTTTAAACAAACAAGTAATCCTCAGTGGCACGAACCATATGGGACATGAGTTATTTTCTTTATGAATGTTTTACATTTATGGCTCAAAATGGTGAAAATTAACAAGAAAAGTTTCTTTAAGTAGCCAGTTTTTAGTGTTTTCTACCAGAATATTTATATTTAGCCACATCATCTCTGTCTGAATCTAAAGTATTGCAGGCTGATGCATCAAAAGAGGTTAAATTTATGTTATATTTCATCTTGTTGTGGTTTATTATGAACCTTTGTGTCGTTTTCATTTTCTTAAATTGAACCTTAAACAATTAGAAATGTAAAAACAGATTTAGTTAATTAAATAATTAGAAATAACAAGTCTTCATAAATAATAATACGTTCAAGTTGGATAGAATAAAATAATACAGTGCAAGAAGCCATCAAAGTCGTAATAAAAACACCAAATCCTCAGTGTTGCTTTTAAAAAGTAAAATGTTTTCTGTTTTACCTTCATATAACTTGATTCCAAAATACATAAAAATCCACTTTATGCCTTAAAGCTGCTGCACCTTCACATGATCCTCCCTTTAAAATGTTTATGTAAAATTAATTGCATCTGTTGTAAAATTGCAAACAAACAAAGAAGATTAAAACTAATTAGTAGTCTTTATTAGGAGAAACATGGAAAGATGTTGAATTATAATTAGGGATGTACCGATACCACTTTTTTCAAAACCGATCCGATACCAATACTTAAAGCAGCACTCCGGAGGATTTCATCAGGAGAGCAGTTTTTGAATCTAGCGTCCAAAGGCTCCTCCTCAAAACATCTCGACACGCGCGTCCGGTCGCGTGTGCGCGCGTGCACGTGGCGCATATACTTCGGACATGAACTGTACAGCTCAATGTGTAGGGTTTAATCACTCACAGTTCACAATCTTATTCCAACAATACTACGAGGGTCTGAAGAGCCCTCTCTGTCCCTGCTGCTTCTGATATTAGCTCTGTTAGCAGAGAGCTGCTGCTGGACTCTGAAGCTGAACTTGACTCGGCCCTGGATGAACTTTCTGACCAAAATAAACGCATAATCCTGTCAAGCCTTGCCATTCTGTGAGGTGAAAGGTTTAAAAATAAAAATAAACCCGTCTTTAGCTGGAGAATGGGTAGGTTTTTAGTAGAAATGAGCCGTGAGTCCTCAGTGAACGGCTGAGACGGCAGAGAAACACACGGAGCGTCCTGTACGACAGCGCCCCCTACTGGTACAGGTTTGGTCGATGCGCGTGCATGTTGAGAGAATGCAGAAATTTGAATTTCATTGGCTGAAAAATGTCGGCGGCAAGAAATAATGGAAAGGGGTCTCTAGGAGGAAGGAGGGTCTTCATCAGAATGACAGATGTTGTGGAACTCAACCCATAGATCATAGTTTAGACCTGAAATATCATTTAAAACATTTAGAAAACTTTGATACAGAGAAAAATAATCCAGAGAGCCGCTTTAAATCTGAGTACGATACCGATACTTCTACCACACACAAAAAATGCAACAAATTGGAATACAGGTTTTATTTTTTTCTTCTCTGCTTTTTACAACAAGTGACTGAGTTAGATAAAAAAAATAAAATATATTAATAAAAATTATCACAAAACTAAAATATAAGGTGAAAAATAACCATTTTCTGTGATTTCACAGTGAAATTATTGCAGTTTTCCACATTTTAACCAAATAAAATGAACTATTTGGCACCATCTCCAGCTCTCAACCCAAACTGTTCCTCTTTAGCTCAATAGCTCACCCTAGTGTTCAATATAGGGAACTACAACAGAAATCACAAGTCACAGACAGTGAAGCCACTGGTATCGGTTCCTGGTATCGGGTAACTTTAACCAGTATCGGTATCGGTGCATCTCTAATTATAATGTTGCCTATGAGATTTTCATGGTTTCCAAGACTGAACATGCAAAAAATATTTGTGCAAATTTGTCTCCTGAACTTATCCGTTAATAAGTTAACAAATAAAGACCAAATATATCCAGTTAAAGAACAGTAGCTTGATTAGTTATAGGACATTTTAATGCAGCTCATCCAAGTCGTATTATAAATCAAACTGTCAAACTAAACTCTGTGCCAAGTCAAACCCAGACCTTTAAAATCCACCTTTTGTTCTGGATTTCTCACAGGATTAACTAAATTTCTTCATAGAATTCATGTTGAGACTTCGTGTCTCTGAAAGTAAAAACAAGAACTTTAAAATGACAAACAAGATCAGATCAGGAAAACTTTCTAAAAAACTGCTCATTATTTTCAGCATTGCATGGCAGTAGGAACACCTCGTCTGGCTAAAATGTTCATAATTAAACAAGGAAGTCAAAGATTGACAGCTGTATTTCTGGGGACCTCCCTCCATCAACAATCTGCATCTAGAGGTTTGATTGAAGAGCCTCGACCTCCATGGCTCCACTTCTATTAAACCTTCTAATAAAAGCTTTTGTTGTGCAACAAAATGAATGTTATCCTGTCATTTTACCAGACCTTTTGTTTTCTGTGTTTTAGAGATGGCATCCAGCAGCAGTATGCTAAGCGAGGAGCAGTTTCTCTGTCCCATCTGTCTCGATATCTTTACTAAGCCAGTCTCCACTCCCTGTGGTCACAACTTCTGCATGTCCTGCATCACCTCCTACTGGAAGGATGCACCGGTCTGCCAGTGTCCCATCTGTAAGGAGAGCTTTAATAAGAAGCCCAATCTGAAGGTCAATACCTTCATTTCAGAGCTGGCGTCACAGTTCAGAACACTCAATGTGACAAACAGCCAGTCAGAAGGTCAGCAGGTCAGCTCTGGATTTGTGGTGCTGTGCGATTTCTGCACGGATCCTCAAAACGCTGCAGTCAAATCCTGTCTGGAGTGTCTCGCCTCATACTGCGACGATCATCTGGAGCCGCATTTCAAAGCTTCTGGGCTGAGGAGACACTCACTGGTTGATCCTGTGGTGAACTTGGTGAACAAAGTGTGCAAGAAGCACCACAGGCTGCTGAAGCTGTTCTGTAAAGGTGACAGCTCGACGCTGTGTGACGTCTGCGTCAGCTCGGAGCACGTGAACCACGACGTGGTCCCCGTACAGTGGAGATACGACGAGATGAAGGATCTTCTGGGAGAAACGGAGGCCAAAGTGCAGCGAATGATTCAAGAACGTCTGCAGAAGGTGCAAAACACGAAGGCTTCGCTGCAACTAAGCAAGAGAGAAGCCGAGGAGGTGATAGCGAACGGCACTCAGGACTTGTCTGAGCTGGTGTTTGAGATGGAGAAGATCCAGGCGGAGCTCATCAGGGCGATGGAGGAGAAGCAAAAAACAGCAGAAGAAGAAGCAGAGGGACTTATTCGCGATATGGAGAGGGAGATCTCGGATTTAAAGGGGACGGCAGGGAAGCTGGAGAAAATCCGACAGAATAAAGACCAGCTTTGCTTTCTGGAGAGCTTCCCAGACCAGTCCCTGCTGCCACACACCATGGACCTGTCCTCACTCAGCTTCACCAGACACCTGAAGATCCAACACATGCATAACTCTTTTAGAGACTCGGTTTCTCAGCTACGCACCTTACTGACTAAAATGAACGAAGAGATAAAGAAATTCTCCAGCAGCACAGACGCATCAAACGAGGTGACGCTCAGGTACATGCAGCAGCATGAGGTGAACATCGCGCTCGATCCCGACACCGCTCACCCCCTGCTCAGTGTGACCTCCGATGGGAAACACGTGAGGTACAACACGGGTACGGGTTTGTGGGGGAACCAGGTTCTGAACCCCAACATGTTCACTGAGCATCTCGCTGTTCTGGGACTGAGAGGCTTCTCGTCGCGTAAGTTTTATTTCGAGGTTTTCGTTGGTCAGAAGACGGAGTGGTGTTTGGGCGTGGCCTCTGCATCGATCCAGAGGAACGGGTCGATCGTTCGGAATTCTCACTCCAGACTTTGGGCCATCTGGTTCCTGTTGGACAGGTTTGAAACCTTCAGCGCTGCAGGTGTGCCGGTGCACATTGGGAAGGTGGAAAGAGTCGGGGTGTTTGTCGACTACGACGGAGGGGAAATCTCGTTCTTTGACGTAGTCGGAGCGACACCCATTTACTCTTTTACCGAATGTCTCTTTACAGAGGAGCTCTATCCATACTTTAACCCCTGTGATAACGAGTACGGCTCAAACTTGGGTCCGATGATGATTGTTCCCGTTTCTAGAGAGGAGTGAGCAGAGATGGATGAGTTCTGATTATAAAAGAGTAAGCTAGCCCCTCACTGGGTTGTGTCTCTTTAGAGACCAGTTACAGACACAAAGTTTTGAGAAAATTTGCATATTTGTTCTTTAAATAACACTAAACTGAACTTTACTATAAGTAGTAAAGTCACATGGGGATACACTACAGCATGATTGCAACATGCAAATGTGCACATTTTGTCAAAATGTCTATTTTTTTGCAGATTCACCTGTTTGGTCACCAACCCCTCCCAAAGTTATGTTACACGTTTTTTCCACTTCTGACTCACAGAAATTGAATTGAGAAGAGACAAGTTCCAGAATCCGTGACTGTTTTGAAGGAATATTTTTCTCCTCGAGAATGCTGATCACATTTTTTGACCAGCTGATAAAGGCATACAATAAATATTCTTTAAAAAACAACAACTTATACTCGTGCCAATGACTAATAGTCATCTAGCTTCTCAGACACACTTTTCTATCGATTTCTTTTTGTTTCTTTTAAATTTTGCTGTTTTTTTTTAACCTGCAGCCCTTAAACAATGTTTAGACAACAACTGACAGAATGCAGGTTTGAAGACATAAAAAACCAAAACTCCCCACTTAATTTTGTTCAAGGTCACATAAAAGACCAGATCCTATCCCAGCATGAGTCCGTGGATGAGATTCGGAGTTCCCCCTGGATGTTTTCCCAGTTGCGATGCTGCAACAGAAACCAAGCAGCTAACCGCTCCAGGAAGTTAGAAAACTATCGTTCTAAAACTCCCATAAGTCATTGCCTGAAAAGTAGCGTAAAGACTTGTGGGATTGTTTTAGATAAATGTATTGATTAATGTCCAATCCGGTCCTGGAGGTTCACTATCCTGCAGGTCTTAGATGTTTCTCTGTCCCGTCACACCTGATTTGATTCAATGGGTGATTAAAAGGCTTCTGCAGAACTTGTGCAGGACAGTGGACTTGGAGGACCAGGATTGGACACCACTGATTTAGGCAGATAATCATTATGTTATTTAATTTTAATGTTGCTGCTGAGAAGGTTGAGTTAATATTATTGCCAGCATGAAAAAAGTGTGTCGTGTTTGTATTAATAACGGAGCTTCAGTTCACTAAGCTAGTGAACCTAAACTAATCTTAGGTGTAACTTTTCGGTGTTTATATTTGAAGCTGCATGGGATCACCACAAGGTGGCGATATGGGCTTTGTTTGTTAAAAGAAGAAATAGTTGTTCTATGTAAGAAAAAACATGTAGAAGAAAAATAGCACTGAATATTTATTCAGATTTATATTTAAATTAATTCTCTTAATTATCTCATATTTCTGTGGAGTTGCTTCATTTCGACCTCTGCAAGTTTATCATTAAAGTTGTTGTTTTTTTTTCTACAATAGTTTTTTTGGCATTTATTTCAAAAATCTGTAGAAACGATAATATGTTCAGCATTACATCGTGTTCATTTTGTCCTAATATTAATCATGTATCCTAAATTATTTAAGCTATTTGACATTTTTACTGTGTAAATGTTAAGTATTTAAATAAAATACAGTGCATGCATTAGGTGCTGTAATAACACTTTTACACTCGTCAAAAAATAATAAATATAAAAGGCATGATGTGAACCCAAACCAGTTTTTCACTCTTTTCTTTTGCCTCCTATTTATCCTAAAAACCTCCTGCTTTTTTTAAAATTCTGAATTTCACTTCCTCCTTCGTCTTTTTGTGTCATTGAGGAGCTTTAATTCATCACAACACCCGCAGCGCTCACACCCTCCTCGCTGCCACGACAACACTCTGCCCATCGCCATGGGAACGCTCAGCCTCCCTGGTCCTATAATCCATTTCCCAGCCACAATGAGTATTTGACACGGTTCACAGTCGCTGGCTCAGGGTGTCTGTGTGGCAGCGGTGTCTTTTTCACAAAACACTAACATGTCAAGAATTTGCTCAAACATGATTTGGTTGAGTTTTGTTCAAGAAAATAAAATAAATAAAATCATGTTTTAACCTGTTAAAGAGCTGAAAGGACCTGAGGTTTAATACGAATGCTGCTGATGGATGGTGTATTTCTTTATGCCTAAATTACCCTCACTTGTCGACGTGTGTGGATGTAAAATATTTCAGCCTGAGAAGGAGGAGCTCATCTCCCCACCCCCATCGCCACCACCATCATCATCACAGCCTTCACCCCTCTCAGGGATGTACAGCAAGAAAAAAAATGAAAATGAGAGGAAGAGTGGATGAGGGGGAGGATTTAAGACAGCGGGAGACGTGCTTTATGACAGTCTGAGTCAGAATGTGGGAAAATATAGAGAGGGAGACAAAGAAAGAGAAAAAACGCAGAGGATGGAGGGACGGATCCGCCTACCTGAGTTCTGCACCTCGTTTAAATAACTGTCCTGAGCCACCACCTGCACACAGAAAAACAGGAAGAGATTTAAACACTTGTTTTATTGGAACAAAATATTTGTAGTTTTTTTTTTCTTTATTTGTCATATTCTTACCGTACAAACAAAAACTATGAGACACAAAGCTAAATATTACAATAGAGTAGCACACACCGCATGGTGTTTTACAGAAAATACACCAGAGTTTAAAATATCAGCGTCATCATTTATTCTAAAACCACCAAAGAGCTTTAGTCACATCGGAGGAAACAAACAACAAACAAACAAGGATGTAGTGTCGAGGTTAAAGTCAGCAAAAAAGTCTAAACTCTTTTAAAAACCCATAAAACTTCAGAGGCCGACTGTATTTATACCATGATTATTTTAACTGAGGATTCTGGGTGTGTTTCCACAGAGAAAACTGTAAATAATGAGACATTTTATTTATGCGAGGTGCAGTCATTTGGCTACTAGCAGCAGCATCCAGCAGAAATCAGAACTTATTTCACAATAAAAGTCTCAACATGTACACAGTAGCTTTAATAATTCGTACTGTTATCCATTGAAGCTCAAATGGAGAACAGATTTAATAAATCCTTCAAATATTTTGAAGTATGTTTGAGACTTTTATTGTGAAGGAATAAAAGAAGCAGCCAAATGATAGCGCCACAATAAAAGTCCTCATTTTTATAGTTTATTTTGCAGAAACACCAAGAGCCTCAGTAAAATATTAATAAACAGAATAAATACAGTCAGCTTCAGGAGCATTATGGGTAAAAAGACTATGACTTTTTTCTAAAAGTATTTCCTTTAGTTCTGATTTGCAGAGATTATTTTGCATCTTGTACTCTAAGAGTCAAGATTAAAGGTTAAATAGCACATTAAAAACACCTTTACCATGCAATAATATGTATGTAATGTACATATTTACATAAATATATACTGTACACAAATACTTAATGACATAGGTCTACCATCAACAGCCACACAAGACAGCAGCTTTTGAATAACTGTTATTTTAACCACAATACATGAAGGGGTTCATTAATAATGGTGTGGTTTTTTTACTATGTTGATTTGATTTTCAGTAAAACCTTCTAAGATATAGAGTTTTATGGAATTTTCTAAAATTATTGGAAATAAATGCATACATAAAGTAAATCAGGTTAGAATGAAAATGAAAATAAATAGAAAAACAATGTTATTCTGTGAGTTTGAATCAAAGGTTGAGCAGAGCATCACACAGAGAAATGGTTCATACAGATGGCATTTATCTGGTGTAAAACTCAAGGATGATGGAGAAAAAGTCTCCAAAAAAGTATAAGTTATCAGAAAAATTCATAAAAGTTTTGCTTCTTTAAGGAGCGATATAAAAACGTCACAGAAACGTCTCATTTGCACACGCTCTTTTTTTATTATCTTCATTTTCAACATTGTGAATCAGCGGTCTTAAAACTTTCAACGGTTCTCACGAATTTAATGGTTTCTGCCAAGAAAGGAGTTGAGTCATTCATCAAGACCGCCCTCGAATGAATTTAGATCTGATCAGGATTCTAAAAGTTCTGCTGCAGTGAGGCTCTTAGAGAGGTTTCTGCTTCCTCCTGTAGATCAAATGTTTCTGACACGTTTACAAATGAGCTTCATTAAATCACTTCAAATACACACAGGTGTGTTTATATTTCTGAAATGCACTCAGAGGATGATACGAGCACACACACACATTTTCTCTGTGGAACAGCAGGAGCAAGGACGATGAAGTGCATCACATTTCACCTTCTCACAGATGATTTCTGATGTCACCGCTACAAAATACAGCACAAACATGCAGGGGCGGAGCACATCATGGTCCATGGAGTGGCCATGCCCACATTTCAGCTTGGCCTCCTGAAAGGCCACCCCACACCAACAACATTAAAACGAGTCTAAATTCAACTCATCTACTCACAGAACTGCATGTATAAAGAACTAAATAAACAATCTCTTCCAAATCCAATAAATCCTGGAGATTTATTATTCTGTGTTTTATTGAATAGCATTTGAATTTATTGATTGTTATTTGAGGTGTTTTATTCTGGTTTGTTCTGCTTGTGTTGTGAAGCACCTTGTGGTTTTCATCTTAAAAGGTGCTATTTAAATAAAGTTTACTTTTTTAAACCAAACAAACATTTTCCGGCTCTGGTTCTGCAGGTTCATCACAAACCCATCATGCAACCACCTCCCAGAGGAGCGCGCTCAGCTTAATGAGCACAAACAGGTGACCTGTGATGGCGAACATGAGTGCTGATATTTCCATTCATGTCATTCGCACGGCTCCATTACGGCGGTAATCTGTTGTGACGCTCTCACAGCTGTGGCCACTTCATGACCACACACACACACACACACACACACACACACACACACACACACACACACCAGAGACCCAAATGAATAAGCTACAAGTGTTTTGTCTGAAGAAAATGAGCATTTAAATGCCAGATTATGAGTCATAACCAATAAACTTGTGGATTTTTGTGTTTGAAATGATGATAAAAGCTTTCATATCTTGTAAAATACACAAAGTACTTTTTATATTCTGTTTGATTTTTTCCCTCCGAGGTTGTTTTGTGGCACTTTATGAACTTGTTTTTGTTATTTGGTGTTTTCTTTTCTTTAATCTGAAGACAGAAATGTTCAAAAAGGCTCTCGGGTTTAACGTCAAGAGGTTCTGAAGCATCAGACTCTCATCGTTACCCTTCATGAAACAGAACAGACTGAAACAAAGTTCACAGACGCCTCACTATTCTTGCTGACATTGCATTTCCAGCGCATTTGTATCTATTGCTAACCCTAAAACTACACTAAAAGTCAATTAAGCATGTTAATATCTCTAATACAAATCAAGCATTCCTCTAAGAATCTAAAACCTTCTGATTCACCAGCTTCATTTAAAACATGTCTTACTAATTTCAGATCAGATCAATTTATAATAATTATATTTCATACAAAATTGATATAAACTGACCAAAATGTAAAGATCTAAACATTTGCTGTACCCTCATTGGTGATGAATTTACCTGAAGCTGTAACATTTCTTCACACGACTTCTGATTGGTTGCTTTTAAATGAAAATAACATTCATTTCTGCAGCTTTTGATTCAGAACACAACAACGTTTAAAGGCTTCCAGAAGAATGATCATGTGGATTTCACTCACCACTTTATTAGGTACACCTGTTTCTTGACATAAACCAGCCAATCAGCTTCGTATAATCTAGATGTGGATTTGAAATAAAGATAAACGCATTGGTTGATTCTTTATAGGTGTTTTTGCAACACTGAAGCATCCTCTGACCTTCACCTGCTCTCCTGCCGCTTTCTGTTTCAACACCTTCCAGTTTGACTAACAGCTGTGTGACAGGGCGTGCAGCGATAGCTCCCATCTGGATGAAGGGTGAGGACGGGGAGGAGTGCGCCTCGCGCCGTGCATGCGTGTCTGAGCGCGTGAGAATCAATGAAGAGGCCGTTTAATTGGACGGGTTGCCAGTTAATTGGTTAAAATGCGGATGCGGCGCTCGTGAACGCCCCGACCTGCACCTGCTTTGTCACAAACAGCCCGTTTTCATACAGCTCCGGCATTAGTTTAATTATCAGCCTAATTAATCAAATAAGGAGCGGGTTATTAGAGCGTGACCGCCTCGGGACATGGCACCAAAAAAAAAAAAAAAGAACAAATCCATCCCCTCAGACTGAAGGGTTACATACCTCCGCCAGCAGCGGCAGCCAGAGGCAGGCGGATCCGATCAAGCCCAACATTTCCCGGCTGCTGAGAGCCATCCTTCCCGGCCGCTGTGTCCGTGTCATAGCCCGAGCTGCTGCCGCTCCTCTCCCATCTCTGGGTCCAACCTGTCCGGGAGGTGAAGCCTTCTCCTCCTCCTCCTCCTCCGAGCGCCGCTCCGGTGTGATGGTGTCGCTATGTGGGAGGTGTAGAAGGCAGGGTGCGGCACTATGAACTGGATGGAAACACACACACATACACACACACACTGATCCAATAGTGTTGAGCTTTGCAAAAAGCATCCCCCCCCTCTCTCTCTCTCTCTCTCTCTCTCTCTCTACCTCCCTCTCTTTACACTCACATTTGGGTTTGTGGGTTTTCAGCTCCTGCTGTACTGCGGACAGTTTAAACTGGAAATGAATGCAGTAAAATCAGAAGCCACTTTTAATCCACATCTATTGAATGCACTGGTTTCCCTGGATGAATGTCTTTAACTGTAAAGAGCTGACTTGGTAGAATTTAATTTGCAATCAGAGTTCAAGACTCAAATCAGCACTGGTGTAATTTGAGAAATTTTAAAACGGATGCATACAGTTAGCTAACTTTTACAAAAATAAATCATCCTGTTGGATGTGTAAAGACGGGGGTCTACTTTGTATTTGGAGATGCATCTTAGACATTTGCACTGGAGCAGAAATGACCAAGATGGGAGTCAACCTGCACATAAAATGAAACCAAAGTTTCCCACCTGGAAAATGTGGAATGCTTTGTCTTATTTGGGAATGATTCTTTACCTGAAGCAGCTTTTTTTTTTTTTTTTTTGGTTTCTAAGGGATGGTGGGATGGAGTGAGAGACCAACCAGCAGATTGGGGTTTCATCGTCTTTTCCAATCTGCAACACTGTTTCACTGCATGCTTTGAGAAAATAACTGCTAGAACACCGCATCAAAACGACTAAAATATCTCAAAAACATCACTGAGGATGGATGGACGTTTTCCCCTTGATGTCGCTTCTCTTGCTAGTAAATCTGATAAAACAATCATTTTTGACAGGAAACCTTCAAAACTGAAGTCAGCAACAACTCAGCTGATAGTGACATTTTTAAAGACTTTTCTATTATAGCTCTTGACAAAACTGCATGAAAGTGTTTGAATGTTGTGCATTTGAAGATGATCCAAGCAGAAGTATTTCCCAACACTGCAGATAAAAACAGAGCCATCTGACAGCCTGTTTTGTCTCCACTCAGCAGGACTGCACTGGAGAGAAAATCAGCTCAGCTTTTTTCAGCTCTTGAGGATTTCACATGTCGTCAGGTCGCCAGAAAACACATAAACCAGCAGGAGGATGGATGCTAATATGCATGTTGATCATTGTTATGTATCATTTGGTGACAGTTGAGGTGGTTCGGGCATCTTCTTCTGGCTGGAGGTCAACCCAGAACAACCTGGAGGAAGTAAATCTCCTGGCTGGCCAGGGAACGCCTGGAGGTCCCAGCAGAGAGGCTGGAGGACGTGACAGGCGAGAGGACAGTCCCTACTTGAGATGCTGCCCCTGCGACCTGGACCCGGATATGCAGAGGAAAGCAGTGTAACTGAAATGCTAACACAAGGGGGAAACTGTGAAGGGAAGAGAAACTGAATCCCCATACCTTCAGGATTCCCTTTGGAAACGAGGTTCTCAATCTTAATGAGATTTAACCTGATTAAAATAAATAATAAAGTAGATTTCACCAGCGTAAAATGAGCTTCTGGTCAGCTACCTAACTTAATCACATTTTCTGTTTCATTTATCTGAATGATTTCATCTCTAAACTGACAGGCTTTTGTAAAACCAGCTTTGTGCCTTCTCTGTCGCACACCATCCATCATCGCTCCTCTCTGCCGCCTCGTGAAGCCTTGTCACTCTTCATCCACAAACAACTGAAAAATATCAGAACTTTAGACAGCTGTCAGTCCTTTTCTTGTTACATTCTGGACTCTTTACAGATCCTCCTCTCGCAGAACGAAAGCAATGAAATTTCTGTTTCCTAAATTTTCTGCAGCAAATCGAGCACTCGGGTAATGTTTCTTTATCCTCTGTGATTCCCTGAAGCTGTGTGAGAGAGATTAGCTAAATTCATCTACTTCACAGTTTTGTTTTACCCATGAGCCCCAGGGTGGGAGATTGCTTGTGAAATTAACTTTTTTTTTCTTTAAAGTTGTGTAGTTTTCTCTGCCAGCGAAGCCTTTGATGTTGCAGTTTGCCGATAACACAAATCCAATTTATCTTATCGGAGTCCCCAATTTCTCTTATCGCCACTGCCATCTTTATCTCTCTTGTTATCAGAGCGACTCTTTCCTCCGTTTCTCTTCTTCCTGATTTCCTCTTTATTGCATTCTGTGTGTGTAAATGACTTAGATGCACCTGTGCAACATAAAATCAATGCATCCTGCACACACACATGTTTATGTACAGTGCAGCGTGCGTGTGTGTGTGTGTGTGTGTGTGTGTGTGTGTGTGTGTGTGTGTGTGTGTGTGTGTGTGTGTGTGTGTGTGTGTGTGTGTGTGTGTGCCAGTCTCTTTCTCCCCTTGACTCCACCCAAACCCACATGCAGCCCTGGACGAGAGTTGGCATCACAATGATTTTTGCAAACGTCTGGTTGTTATGGCAACGCAGCAGCTCCTCTCAGTGCATCAACCATCCTGGTTGTGTCCAGAACAAAAGAGAGAGGGAAAAAAAAAGAGGATGAAAATAATAAAACGGTTATGGAGTCGCTGCTCTGCGCCTGTCACAACGAATTGCTGCTAATAGCCTCAGCTTTGAAGATTAATCTCAAACAAGCGCTCAAACACAGAATCAAAATATGAATTGAGTGTGTATTAGGGTTCTATACCCAGAAGCACTTCCTAAAATCCCATTACACCCCCCACCCTTCCAGCTCCTCTTATGATTTTTTAGAGGATCCAATTCCCACAGCCAAGACAGTTGGTATGGAAACGGATCAGTAAAGCTCCAAATCTCTCCCTTTAACGACTCATTACCAGTTTCTGCTGCACATTATTGTCATTATTTTGGAGCCTCAGCAGCAGGAAGCACCATCACTAACCCGGATTGCTTCGGGGAGGAGGAGGAATGTGTGGACGGGCTGGTGAGCGCCGTGGTGATCATCGTTTTTGCCTGCACACTCCCCTATAACATTTCAATTTCCTCCCATGGTGCATCTCACATTCCCTCACTTCCAAATCCATTATTGTGCTGATTCTCTTCAGCGTCACGCCGAAAACATGAGTGGAATTCATGCTTTCTCTAATAATTTTCCTCTAGGTGGAATTAAAGCGCACACGAGGTCCAATTCTGTTGTTTTGGCATTTCACACTTCATCAAGCTGGAGCTGCAGAACAGCATCAATAAAAGCAAAAACGCCACAGTTGTAGGTAGAAGAAGCACAAACAGTATTGATTCTGACTCTGAGAGAAATTCTTCTTCTTTTTTCTGCCCTCTCATCACAGCCACAAAAAGAAGAAACCAGGATGGGTGGATGTGAAGGGTGGAGCAGGGAAAGTGGAGAGCAGGGTGAAGATGAAAGGGCCCCGTCTAAGAAGGCTTAAGCAGCGAATCTTCAGTCAGGTGAGCAAAGTAAGTCAAGACTCCTGCAGCTCAAGAACCGCTCACAAATTCACACTCAGCTTCTGGTTAAAGAGACACGTAATAATCAGGACTTTATGCACAGTTGGACATCATAGATATCCTTTAATGGAAGAAATTAACACCATTCTCAGCATAAAGTATTTAAAATCCTCATAATAAATATTTAAAGATGGATTTTTGTGGAGATTGCAATCATAAATTAAATGATCAGCCATTTATTTTAAGGAAAATCTCAAATTTGGTACAAACGTCCACATTAATCATTAGGATTTATTGGCTAAGGTTATTTTAAAGAATTGCATTCAATAAACAATTGTATTTTCTAAAAGTCAACTTTACTGATTCATCACGATGTTTTCTGGCAGTTACTTTTATTATTTTGTGTTCACATGTCAGTGCTCTGAGTTATGTTATTCTGTGCAAACAATGCACAAATCCTTTGGGTTGGACAGTCTTGCACAATCAAAATGATTTCTACAGAGTTTGGATTTTATTCATCCAGTAAAATGTCTCCTAAGTCTAAATAATAATCCTTCATATTGCAATAAAATAGACCTTAACTCCACTTCAGACCTGTTATTCCTCAGTATGTTAGGAATCTCATTGCAGAAAATAATTGGTTAGAACTTCCGTTTTCTAACATGCACTAAAACATCTCTGCACCATTTGTAAACTGGATGCAGTTCTTTTAATCACAGAGTGACCAAAGGCTGAAAGCATTTTTCAGCTGTAAGTTTCACTTTAATAAGCAGCACAACATTCATCATAAGAACAAAGTTCAGATGATCCTGGTGGGAGTTTTGTTCTGTGATTACAAGACAAGTTTCTGCACCGACAACAGATGCTGAAACCTTTAGCTCTCAATGAGAAGTCAGAAAGTTTAATGTGACCACGGAAATAGCCATAGCCTTGTAGGTGGAGGTTATAGAGCTGAGTTATGAGTCACTGCAGGTGCAGGAATGTTAAATCCTTAAAATACACTCAATGCAAAGGTGAAGCTAGTGTTTTTCTGGTGCCTAATACAAGATTGAAATTAATTGTGTGAATGATGTTTTAATTTATAAAAACGAAAAGATCAGAAAGTAATAAGAAAAGAAGATGAAGAGACTGATTCTTCATCCTCCAGCTTCATCACCACACAGTTCATCATCAGTAAAGGAAGCACCCTTCAAAAAGAATGTTTCTGTTTCTGATCTGAAACTAAATCAGAGCTCTAATCATGAGTTTTGATTTGTTAGATAAATAATTTACCGATGTTCTCTGTGTGTGTCTTCTTTGTCTAGACTGACTCGAGAAATGTTGGATTTTTCTTCCTGATCACAGAATTCAGACTGAAAACTGAGACCACACTGCCACCAACTGATGGGAAACGTTCATATAAACCAACAAAAGGATGACAACAGACTCATATAGTACACCACCTAAAGGGTAGGTCTAATCACACATTTTTATAATTTTTTTCTCAAATGAATGTAAATCTCTGATAAGTTATTTTTCTGCTGAGATCTTTGATAAGGAGATGTTTTACTCATTTATATAATTTAACTTGTTAATGATGTGTATCTCATCTAAAAACATATTATGTGTGTAAAATACACTTTTTAAACTTTTTAAACATACTTTCTCCTGTTTCTTTATTCTTTTATTTTGGTGCAGCGCCCCCGTGTGGTGATGGTGACTATGTGCTTTGTCGTTTTTTGTAGGCAGGAAGCCAACAGAGTAGCAGGTGTACTGTAGTGATGCAAAACTGACAGCGAGGCAGGTCTGCGCCGGAAGTCTAACGTCTGATCTTCAAAATAAAAGCACATTTTAAAAAATCTCGTTACAGAAAAATAGCAAGTCACCATAAAATGTATAAGATTCAGTAAAATGCTAATTATATTTCAAATAAATTAAATTTGCTCAAGAAAACACTTTAAAAGTCACCAAAACATTTTTTATTCCAGTTTCTTTTCAAAGTCAGACTGAAAGAAAAGAAAAGCATTGCCACAAAAATTGTCATTTTGGTTGCTCAAACTACATTTTTCAAATAAAAGCTGCAAAATTAAATATAGGTCTATATGTTTATATGAAAGCACATATTTTAATAATCTGTTGTCATCACATTTTTCTCACTCAGTATTTGAGTGCACTCTCTGTTCACCTTTATTGAACCGTTTTAGTTCTGTTAGTTACTTCATTTTCTCTTTTTCCTCGGTGCTGATTTGAAGAGCACTGCAAAAATATTCTAGGCGCCAAAACTTTGCATTGCATGAGATCAAAAGTTGCTAATAAAACCTTTTGATTCTAAAGCAAAATATGGTATAAAGTTAATCTTAGAGGTAAACTGTTGTTAACTTGTGTTGTTCTTTCAGTTTTCTTGGTGTCTGTGTTTTATTTGATGTACAAAATACCTGCTGTTAAATACATCTTATTTGTTCCGTGTATACATAAAAGTTTAATTTTTAAAGTTCATGTGCCTGGTTTGTCCTTTATTGTTTTCTGGGAGCATATTATTATTGTTGGTGTTGTGAAATGCTATTATTGTTATTTTATGTTACTTTGTTGTAAAATTTACCTAAAAGTAATTTTGACGAATTGTTTTTTTTTTTTTTATTACAAGTGCATCATTTCCTTTAGGTCTTATGTCCTCTGCCTGAATGTCAGCTGCAGCGTTTATTTTGAAAATCCAAACCGGAAACGCGCCCTGATCAGAGCGCAGCGGCGTTTCGGCGGTCCGTCTGTCCGCCTCCTGCACACCGGAGCCGGCTGCTGCGGGCGGAGCCGTTTTGTGATCCCGTCCCGTTTCCAGCAGCATGTTCCTGAGAGTCTGAAGTCTATACTGAAGACCCTGGAGGTAAAGATGCTGACAGACACCATAGTAGAGGAGGAATTTGAGATCAAGGAGGAGGAACCGTGGTACGACAAGCAGGACCTTGAACATGGTACATTTCCTTTTATGTCTTTGTGATGAAAATGAAAGATAAATATTCATGTTTTCTTTTTATATTTAAACATTAAAGATAAAATAATAGCTAAATAGTGTATTATATTAATATATTTACTATACATTTATATGAGTAAAAATCAATTTTAAACCTTTAGAGGTTAAATTTGAATCAATTAGTGTTTGATATTCTGAGCATACTCAGTTTATTTCACTCATTTTGCTTTTATTTTGTATGGTAATTGTATTTTAGAAAAATTATAGGAAAATCCTGCAGAAAAAAGCAGGAGTCAGCAATATGGTCTCACATAAAGGTGACTTTAGCTTCCCTTCTGCATTTCATTTTGTGCTCTCACACTAATTTGTCAATTTGTCTTTTTGCATACTTGCATGATTTAAAAGTTGCAATTAGGAGAATACAGCTTCATTTAAATGTCTTAAATGTCAATCTGAATAAAATTCAGATTTTAATGATGGAGGGGAAACAGGATCACAGGGTTCCTGTCATTAAAAGAAGCTGCTAGCAGAGATCTTCATGCACTGAGGTCGCCATGTTTCTCCTGCAGACCTGCAGCTGGCTGCAGAGCTCGGGAAGTCTCTGCTGGAGCGGAACCGGGAGCTGGAGCAGGGTCTGCAGCAGATGTACACCACCAACCAGGAACAGCTGCAGGAGATCGAGGTAAACCCACCATCGGATCTTCTGACAAAACCGGGAGCTCCAAACACTGAGTTGTTCCTATATTTGCTTTTAAATTAAATTAAATCTTGTGTGCTACCCTGCAAACTCTTATTAAGGATTAAAAAGTACAGGATTAACTAAATTTATCTGGATTTAAGAAGGCATGTCCTTCACTTCTACTGATTTAGTTTACCAGATCAATAAAGCCTCTTTAAACCTTTAAAAACATTAAAACCTGTAATCAACCTTCTCAGGCCATTAAACACTATTTGTCGAGGTAAAGCTTTTTGTTTTTAACCTGGAAAATGATTATGAACAACATCAGGCCACACGTGTTTCAGCTCTTTCCCTGTATGAACAGTGACTTTAGAACATTACATCTCAGATTTGAGTTGAAGCAGGTTTGAATCAGGTCAGTGTTTGTTGTCTGGATCTAATAACCTGGACGTCCCTGCTGATTTACAGACCTAATCTCCTAAGAGCTGAACTTGTTCACGATTGATTACCTGATTTACCGTCACTGCTGATTCAAGCAAACTAACTAACTGAGGCGGAAAATCATTAAAACAAACATCCAAAATAAGGTTTATTAAATGAACATGTACATTATTTCTATAAGGAGTGTTGCTGTCCACACTAATGTTAAAGGTGCAGGTTTTTCTCAGATGGAAGATTCAAGACATGCATCCTGTATATTCTTATATTAATTTATTTGTTTAAGTTTCTTGTGTATATGTGTGTAAAAAAATTCTAAGTATTGTTTTTGTTCTACCTCAAAAGTCCAACCAAGGACTAGGTTTGCAAATTAGCCTGTGGCTAGAAAACCTCTGTAAAAAACAACGGTTGCATTGTCCCACATTGTAACATTGTCTTCTTGTGCTGTCCTTGATAAATAGACTAAACTAAACTAAGATGTCCTGTGAGTGATAAGATAAAATGTTCTCTGAGATTTTTGGAAGCATAAGGTGTGTCTGGGAACTGAAAACAGCTCCGTTTTCAGTTCAATTCACTTCTGAAATAAAAGAGTTAAAAATCAAAGATTTGATGGGATTTTTACGTCTCCTTAAGGCAGGGGTTGCTGCCTCCTCATTTATTGAGGTTGAAATCACCATAGCAACCACATAGCCAGCTGATTAGTTAGTTGGATTATTTCATCCTTACCTCTCTATTCATCTCACACCAGAACATATTTTGAACATAAACCAATTTTCTCTTTGTGTCAGTACCTGACAAAACAGGTGGACCTCCTCAGGCAGGTCAACGATCAACACGCCAAAGTCTACGAGCAGCTCGACGTCTCTGCTCGAGAGCTGGAGCAGAATAACCAGAAACTGGTTCTGGACAACAGGACGGCCCAGCAGAAGATCCAGGGGTAGGAATAACAGTGATCTGGAAAAAAAGAGATTCTTTTAGGCCAAAACTTAACTGAGTTTTTTTTCTTCACAGGCTGACGGAAACGATGGAGCTGCTTCAGACGCAGGTGGAGGAGCTGCAGCATCAGGTGGAGCAGCTGAAGTTGCCTCGAACGTCTCCACCCACAGAGAAACGGTCTCCTCGCAGCAGTCAGAGTGCGTCCTGCCTGCAGGAGCTGCAGAACACACTCAGGTGAGGAAATAGCTCCAACTTCACGCACTACAAGCAATGTTATGGTTTCCTTCAGATTACCAATATCTTAAATTATCTTTTTAAGTTGAAAAGTTAGAAAAGGAAATTAAATAACTAAATAAAATAATTTTAAAAAATGAAATTAAAAGGTTAAAAAGTACGGGCTTTCAAAAATGGAAAGTAAATAACTAAATAAAATATTTAGAAATAAACAGAAGAAGAATTAAAAAGTTATGTTCAAAGAAAAACTAAATAACAAAAATCATTTTAAATTACATAAATTTTAAAGTTAAAAAGTACAATTTTTTTATTAACTAAATGAAATAAATGTTAAAAATAACAAAAACAAACAGAAATGTAAAAGTTAAAAAGTACAAATGTTTATAAACAAATTCATGTAAAAATTTTAAAACGTCCTTTAAATGGTTAAGGCAGTCAAACCAAAAGGTTTTTTTTAATAATTAGTTTTGATTCTCTTTCTGTCTGATCAAATAATCTGAGCTGCTTTGTCACTGATCCAGAAGCTCGTCTTCATAAGCTTCGATTGGTCAATCCTCCCCCCCGCCGGCTAATCCTGCAGCATGTTTCATTCTGAGGCCACTTCCTGTTGGTCTGTATTCGGCTCCATTCAGTCCCTGTCATATGTAATCCTGTCAGAACGATCTCTGAAAAAATCCAGGTGGGTCAGATTAGAGGAAGTCTCGTTGATAAGGACGGGACGGCGTCTGAAGTCCGAGTGCAGCGTGGTGGAGGAGGTTGGAAGGAAGGAGGTCAAAGTCTGAGACTCAAACGTGGGTCGATTGATTTTAATCTAATCGCTTTGGCTTCTCGATTAGGGTTTATTTTCTCTACTTGTTGCTCCTTTTGTGTTTTCTTTCACAATAACAACAAAACCTATTTAAATCTGAAGCTCTGTGTTCTTACAGCGAATTAAAACATATTTTTGTTTATTTCAGCGTCACATAGATTAACCTCAGAGCACTTAGGCTAAACTTGGCTCATGAACTTTGACCCTTTAGCTCTGCGTGTGTTTCACCTTTGACTTAGTTTAGCTTATTTTAAAGTGGCGACGTCATAGATTAGAAGGAACACACAGTTATATAACGCTAGACAGAAATAACTGATGGGAAAAAACGTTTCATTTAATTATCAGCTGTTAATTTAATTATATTAAACTAAACTGTAAAGACATCTAGTTACATTATTGTAGTTTTTATAAATGTAGACTAAATTTGATTTGATTTAACAAGCTTTTGGGACTTTAATATATATTGATTATTCCATTTTGTGATGTTTCATATTATGCAGAACAATCAATAACTTTGGTAATAATCAAAATATTTCCCAAGAGAAACCATTTCTCTGAACAAAGATCCTCTTATTGCCGCTCAGTTGCGCGTTGAGCTGTGTCACATGGTCCATGTCAGCCAATGAGCTTTGTTTAATTGTTGGAACATTTCTGCAAACCATGTTAGAGGTTGAGCTGCAGAAAGGAGTGGATTGAATTTGTAGAACTGTTAGTAAAAGTCCAAAATGGTCTCATAAATGAGAAATGTTTATGAAGTTCCATGCAGTCACCGAGCAAAGCTTCTCCTCCCAGGATTCTGGTTACCGTGGTAACAAGCCTTAATATACAGTGGTGTGAAATAGTCTTTGAGTTGCTTTTCTTTGTATGTTTTTCACACTCTGTGAGAAAGTGATTGTTACAACTGGTTTATCACATCTTTGGAAAGCTGCGTTCAGTTTCTCCAGCCTGATTCCTGCCATCCTGTTCTCAATCAATAAATCATATAAATAGAAACTGCCTGACAAAGTGGCGTAGACCAAAAGATCCTCAAAAGCCAGAAATCATGCTGCGATCCAAGAAAGTTCAAATGAGAAACAAATTAATTGAGATGTCTCTGTCTGGAAAAAGTTTTAAAAACATTTCTAAAGCTGAGGGACTTCAGAGAGTTATTATCCACAAATGATGAAAACATGGAACCGTGGAGAACCTTCCTGGGAGACCAAACTAACCCCAAGAGCAGCGACGACTCATCAAAGAGGTCACAAAAATCTGTTCATGACCTCACCTATAGGTTCTGCAAAAGAACAATGATCCAGCAAACACATCAGCAAGTCCACCTCTGATTGGCTTAAGAAAACAAAATTAAGACGTTGGCGTGGCCTAGTCAAAGTCCTGTCCTGAATCTGATTGAGATGCATGACCTTAAAAAGGCTTCATGCTGGAAAACCCTCCAGTCTGCCTGAATTACAACAAATCTGCAAAGATGAGTGGAGCTGGAATTCCTCCACAACCTGTAAAAATATTATTATTTTTAGAGGTTAGTTCAAGATTTGCAGTTTTATTATCTGAGGACGGACGTTGCATGTTCTGCTGTCTTAGATTTGTTCTGCTCCACCTTCAGCCCCTCCAACTAAAACTGAGGTGATGGTTTGATGAAAGATGCTCCTTTATTTGTTATTTTCGTTGTTTTTATGGCTGATGCTGTGTTATAAAGAGGCTGTATTTCTCTTGTAGTGATCAAACTGAATGTTTCCTGTCTGCTCAGGTCCAGCTGTGATCCTGATGACCACTCAGACGATCTGGAGTCCTCTGTCGCATCATGGCATGAAGAGGAGCAGGCGTCGCTGCGACAGTCGCTCCACGCTCTTCAGACGCAGTTTGCCACTGAGCGCGCTCGCCGTGAGGAGGCGGAGCGAGAGGCGGGGCTACTGGTGACAGAAAACGCAGCTCTGGAGCAACAGCTGGCGGGGATGGAGAGATGTCAGGTCAGATCATTATCTCATGTAGTGAATCGGTCTCATTAAAAGTTTGTTTGGTGATTTTTATTCTTTTTTTTTCAGGTCAGAGTGTCTGAGCTGGAGCAGGAGGCTGAGGAGCTTCGTCAGCTCTGGAAATCAGAATCCTTTTCAAGATCAACCCGGTCGGACATCATCCACGGCCTGCTGCCACACTCAGTGTTTCTCAACCCAGAGGAGGAGAATGAAGGAGAGCCGGCTGCAGCTAAAAGCCCAGCCGTCCTGAAGCGATGGGCTAGTGAGCGGCTGATGAAAGCCACACAGGTACCCGACTCTCCCGACAGGATCTACGACCACGAGTGCTCCTGCGTGCGCCGAGCCGAGGTGGTGAAATACAGAGGGATCTCACTGCTGAACGAAGTGGACGCCCAGTACAGTGCCTTGCAGGTGAAGTACGACGAGCTGCTGCAGCGCTGCCAGCTGGGGCTGCAGGATGAGGAGGAGGAGGACAAATCAGTGCAGTCCTCAGGGATCGGCGCAGCTCGTTCAGGTCCAGCTGACACGGAGGACTTTCACCAGCCGGAGTATAAAGAACTTTTCAGGGAAATCTTCTCCCGCCTTCAGAAAACCAAAGAAGACCTGATGGAAAACAGAGGAAGACCCTCAAACTGATTAGCTGCTGCAAACAAAACCAGCAGATGTCTTCCAACTACAGAGCGAGTCAACAGAAAGACTGTCAATGACCAGATGGTGATTGAGTCAACAGAATGAGTGATTCTAGTGAGAATAGGGCTAAAATAAAAGCAGCTCTTGGTTTCTTTTTGCACAGAAACACCGGTGCCTAAACCTCTGAACAATCACTTTACCTCACAGCTCTGGTCTCAAGCGCTCCTGTGGAAACTTCTTAGAAGTAATTCAGACAAAAAGCTGGAAACACTTCATTTTAAAGGTTAAGCATCATCCTGATGTAAATTTAGTTTTAATTCTAACAAAAAACATGGAGACTTAAGATGGGTCTTTAGTTAACACTTTTTAAGTTAAGGTGAGCTCATTATTGGTCTCCATGTGCTACTTAGTGAGATTTTAGCCACAGTTTTCACACATTTTCTACAGTTTCTTTGCAGCTTGTGTACAAAAAAAGAAACATAAAAAGGGAAAAGGAAGACAAAGCAATAAAGTTGATGCACAAGCCAATAAATCATCAGTCTACATCTTCAGCTGGTTTACTCTCAAAAGCTTGTAGTTGTTGTCTTTAGAACTTCTCCTAAAATGAAAAAGACTTAATAGAAACGAAATGAAACTTTATAAAATGTGTTTCCAGTTCATCTGATGCTTGTTTTGTCATTTATAAAGTGGTAGTTGTGCCTAGAAGACCAGTGTATACTGGGCTTAAAATGCATTTTAGAGTTAGTTCAGATGAGAGGATTTCTGTAACGTGTCTCTGAATTATTCCTGTAGGTTTGCTCCTCTTAGTGATTGTAAAGTTGACCAAAGTCTTTACTTGATCACCTGTGAAAGCTTGATGAAGGAACGTGTAGAAACTTCTCTTTTGTGTTAGTGAGTCCTTGTTAAGCTGAAATGTTTGTAACGTGATCTGGAGATGCACTTTAGAAATGCACCAGGTGTTATCAGTGTTGCTTTGGGACTTTTTTTATTTAAAGCGTTCGACCTTTAGCTGAATAATCTGTGATGATGTATTTTCACCTGTGACGTTACTGCTATGAGCCATAAAATATGAAGCAATCTCAGACCGCTGCTGCGTCTTCTTCTACCAGTTTATTTATAGTTATTCCACGACCTTGCCTGAGGATCCTGCAGACTGCTGCAGTTGGTAGCACTGTTGTCTTGCAGCAAGGTTGCAGGTTTCATGTTCGATTCCCGGCTGCAGCTCTTCTGCGTGGAGTTTGCATGTTCTCCCCATGCGTGCAGTTTCCCCCTCATACCACAACATGCCTTATAGGCTAAATATTGTGCATCACTTTGAGTATTGATGCAGAATATCAGTCTGTCCATGGCAGTTTTCTTGGAGCGACGTGGCTTCTTTGCTGCCCTTCTTGACACCAGACCCTCCTCCAAAGTTTCCACCCTTATTCTGTAGTTGGATCAACTATAGGAGGTGGTCCTGGTGCTGCTGGACTTTCTTTGTTGCCATGAAGCCTTCCTCACAAATGCAGGTGGAGATTTTAGGATTAATTTTCATGGTTTAAAAAACGGACATTGCAATTAACTGCCATTAATTTTATAAATCTTTATAACAGTTTATGCAACTATTCTAAAAGTTGTGGCAGCAAACTTTGCAACAAATAATCTTCATATTATTTCTCAAAACGTCTGGCCATGGCTGTGTGTTTTAATCTAATGGTTTTCAAACAGGTTTTTTTAAGAGCTGCTGATTCACTTATTGGAAAGTTCAATTTTACAATCAGAAAAAGCTCCTAAAACCTTCATGACCTGATAAAAAGCTTTTCAGATAAAGTTAGTCCAACATGTACCAACCCTTAAAGCTCCAAATGTTTTGAAACACCTTACATTTTTGAATTATGGTCCTTTAATCAAATCTAACAAAATCTTTGATGTTCTTAGAGGTAAACTTATTTGGAGTTCCTGCAGGAAGTAACTGGACTTTTTTAATCTCTTCAATTTCCAGGTGGAGGTAAATCACCTTCAGGACCAAGAATATATTCATTTCCTTCTGTTGAAGCTCACAGGGCTGCAACCCTGATGCCTAAATATCCACAGGCACATCACGATGTATCAGTTTTACACAAACCATTTTGCTGTAATGAGATATTAAACACATTTTTCTGTTGTGGCAAAAATTGAAGCTGAAAAAACTTTAATAGTTTGTGTACTTCACAACTTTTTCTTTAAAACTTTGAAGTTTTTGCCTCATTTGACTTTAGTTAGATTTCTATCTTTAACTGGCACCACAGTTGTATTTTAAAATTTTAACTGGTGTAAAAAGAGCATTTTTCTACTCTTAAATTGTTTTCATGAAGGGGTTCTACAAAAGCATCGTCTGATTTCTACAGCTTTGTCCTGAAGAGGCACTTTAGATGGACTTTCCAGTCTTTATGCGTTTTTGAACAAAACAAAATTTCCTTCCAAACTGCATCTTTATTGGTTCTGTTCAAATATCAGTCACTCCAAGAAAAAAAACCATTTGAAAACCTACATCCGCCTTAAAAAATAAACTCCACTTGTTCCTTAAAGTTTGTCTGATTAACAGAGGAAAGCAGATTCCAGGTCCATATTTCCCAAACCATTCAATACTAACTTGACCAGTTTTGTGTTCTTTAAGTGACTCCACATGATGCATCCTTACAGTTCACCTTTATAACTTGTGCATAAAGGATGTGATAATAAAAAAAATCCACCATAAGGTTGTTAATTAGGCTGTAATCACACAAAAAAAACCTTAATAATAAACCGTAAATTTATTTATATTTGACTTTCTTCATCTTTTTAAAGTCAGTTTCTTCTCACGCTTCCAGCTTTGAGGGAGTTTGTTCTCCCACTGCGTTACAGTTTAAGGTCAGAAATGTCTCCTTAAATTCTTCTGAGCAGCGCAGCAGCGTCTGACGTCTCTGTCCTCCAATCACGAGCCGGCAGACCTGAACCAGCTGCTGTGATTGGTTTATACGTCTCTCTGCCCTCCCATCAGACACGTGGGAGAGGATTTGATTATCAGGTGGAGACCAAAGGGGGGGCAGATTCTCAGGGTCAGGACTGTAGCGTTCCCTTGAGGTACCACATTCCTGCATGGCTGCTGCAGCATTCCTGGAACAATAACATACAGGTTAGAATGGTGGGAGCAGAAGGTTAGCGGTGGAGATTCAGTCTCGCTCTTACACGTAGCAGCCGGTCTATGTCGGCTTTAGACGCATCTCCGAGCTCCTGAGTCAGTTTGGCTTGGATCATAGACCGCCTAATGCGGTAGTTCTTCGTGAACAAGTCGTAGAGCAGCCGACGGTGCTGCAGGAGGAAAACAAAAAGACTTGGACTACTGGAAAATAACAAGCTGGACAATCTTGGGGAAATGCGACTCAATAAACCCAGGGAAATTCAGAGTTTGAGAGAGAGAGGGTTTACCTTATCGAAGTCGTCTCCTGACTCCCACAAGCCGAAAACCTTCCGTTCATCAGGAGCTGCTTTGCTCTGAGCAGGAAACTAAAACAACAACAACAAAAAAGTTCATTTGAGCAGAAAATTCTGCATCTGCTTCAAGTCAGAACGAGGAGTTTGTGCATTTATTAAATCCTAAGTGTTTTTATAATGCATGCTTGTACCAATTTGGAACAAAATTATATTGTAAACACCTGAGTTTCTTTTAAATATGATCTTCAGCTCAAATACAAAGTCAAAACAAGAAGTCTGGACAGCCAGAGTCTCTTCAGATCTGACCCACTGACTGGACGCTGATCTCTGAGCTGACAGACATTTAAGAAAAATGTTTCCAGTGACACGGAGGCCTCTGATTTCAGCCTGCGTTTACAAACAACCTGCAGGATCAACCCCTCGCTGAGCAGTAAAGAGCTTAGCTTTAAAGCTAATAATCTGTTGCATAAGGAAGATGGCGTCTAGCCAGCTGCTCCTCTAGTGTTCAGAATGAAGATGCAGCGAAGATAAAACTAAATTGGGACTGGGTTGATTCTGACTTCTGTTCCCTGTGAAAAAAAAAACAATGCATGAAACTAATACAGTGGCCTGATAACATCAACATTAAGCCTGCAAACAGCAGAGTGCAGACGAGCAGCGGTATCAGGTGGCTCCTGGAGCTCGAGTGGAACCTGAGAGCCGGGTCTGCACTGGTTTAGTGCATCGACTTCTTTAAAAACAACTGTTAATGTCGTTATTCTGAGAGAAAACCGATACGTGCATTCAAGCCACCATCAAGAAATCCCCTCATTCAGGACCCACAGGGTTGTTCGTGTCTCAAGACTGAGAACAGAAGTGAGTTTAATGAAGACAAAAAGGTAGAAACTTCAAAGTTCAAGGTGGAGTTCTGCATGTTTGGGTCCGACACATATTAATGAATCAAGTTAGGCTTTAAAATGAGTTTAAAATGTTAAAGTTTAGAAAAACACTGATGCAAAAAACCTGTTATTTTCATCATCATCGCTTTTTTCTTCTTTTGCTCTGGCTGCAGGGTCTGAACAGCAGATGTGGTCTTTCTGACACCTCATCTGTGTTTTGCTTCTTCCTGTTGCTTTGCATGATGTGAAATACGAGTCGCAACCTGATTGTGTAGCTTTGATGTTCCCACATCCTGCGGTTTGTAAAGCTTAATCTGCATTTTCACTGGTCCACAAACGGTTTTTGCTCTCAAAATCATTCTTGAATTAAAAGCTAGAAAATGATCATGAATGTCTCAGTTTCTAACAAACCTATCCTCTGCACACATCTGTCAAACTTAACCTCACTGAGGTGGAGTTTGGAGGCGAAAACATCTTTAAAATGTTGAGTTTTATGTTTATAATTGAACATATAAACTTTAGAACACTGGGGTGGTAAAAGAAGGAAAAGAGAGCCTCGGCTGTAAATAACCATGTGAATTCAGAGTGAAGTACTCACAGGCACCATGATCTGTTTGCACTGGCAGAGCAGAACGGCGTCCTGCAGCATGTGGTCCGAGATCGAGCGGAAGACCCTCTGTCCCGCCGGCATGGACGCCAAGTGGAGGTTGAACAACCTCTTTAGCTCATTCAGCGTTATCACAACATGCTTCTGGAAAATGTTAGTCACAAAGTCCTGCAGCTCCGGGGACAGCGTGCTGGAGGGGCTCCCTCCGTTAGCGTGATCAAAGCTGGGGGAGGTGGCACTGGGGTAACCATTAACAGAACCGTTGGGGACGGAGGAGGACGACGTGTCCATGGGCTCGTCCTCCCTGTTGGGTTCCTGGTTGATCTGGATGCTGCTCTCTGCTCGTCTGACATCCAGATCCCTCTGCAGCGATGCCTGGTTTTCTTGCGCTTGGTGCTGAGCCGTCTTCAGACGCTGCTCGCCACTGATGTGGACAGGCTCTAGAAAAGAAAAAACACAAAACATAAGACTCAAAAAGGAAAAGGAAGGCAATACAAATAAAACTTTTGCACACCTGGTTGTGGGGTGTTCTTTGGCACAAAATCTTCTTTGGATACGTTAAAAACCTTTTCCAATCTTCAAAAAAACAAAAAAGACATTATTTTTAAGAAATAAACTCTGTTTTATAAAAAAAAAGCAACAATAAAACTAAAATAATACCTCCGTTAAACATTCATTATGATACCTACTTGCTTTGGATACCAAGCCACAGCATGTTCTGCCTGTGGGCGATATCTGGGTGCTTCTTAATGAAGTCCACATCAGTGGGCAGCAGGAACTCCCAGCCCCGGTTGACCCGAGGAGCTGCTACGTGCTCCAGGAACTCCTTCACATCCTCAGGAGGAAGCTGATGGAGGCAAAAGGAAGGAGTTATGTGTGTTTGGTCTGAAGTAGCTGGAAAAAAAAACACAGCTTTAAGGTTAAAAAGTGTTTTGAAGCTTCTTACTTTGATGATGGATGTAATCTCCTTCCTCATTACAGAGCGCTCCTGTGTGAACCTCCACATCTGATTTAAAACAACAACATATAACAGAATCTTTAGATTTATTTTGGGGTAATTTAATAGACTGATAATAAAACAGGGTCAGCAGCTCACCACAAAGTCTCTGCCACGACAGAGCACTTCAGCGGGGACGCCGCTGTGAGCGCTGCAGGTGTTTTTAGGATACAGAACATCACTGGGAACAAAAAACATCCAAAACATTAGCAAATACCATCTTAAAATGTGTGTGTTTCTGAATAATGTGTAGTTTTTACACTGAATCTCTCATCACCTCTTCACAACCCAGTTCCCCTGAACCAGCAGCGCCACCTGCTGGATGCAGCGCAGCACTGATGTCTGGTCAATACCAGAAGCAAGCAGGCCCATCAGGTTGGCAAACGGCATCACTTTGACTGTAGGGAACAGAAATCAACAAAGAAATGAGACATAAAGTGAAATAAAAGAGATGTATTTATATGTGAGCTCAAAACAAACACGTTTCTACAAATCAGGATGATTCTCTACCGTTCTTCATCAGCGTCTTGACTTGTTCTCCTAGCGGCAGCGTGCGGAGCTGAGCCATGGAGAGAACGTTACTGGGACCAACGGGCTTCGCACTAACATGCAGTAAAACAGTTGTGTTATTAACGAATCTCAGACACCGTTTCAAACATGCAGCAGATAAAAGAGATGAGGAACGCTTACAATTTCTCCTCGGTGAGAGGAGGCATCAGCATCTCCAAGTACTCCCTGAGAAATAAAAAAAGTACATTTTCAATCTGGTTCTGAAAACCTCGCTGCAGTTTCTGTTTAATCAGACCGCCTTTAAAAGCCATTTTCTGAACACTCACTTTGGAGTTTTGACGAGCTCAGAGTTGTGCGAAGCGTCCACCGACTGACAGAACAGGTACTGCTTTTCATGCTCCGAGCGCCCGTCCTGCATTTAAACAGGCAAAACACTAAAAATCTGCATGACAACAAACAAAGCAACTCACATCACCTGATGATGTTTGTTTTCTAGGGAGAATGCTCCCTCTACCTTGGCACCATGGTACTGCAAATGGATCCAGGGTTCCTCGGCCTGCTTCTTCTGCAGAAACTCGTAGGACTGGATCCTCCTCTGCCGGGCTTGCTCCGACTCAGGACGGGCAAACCTCACCTGAAGAGGAACCGCGCAGAAGGAATTGAACAAATTATGTCTACATGGGGATTTAAACACAATAAATAGAACTTTATTGTGATTATAAATGCTGATCTTTACCGTAATCGCCTTGGCTTCCTCTTCAGCTTCATCCTGGGAGGAATCTCCACCTGCAGGCGAGAGAATCTAACAGTCATCATGTGTATTACAGCGTTAAAAACAATACATTTAATGTTCCAACAGCTTGCTAATGAACCAGTCAAAGCTAACCTTCATTAGCCGCCTCGCGTTCTCTGGTTTTGTTGTCAGCTTTATCCAGATAAGAGAAGCTGGGTCTCATCTGCAGGATTCCAGTCAGAGGGGTGACATGAAGCTCACCTGTGGATTTCATCAATAAAACAATCACTAATTCTTGCTTTCCAGACTCTGATCTCAGACCAGTTTTTGTGCTGTAAAATGCATCCACTGTAAACAAAGCTAAACAACCGGATGTAAAAGCTAGCAATAAAACAGGGCTGTAAAACACAAGCGACCTTTGAATATTTACAACAAATCAGATGGAGCCAAACACATGTGGTGCTACACTGAACCAGGAAATCAGCTCAGACCTTTACGAAACACAGCCGCTGCGTATCTGGAGGTGTTGGTGGTGGCCTGGATGGAGGAAAACGACTGTTTGTCCATCATTTTACTGAAAAGAAGAAAAAAAATCACTTAAAACAAAACAAGCGACAAATTCTTTAGATTAATAAAAAACAAAAACATACGCTGAGTAGGTGTTGGTTTCATCGTAAGTGGTGCCGTCCACATTCAGAGCTATTTGCTCTCCTTTACTGCGACAGTAGTTTGGACTCAAGGTGTTGATGGCCATTTCCAACTCCAGCTGTTAGAAACGCAGCACAAAAAGTACATTAATCAACAGCATGGCTTTAAGCAAATAATAGAAAACTAAGAAAACTAGTAAAACATTTTAAAGGCTTAAATGTGACAAAAATAAAAAAATATCTTCATGAAAATGATCAAGTGTTAAAAAGCGTGTTTGTTTACCCTCTGCTGTTTAGGTTTGATCTTAGCTGCCAGGTGGTTGACATCACCATAGGTCATAGCAGCCGGTCGGACTGGGTACTGAGAAATACAAATATGATTTAAAAATATTAGCAAGTGACTAAAATAAATCAAAATATGATGCAATACCAAGAGGAGTTCAGTAAAGCTCACCTGGAGAAGATACAGTTTATCTGCAAGGCTTTTGGCGAGGTACACATCAATCTACAAGAAAGAAAAGACAGCTAATTCATCTCTGCAGAAAAAGGATGAGGAGTTTCATGAGAAGGAAAACTCCAGTGCTACACATGGAGGTGGACTGATCACGGTTTGGGATCATGTTACAGCTAAATGAAATAGTTTTAATGTGCAGGTGAAACAAATCCTAAACAAATATTTGCAACGCAGCAAAAAACCAAATATGAATACAACACTTTTCCATAAATTGGTTTGAAGTAGGAATGTGCAGTTCAAGTATAAAATGAAGTCCCAATCAAGGCATTTTCTTGATCTATCAGGATGAGATTACCTATGATGGTAGTCTCTTATTTTGTAAAACAGCTGCATATCAGCTAAACCAACCAAAGCACAATGGAACACTAAATATTTGCAGCAGAATCAGAATTTTCACTTTGTCAGCTGCTGAATTAGAAGCTACAATCAATTCAAATTCAGGCTCAGTAGGAAAAAGACTGCAAATCAAACTTTATGCATTAGTTTAACATTTGCTTTTTATTATTTCTAATTTAGATATTCTAAAAAATGCTAGGGAACGAAGTCTATTTGTTTTAATACCAGCAATTTCTGGAAGCAAATATCAGTCAGTAAAATCAAGATCAACTTGATTCTGAAACGATTGCAACTTTTTTCAACTACACTTTCTCCATTTTTTTTCTCCTTCTCATTGATCCTAATACTTCTTGGTAGTAAAAGGAAAACATTTTTTAAAAATGACTGTCTAACCCTAAAGCAGAAGGTTTTGTAATGGATCTCACAATCATGTGAACAAAATAGCATTCTTTTTAAAAGCAGCACAAAAAACAGGCAATCATCCTACAGCACTGTAACATTTCTAAACCAAAATCCAACATAAGAACTTAAAAAGTAAAAACTGACTACATATTATGATAAAAGTTGAAATAATAATAAGCATTAAGTTCATTAGATGTGGCACATTTTCATTCAGTACAGGATGTAAATAAAACGTTGTTTTGCTTGCCTTAACATTAGTCAGTAACTTATAGGCAGAGATACCAACAGCATTTCTGTCTCTGCATCAAAGGACAACCTGATTGTAGAAATGTGTCTTCATCATGTGGGCATACCTCCTCTATAATTGGGTCATCTTCATCACCACTGGCCATATTGATGAAATCAGAGTGAGAAACTGAAAGATGCCACTAGAGAGGATCTGCAGATGATCTCAGGGATCCAACCTGGAAAATAAAGTGTTACAGGAACTGACTGTCCAGCTACAAACTCCTGCAACAAAGAGACTACACCCAAACAATAAGGCATGTGGAAACGTGACGCAAAATATCAGTTAAATTACATTTTACAGTCTTGTCAGGGTTTCTAAAGGTATCATTAGAAGAGGGTTCATGTATAGGGTGCATTATAAATCTATAACGAGCCTAAAAATACAATAGACTGTCTGGTCATCATGAATTCTGTCAGGTGATTCTGAGACACAGGCAGGTAACGTATGATGTAATAATAAGCAACTACATTCCATGGCTTCTATTAAAGCTAACATATCACAATAAACAGTGTGATTTATAGACATTTACCACTGGGATTTCATACAGTTAAAATCCCACCTTTAGACACCAACTCGGAAAAAAACTCAGTTTTGTCAACGTTAGCTTAGCAAGATAGCTACGCAGCTCAGACTCAATTTTTAACCCATTTACAAGTAAAAAGAAAAGGGACACACCGCGCTACAAACTCACGAGTTTAATTCCAAGTAAACTTATGAGTAACTTGTGGAACAAACAGGCTATTAGACAGTGGTAGCATGCCTAGCAAGTCACTGTAGCGCACATAGGTAGCGCATAGTAGCTAGCTTAGCCTGGCATGCTAAAAGACACATGCTAGACAAAATAAGAGAGTCAGTCACCGGGCAGGATTAACATGCTTTTAGGTAAACAGCGTCCAAACCAGCACATATTTAACTCTCACCTGCACACCCCGCTGCTCGGTTTGAACCGGCACATCCGTGCGAGAGGAGCAGAACTCGGGCAGAAGTTGTGTTGAAGGTACAGTTGAGTCAGCTCCACGGACACGTGGGGAGGAGCTCGAGAAAGACAGTATCTGAAACGCCAATGTCAGACCACTTTAGAAATCAGCATCAGTAAAATCAGTGGTATTCGTTTACTATACTATTCCTGACAGAGAACAAAAAATATTTTAAAGTGATGCCTAAAAAGCCACTTGGCAGCGGTGGGATTCGAACCCACGCCCCCGAAGAGACTGGAGCCTTAATCCAGCGCCTTAGACCGCTCGGCCACGCTACCATATGAATCCACGAACAGCATAGAGCCAAGACAAGACTTCCGAATAAATTCTGTGGTTTTTGTAGATTTGTTTAGTTACTGGTAATTCGTTGAACAAGCTCAGTTTGGAGAACCAGAGATGACTTAAAACCAGACAGATGAGTTCATGACTGGTCAAACTGGAACAGCTTCTGTTTTCCTAAAACTGTAATGCAAAAAAAAAACAACCCCAAATTGAATTGTGATTATTTGCAGCAAAAATCAGCTGAGAAGTTGGCCGCTGTAGTCATTCTGAATGGAATTTTATAATAATCCCACTGAATTTCTAATGAAGTGTGAAGTTTGTTGCAATGAAAAGTTAGAAACTGCATAACATTTGCAATAAAATGTTAATCACCTTGTCTGGTCATCACACTTTCACTGACACAGACAGGAAACACATATTTTTCTAAACTAACATTGTTCTTAATGAATTTATTACTGCAAGAACGCATGTAAATGCGTTTCAAGTTTGATTTTTGAGCAAAAATGTTAATTTAAGGCATATAATGAAAGAAAGGTAAACAAAAAATAAACTTATTAAACTCAGATTCAGAAACATTTTAACATTTATAGTTTAAAAAATACAAAAAAAAAGTACAATAGCTCTAGCGTTGGATTAAAAACACGAGAGCTTTGAATTCAAAGAAAGATTACCAGGTTTAATCTCTCACTAGAAAATAACTAAAACACAGAACTTCACCTGGAGAGCAATAGAAAAAACACAGAAATGATGACCAATAAAAAGCAAGGCAAACTTTATTATATACTTTCATACTCTGCATTTTTTATACATAAACTCTTTCAACATTAGTATATTAAACATTTGGGGAGGAAATAATAAAACAATTTTCTTTGTTCAGATTTTTTAAAATCTTTTCTTTTATACAACCATATTTAATTAAATTAAATCTCATGGGTGACGAGGAATTAAAGGGAAAGAGTCAGAATGAATAATGTCACAAACAGGAAGACAAACGTCTGATCTTCGATGGCTCAGCACACACACACACACAAAAACCGCTAACAGCAAAAATTCTATCATAAAAATATGTAAACTGTAATCATTCAGGGAAAATGCTGAATGTGTTCAAAACCAGAGTGACAGACACTCAGAAACTCCCACAGCCTCTGGGGGATGAATTATGTTTTCATATTTCTTCCTCCACCAGCGCCCAGGCCTCTTCAGCTTTCATGTAGTACTGGTTGGCCAGGCGACCTTTCATGGCTGCCATGGCAGCTTCAGCGGCTTCTGTAAACAGTTCGCCTGTAAAGAGATAAGAGCTGTTATAGCAACGCATTAAGCAAAACAGAAACAAAACCCAGAAACTGTATAAATTTTACCTTAATTAAGTCAAACACTATTGCTTTGTTATATTCTAAATAAACTATTTGACTTGATGTATAGGATCTGATATTACGAGGGTGTTTGTAGTTTTGATTTGCACATTAAAGGCATTAAACCTGCTCTCTGTGGGTCTGCAGTGAGGTTGTGGCCTCCCTCCTGGTACAGCTCTGCCTCTCTGGCCAGCAGCAAGTAGCGAGGCTCGTCCTGCGTGCCATCGAACTCTCCGCCCTCGTCGTAGTCCGTCATGTTCAGGGCACTGTCATACCAGTGAAGGGCTTCAGCCCAGTCCTGCTTTCTGTGGACGTAAAACAGACAGACCCAATTTTAGACTAAAATCATTTGCAATAAATCCACCAGGGGGCAGTATTACATCAATTTTAGAAGAGGATTGTTTTCCTGGTTGTCACTGACCTGTCTGCAGACAGATTGGTTCCAGTATCGAAGGCTTTGGCCACAATGATCATAGAAGATCTGTCTCCAGCCTCAGCAGCCTGCAGCAGGTACTTAAAACCTTTCATCCTGTTCCCTGCGTTATCCTGACAAAAGCACCAAAACGTCATAATAGAAACAAGCTCAACGCAAATCAGCTGATTAGAATACAGTATTAAATGTGTTACCTCCACCTCCATGTCTGGCAGGATGTGATGAGGCAGCTGCAGGTAGCATTTCCCTAAAGCAACGATGGCCTCCAGTTCTCCACACAGGGCGGCTCTCTCCAGGTGGAACATGGCCGAGCCCTGATCCCACTGCTCGTCCTTCTCACAGAAACGACCCGCTTCGTGGTAGCGGACCATGGCCAGATGGACCTGGATAGAAGATTCAGAATTTATTTAGCCTGTTTATTATGTTTTTTATAGATGGAAACGATAAATATAATTTAAGTCTTACCTTTCCAAGGACCGACTGACCGATCTTCTTCTGCAGCAGAGCGTTGAGCCGCTCCACCTCGGTGGCCACACAGGAAGGTCTGTGCACGTGAGCGCGAGACGAATGGAAGAAGCTCCACTTCTCCTCTGTCAGCTGAACAAAAATAAAAGAAACTAATTAGAATTCACTCCGACAAACACCAGCTCAGAGCTGGAGGAGCAACTCCTCCGTCCACTCAGAGTCGTTAAATAAAAGCATGAGGAAAGAAAAAACTCAAACAAAGCAAAGAATTAGTAGGATGGCAAACATCAGGGAACTGGAGGTAGATGGTTTTTCTGTCGCCCCAATCAATTTGTATTTTCTGATTTGTATTAACTGGCAGTTAAAAGTGTGGGCATGAAAGCAGCTGCAGCTTGTTGATTAGCTACATATCTTCATGCTCTGCACATGATCAGCAAAGATAAAGCTTTAAAGCAAAACGTCTACAGAGCTGCTTTGGGAAAACAGCGAGCCTCCATGCAAATAATCACCCCTTCGTGGTCGGGACTTTGTGCATATAAGTTTGCGGAGACTCTTGGAGGAGCTACCATCTTCCTCTAGTGAGAAAAGGGGTGGGACAAAGAAGATGAGAAGAAGCTAAATTAGAAGAAAAAGGTGAAGAATGATTGTTATTGTGAAGCGGGTGATGTAGAGAAATCAAAAAGATGGATGATGATGAGGGACGTGAGACTTGGGTTATTCGATTACAGTGAGAATGGTTATGATTGAGGTGAAGGTTGGAATTTACACACATTTATCTTTGTTTGTTTACCCGTCTGATACTGTCCTCGTCCGACTCAGAATAAGTTCTGTGGTAGCGATGATGGGCCTATGTGATGATACAACATGCATTTCAAAACCCGCCGTCAGGAACTCAAATTTGAGTCAAACATAACGAAGACAACAGACTGTAGGAACTCTACCCTTTAAAAGTGTCTAGAACAGTAAAACTACATCTGATTGTTAACAAACGTGTTTGAATATTAGAAAATATCAACTTTTGTAAACTGTCAAATTAATAATTCATCTCCTTTTGACTGATGTCAAACAAATCCTGGAAATTGAGCAAAAAGATCAAATAAAAGTAGGATAGAGTGGCGGTCTTTACCCCGTCTACGTGGTCATTTGGATCTCCTTCGCTCCTCCTCTCACTGGGGTAGCCGCTGTCTCCTCCGCTTTCGGAATCCTGCAGACAGAAAACAAAACTTGTGACTCGTTTGGATATTTTCACTTCAGCGAGACCTGAAAAGTTGACTCTTTTATTCCCAATCTTCCCCGTTTAACCACTGAGAAGCATTGGCTGGTGTGGCCTTTAGAGCGGAAGCTCAAACACAGACCCTCATTGGAAAACCTAGAATGGATTTTTGTGCGTTTTAAATATTTTACCAGTTCCTGAATCACCTCTGTTCAGAGAAATAAAATTTACGTCCGACTTTTTTTTAATGCAAAATTGATCAGGGTGTAAAGGTTTATAAACTTTGCATAAAGTGCCTTGGAATTTTACAGATTTGAGCTGTTTTAAGAGAACACTTTGGACTTGACTGTGCTCTGATTAGCCGTTAGCTCATCAGTAAAGTTGGTCGTAAATCGTTTCTCCAAACTGAGGCTGTTCCGTAAGCCATCTACAATCTAATGTGTATTTTTTATGAAACTTTAAGCCAAAAACACACTTTAACATTGCTGAAAAAACCCACTAAATCTCGACATTTGTGTGGTTTTAACTTTGATGTGAAACTTGGTGGCATTACGCAACGACGGCAGCCTCGCCCAGCAGGAAAACGTGCAGCAACACTGTAGGAAACGCCTCAAGAATGAAAACAACACTAACCTATGTACACTCTGACACTATATTCTCAGAATCCAAGTAAACGATTAGTTTGTTTTGGCTTCTTTCTAACCTTTAGGTACTTTATGTTCCTCTCAGGCATGTTTTGTTTTATCCACACAGTGAAAAAGAATCAAAAGTCAGTGTCGACAAAAAAAACAACCTCTCTGTGAAAGAAACCAACTGTTACAAATAAGGGATTGTTCAGAACATTGTTACAGGCGGATCTGTTTTCACGAGCAGCGCCTATGAACACACTCATTGTTGCACTGGTCTACACTGTGGTCAGCTTTGGCCCGTCGTAAAGCCTCATTACCTCGAGGCCGGACGGATGTTTGTTTGTTAGGAGGCTGCACACACGCTGAAATTAGCTGAATTCCCATAATCCTCTCTGTAAGGGAAAAGCTAAGCAAACAAAGACAAACAATCAACCATAAACAAGCAGATTATTTGACTTTGTAAATAACTTCTCGTGTGTATAATCGGAGGGTTATCCCTTCAGTAATTAGCCCGTAGAGGATAATAAACACAAAGAGGGGAGGAAATACTAGACTTAGAATGTAAAAGAAAGCAGATAAACTGGAGTAAATGATGTGGATGGAAAAGAAAGTAAGAATTGACTAAACTTGTCAGATTTGGGTTTTATTTTGGAAGTGCACACACTGAAAACACACAGCTGCTCACCTTGTGGTCAGATGAGTTGTTGTTGTTGTTAAGTCTGTCGTGTTCGTACATCCCAGACAGAGACAAGCCTGGAAAATGGAGTGAAATGAAACTATTCAGAGACTGGCAGATCCCCAGCATGGAGCGCTCTCCTGCAGTAAAACGGGCGCGGATGTACCTGAAGGTGACTTCCCAATAGATCCGCTCATCACTATGGGTGAGAAGGGGAGAGTGAGAGGCGAGCAGGGGACAGAGTCCATGTCGCTCGCGCTCTCGTCTGCAGACGAGGTCTCCGACAGGCGGGACAGCAGAGGAGGCGCCCGGCTGGCGGAGAAGGTACGAACGCGAGGCGATCCGCAGACCTCCTCACAGCCCCTCAGCACCGTCTGGGCCGACTTCTGGAAGGAAGGAAGAAACTTAGATGAAAAGTTCTGAATCAGAAGGAGGCTTTTCTTCATTTGAGACTTTATCAAAAACTCACAAGCAGATTGTTGGTGCAGTCCATCTGGGACTTCTCCGTCTGGGCGAGGTCGAAAGGTGTCAAGCCCATGCTCTTGCAGATCTTGTTACACAGGTGGGAGTGGAAGAACAGCGCCATGCCTCGCACGCCTGGAACACAGGTGTAATCAGAGCGGAGCTTTGAGTCATTTCAAAACCCATCAAAGTGTTTCCCCAACCTAGATTTCCATCTCCAAAATCCGTCCCCGTCTCTGTGTGGATCTGAGGGTCCGTGTAGAGATCTCCTACGCCCTGGATGTCCACCACGATCAGCTGGTGACCCGACCGCTCGAAGGTGAAGTGACTGAAGGCCTGACAGGGGAAACGGGGGAGGTCGTTATTGGACCGTCAGCTGAGCGGGGTTTCTGAACTGAAAGATGACGCCTCACCTGCGGAGTCAGGCGGATGTTGTCGTCCCTGACGAAGCCGGAGTTGGAGTTGTATTTGATGTACTTGCCCTCGATGTAATGCTCCAGGTGGAAGAGAGGTTTACCTGGTCGGTGGGCCATCTCCACCACACACATCTGCATGATGTCCACCTGGATGAAATAAAAACAAAACCAACATCTCACTGGAACTGCAAATCATTTTTGAAATTTTCGTGCAGATTTTCTTGTTTCAAATTAGCCACAAAGTATCCTAATTGTATAATTTGTTTCTTGCACTCTGGCTCAAGTAACGACTCTGCAGCTGTGAATTTTTTTTTTAACACATTTAAAACTCCAGCGACAAGATGTGAGTCCCTGTGACTCACATGAGGAAACTGAGACCCTCTCAGACATTTCAGGATATTCTGGAAACTCCCTCGGGAATACCGTTTGGAATGTGTTGCAGCCCAGTGAAATACCAGCTTAAACAACTGTTTCACATGCAAAATAAATGCTGCTTTAAAATGTGAACTGAAATAGAGTTTACAGGAGGAAAAAATAAGGAAACTAAAAAGATGAAAAATCACATTTTTTATATTAAATGTACCTATTACATGTCCTAATTTGAGAGCAAAACCCCAGAGACTGCTATACATCTTTAAAATGAATGAAATATACCAGATTGTCTCCTTGATTATACTAAACTACTAAACTAAAAACAATTATAGCAATGTTTGAATAAAAAATGTTATTGCCTTTAAAATACTCATTACTACTCATTTACATTATATTATAGCCATTTTTGCACCAAATTAATTTTTTAAATCCTAACAAGTTCCTTTTGATAACTTCTTTCTTGGTGTGGAGTTTAAAGGGTTGATGCTGAAATACCAGTAATTCATCTAGAATGAGAACATTTCTTTATATCTTTCAGGAAAAAAATAATAATTGTAACCGTTTTTTCTTGTTACAAATGTATGATTAATAATAATAATCAGACTTCAATTTTATTTTTTAAGATGCCAGTTTAATCTCTACCTTTAATTACTTTTTTTTTTATTAACTGTTATTTTAGAAAATAAGTAGAGCCATATAAAACATTTTAAATGTCATTTTCTCTGTTAATATTGTTTTCTTCAGAATAAACTTTTTAATTATAAAACATGAAATTCTACAATATAATAACAGGGAGGAACTATTGGACGTGTGTATGAACAAGTAATGTTATTTACACCCTTATCAATAGGAAGCATATAATTATACACATATTTCCATTAAAGCTGCAATCACAATGCAGATAACTAATCAATCTGACCTGTTTAGGAGGTCTGTGGCGGTTGTACTCCTCCCCCCAGAGTTTGGCCTCCATCTGCAGTCTGACGTCCTCGAAGTAGACGTCTCTGTCCACCGTCTCCATGTAGCGCTTCGCCACATAGTTGGATGCCGACTTCCAGTTGCTGCTGTGTGAGAAATTCGACAGCTTCTTCCTGCAGGGAACAGAGAAATGACATTTGTTCAGATGACTTAGACGCTCTCAAGGTTTAAAGTCTTCCTTTAATGAGAAAAAAACAACACATTTACAGCAGAAACGGGAAAAACGCATCACATTCTGGAATTTTCTTCTGTTAGGACTTCACACGTTTGAGCTTGTCGAAGCACCAGAAGTCATTTCGAAAATATTTTAAGTTTGAGGAATTTTTCTTTCAGATAAATAAAAGCCTCTTTGCTTCATTTCAGAAAATGTTGTCAAAGTTCCATCGATCTCTTTTAATATCGTCACCCAAAAGTTTACGCAAAGATGGGGATCCAGCGTCCATTTTTACAGTGATAATAAACATCCAGGGAGTTCACTGATGAGAAAATAGAAATAAATAACCCCTACGTGCTAAAATTGGTGTAGTAATCTAAAAAAAGAAAGAAAAGCCACTGTATCCGCCAGCTGCAGCCCTCCTCAGATGGAGAAAGAAATGCAAACGATGTGAACCAGTGACACATTCCTGCTTTGTTTACACTGAGTTAACAGTAGAATGGCTACATTAACTGGGAAAGAAGCAGGAGCCGCTGGAAGAGACGTGATGAATATGGAAAAATAATTAGAACTCACGCTCTGAAGCACTCCCTCATGGCCCCTTTTCCAAAAGGCTGAGAAACAAAGACAGGAGACAAATGGAATCAGATACTGGAAACTGCAGAGAATGTGTTTTGTTTAGTTTTTTAGAGAGACTGGAGACCTGTGAGGCCATCTTGACATGGATCTGGTCTTGAGCCCACTCTCCTGTGATAGCATTGTACCTGTAAAGATGTTTTAAATTAAGTTATCTTCTCCGCAACTCGCATTTAAAATATATTCATTTACTGTTGCATAAAAAACACATCAAGATAGAATAATAATAATGTAAATCTAAGTATATTTTTCTGAATGATTAAACAGCTGCTAAAATACTGTCAAGATCTGAAATTAGATCAAACTTTAGAAATCACTTCTGTGCTAGTGTTGACCTTTTTCGAACCCACGTTTTTAAAGTGACATCAATAAGTTTTTTACGTAAGAATCGTAAAGCTGTAGTCTGTTTTTAGGTATAATTACTAGTACTTAATAAAAGCCTTCCTGTATTTGTTACTTTTAGTGTAAGACATTACAAAGGTAATCCCTATTAGCTAAAACACTGTACTGACATGCAGGAGGCTTCTGAACTTCAGCCAATCAGAGAGAAGCTCTCAGAGAGGCAGGTCTTAAAGAGACAGGAACGATCATTTTTTAAAGAGTAAACAAACTGAGGCTCGGTATTTACTTATTCTTTCTTCTTTATCTGTAAATTATAATAGTAATAATAATAGTAAATTAATATTTCCCTTTGTAATTGAACAAAAAGCAGTTTTTCCCCCCTAAATGAGCTGCCTTTTGCAGACATTTAAAAAGTCCCACTAACCCTTTAATGCCACTTCTAGGTGCTTCAACACCATGTTTAAAATCAATAATCAATCTATTTTTATGCTGTAAACAAACATTATCCACCAAAAACTAAGAGTTTCTTTCATTTCTTTTAGCATATTTGACTGTAAATTGAATGTGTTTAGAATTATTAGTGTAGCTCTATAAAGGGGTGTTTATTAATAAGAGAAAAATGTTGTTTTTTCCCCTTACATCCTCTGTTTTCTCCTTTCCTCACTGAGGTTTTGCTCTGAGAGCACCAGGACTTTTCTAATCAGGCATCCACAAAAACCATTTACTTTCCTGTAAAAGGAAAACCAGAGTGGATCAAAACAAAGGCTTTTCCCTCTTTCATTTAGCTCTGATTGATGTTGTTTGGCTGGACTATGAGGAGCTAAAAAGTCATCAGAGTAATCCAAGTCTCCTCATGAGGTCAGTGTATCTGTTTGGATTGGCCGGCTGCACAATCAGAGTTAATGAATACTAAGTGACACCAGGAACATTAGACAGTCGGTGCAAAGACGTTACTTTTCCATGCATGTGTGCAGAAAAGAATTTTTCCAATATCTAATCGCCAGGAGTCTCTCTGCTGATGGGAACACGGAGTACCACAGGGTTGATGCAGAGGGGGGCTGAGGTTACAAGTGAGTAAATTTAGCCCTCAGAATGGGCGCAGGAGGGTAAATCCCAGCCTCTGTAATCCCTCCTCCCTCTTTAAACCTTCTTATGTAACAGAAACTTGTTTTCATCATGCTCTCTGCCCACACCCAGGTTCTCATTTGTGTGTTTTTGCCTCACTTGCTTAAGGACCCATAGAAGGTGTGTTTGTTTATTTAGCCGCCGAGCCTGGTTATAATATCTGGGCGCACACTCAGTATCCCACCCAAATTCAAGATAATAAAATCCTATTGATGAGCCAAACGGACGTCAGCGGTTGGTCTCCTCGATGTTTGTCAACAGCTGAAACCAATACGCTGACACATGAACCAAATCTCTCTGTGTCGAATGCACCAAATCCATAAACAAGCTACAAAATGCTGAAACATTCGTTAAATCTGCTTTTGGTAGCTTGTGTTAAAAGCTTGGAGCATTCAAAGGTTCAAAAGGTCAAGTTTTCATGTGACGCACTTTGTTACAACACATACACAGAAATCATTCATAAAACTAGACAAATATTTGTGCAAAAATGACTGATTTGGCCTTTTATTAATGTCCTACCTGTAACGAATGCATGGTTCAGTCTCAATTTCCTCCAGATGAAACTGTGCCCAGGGGTCGGGCATCGCGCGGGCCTTCTCGATCGCATTTATCCAAGCAGCCTGTTATAAAAACACAAGCATGTCCTCCTTGTTGCTAGTAATTTCATGCAAAAAGACAAACGCCTGTTTTCTAACCAGGATTGACGAAACATAGATGAGAAAGAGGGAATGTTGTTCTTTGCAAAGCTGCTTATTTTGCAAATTAAAGATTTTTGCCTTTTCTTCCACAAGGCGTGCAGAAAATGATGCATTATGTCACAGCTTCTGCTCTGAACTGCTTCCCCTCATTCTCTGAAATATTTGGGTGAAAAAGGAAATGATGCGGGATAGTATCAGAAAAATAAAAGGTGGATTTCAAAGCAAGCTCAACAACAATCGACTGAACTGTCAGGGCGTTAAAATTACTGCTCCTTCTAAATGAATGTGCAGTGTGACTGCTTGCAATAAAAAAAAAAAAAAGGGTGTTAGCAGCAGGAGTTGTGAATCAAGAGTCACGAGCAGCCTAAATCTGTAAACAGAGTTTGGACACGTTCTGCACGGAGCAGTCTGTCTCGTATTTCACTGTCAAAGACACACGTTTATATTTAGAGTGATAGATTTACACAAAGAATATATAAATAGGGTGATGTTTTCAGCTGAGAGGGTGTCGCTTTCATGTTCAGTCAGAGATTAAACGAATCTCTGACTTGTTCTTGGAAGAGTTCTGCAGATTTTCCCTTTCTTAGCATTCTTTGGAAAACAAATGCATTTTGTGGAGCTTATGTTTTTTTAAAGCAATAATAAATCATTTAAAGGAATGCATTCTGCAAATAAGGGAGGATGCAATGCAGGATTTGCAATGGGACAATCAGTTGGGAGTGATGGGAAGCGATAGGGCGAATCTAAGATCATACCAAAGCAGGGAAAGGACTGCAGATTACAGAGCAGGGAGGGAGGGATGAATGGAGAAATAGATGGTCATTGGCAAAGAGAGAGAAGGTTAAATGTAACCTGATCCCAAACATACCCGTGCGGTCTCAGACAAAACATGGTACGTTCGATGTTCTGCCTCTGTTTCATGCTATTTAGAAAAGGTAAAGAAAACGGACAGTTTCCGTCAATAAGCAATTACATTTAACAGCATTATTTCAAACATTATTAACTGTTTTAAGCACAAAATGCACAAAGGGGTAATTCAAATCAACACCGTGTGGCTGGTGCACAGCGTTTCTGATAAGCACTGAATCAAGCCATTGTGCAGCTGCTTGATGCTCTGCAGAGAGCCACACTGAGAAGCACTGTTTACATACGAAGTGCTCATGAGGTGAAAGCCACCCTCTGGTACTTCCTGTTCTTGTCAGAGAGTACACTTAAAGAGATGACTGGCCAGCTTCCACTTCAGTAAACACATCCAGCGTGTAATAACACACGTAGTGGTGCATGTGTGCAGGCATGCACGGATCATCTGTCCTTAAAAGGACAATACTGTCTCTGCACAAAATTGCAGAACTGTGTATTTGTTTTTTAATCAGCCTACACTTGATTTGAGTACCTGCTGACACATTTTCCTGTTCTGGCTGCTCACCCTGTACATAAAGTTGTTTTTCGGGAGAGAGTTTGACAGCTGCCGGGTGTAAACAAGGTCTTTCAGGTAGTTGCAGACTTCCTTGGCGGAGTCACCAAGGATGGGGGAGATGTAGTTTTCTTCATCATCTTCATCATCACTTGCATTGGCATCACTGAGGGAGGAAGCTCGATGCTTGCCACCACTGCGCTGGGAGGAAGGTCTGCTGGCGCTGCTCTCCTCCTCCATGCTGAACATCAGGTCGTCCTCCATGGTGCCCTGTTGTTGTTGTTGTTGTTGTTTTGAACAGAGAAGAAGAGTCAGGTGCTGTAAACTGAGCCACACGGGTTTAACGTGCGGCAGCCATCTTAACACATGAACAAAACAATACTGCATCATGGCTGCACAACTAACATACATGAGGTCATTATAGAGGTGATGAACCAACACCACCAAACCATGTAATGCATTTTAAATCAACTCATTTATATATAATATATATATAATATAGTGGCTGTGTTTTCATAATGCAGACCCAATCACAACAATCGGATAACACTTATCTCCCACACACTGCATCGGCCGATACAGTAACACCTTTCTACAGCTAATTTGAATTTCTTTGAGCAATTGTTTCTTGCTATCAAATGGGTATTAAACAAACAACCAACCTTTCTGATAGGCTCTGCTTCAATCACTTTCTGCGGACTGATAGTGACAGTTTATCCACCCCTTCCTCCGTTCTCTTCCGTCCCAAAATGCTTCAGCTAGAAGAAGATAAGTCCAAAAGATCGTCCTAGCAGTGGTTGCAAAACTCCTCCCATAGTAGAGTGGGTGCGTACTGTTCCTCCGCTGTGTCCTGAAGGTCCGGGGACGTGCCTGGCAGCGAGCTGAGCTGCTGTTCTTGTACAGTTCTACTACCACAGTCCACCACGACGACGGTGTACCTCCGCACGTATCACCACCCGTAATATTGTTTTTATGGCCACGCCCACTGCATCCTGGTTACTTCATGAACGTCGGAAATGTGGAGTTTGTGTACGTTCAGAGCAAAAAACAAAACAAAACGTGAACTTATGGATGCAAAAAAGATTAAATTACTTTTAGTTTTAAGAACATTTGCCCTAAATTGGAAAAAGACCCCAAAAAAATATCCAGTTAGCCTTATGTTTGAAAGGGCGTCAGCAGCAGCAGCACAAACGAATGGTTAGCCTCGTGTCTGCTGGTTTTGCTAGTAATTTTCCAACTCCGCCAGCAGCACGTGTTACTTATTAAACTGGCTAACGTAAAAAATAAAAAAAACACCTCTGTACTTTCTTAATAAAATTTATTTTTTCCTTTTTTACTTTGCACTAAAAATGTCCAAATGAAGTGCCAATAATGATCACAAAAGAGGATTTGACAGCTTAGACCTATCTTTGCCTTTAGTAGACATCGAGTACCATTAGAAGCGATTATCTAGCTTTTTGATACATTTAAAGATATAGCTTTACGCTTAAGCATGCCTGTTTATAAATAATCAAACATAAAACAACTTCACGTAAACCAACTAACGAATGTAGCAGTCATCCTTACATGCCACAAAATATTATGTCTGCGAGACTTTCACGTAAACGGTAGCGTGGCCGAGTGGTCTAAGGCGCTGGATTTAGGCTCCAGTCATTTCGATGGCGTGGGTTCGAATCCCACCGCTGCCAGATACTTTTTCAGTATGAGATTTTTGCAGTATGCTTAACTAAAATCTCCTTCGATTTCATTTACTTCAGTACAAAAATAACAAATTGTCACTCGTGTTTGTCAGCTTCCGTCTACAATCGTGATTTTGAGGTCTCTTACTTCGTGGTGCCATCTAGTGGTCAAATGGTTTATTTTAAAGGAAAATTTGCAAAAGCTCTTCTACCTTATAATAAAATACAACTTTAAAATCTCTTGTTTTATTCCTGAAATTCATACTGGATGTTAATGTCGTCCCCATTTTATTCACTAATACTAAAAAAGATAGAAGTAATAAACTGGATTAATCTTAAACATGTGCAAGTCAGGACATTGATTGAAAAAAAATTTATTTTTAAAAGGTAGAAGTGTCAAAGTAACCATAAGATTTTAAGTCCACAGTAAATCTTGCAAAAACATTTTTAAAAAGTTACAGAAATAAATGGTTTATTTAATTTAATGAACAGGAAATTATTAAGACCAGCATCCAAAGTGCTTCTTGTTGTATTCGTTTCATGCATTTGCCATTAGTAATTAGATCACTTCTTTAAAAGAATTCCTTATTATAAGACTATAAATAGCATTTCAATGGGCTCCAACTTTTTCTTTCAAGTGCTGAGAAGCCACAAACCGCATTTTCTGGATGGCCAGCTGGGTGTCTTCTGGGGATATCCCAAGATGCCACACTGCCCTAATGGATTTTTCAAAATGAGGGTACATGAGAACCTGTATCCCCTGCCCCAGAGATGCCTCTTCTTCCTCCCCAACCTGACTCATGCGGGAACAAAACTCCTGTGGGCTCAAAGTAGGATCCTTAATTTGGAAACGCAGGATGTTTGTCTCCACGGCAGCCATATCTATGGCAAACAGGAAAGGATTGTAGTCGAGCAGAGCTGGCGGGGGGAACAAAAGGGTTTAGTTGAATGATAACAGCCATTTTTTTAAAACAGCAAGTGAGCCACTCACCTACTGCAAACGCTTTTGCATTGCGGTGATCTTCCTCCAGTCTTGCCACCATTTCCTGTAGTGAAAGCTTTCCAGCTGCTGCAAGAACACCAACCTGCCTCATTCCCCCTCCTAGAGCTTTACGGCACCGTACCGCTCTGGATATGAAGTCCTGGGGTCCAGCGAGCATGCTACCTACTGGGGATCCCAACCCCTGTTTCACATCAACACACATTACCGTTACATAATTCCATCCATGTCTTTGCATTGGATCTTTTTATTGGTTTGTCTTTATCGAGTTTTTGTCTTCACTCACTTTGGAGAGGCAGACACTAACTGTGTGTGCATGCTGCAGTATGGTGGATACAGGGATCTCTTGAGCCACAGCAGCGTTCATCACTCTGGCTCCATCCATGTGAACGGACAGACCGTACTGATCCGCTAAAGCACGAACCTTAGAGATACACAAATCATCCAGATGGGACCAAATCTCTGCAAGGTGCTACAACTTAGTAAAAATAGAAAGAAGGCAAAGCTCACGCACATCCTGCAGGAAATGCAGAGGCAGCACGCGTCCCCCTTGAATGTTGTGCGTGTTTTCCAAACATATAAGTCGTGAACGTGGGTAATGTGGATCTGGGTAACCGTGACGAATCTTTGACTCCAGTTGCTTCAAGTCAAATGTCCCATCAGGGCGGGTGGTCACCGTGGTGGAGTGGACACCGGCCAGCTGTGTCCAACACAGTGAAAGCACAGTGACTCTTTAAATTAAAAACAGCCCTAGCTGAAGACGCACGCTCACCTGAGCACTACCTCCTTGCTCATAGATGTGCAAGTGGGACAGGTCACCCACAATCATCTCATCGCCTCGCTCCCTGCAGTGCACCATCACTGCATAACAAAATACAGGCACATCAACAACCATACTTATAGAAACTGATGATTTGATGATTAAAGTTTACCTGCAATGAGATTACTCATGGTTCCAGAGGGGACGAAGAGGGCTGCCTCCATCCCAAACATTTCAGCTGCAATCTTCTGTAAATCTGCAGAAATTAGGAAAAAAACTGAGATTTAACAATAAAAACATGCACAATTATAAAACACGTTTCTTAGCAGGATCCTTATTTTAATTGGGGTCAGAATACAGAGATGTCTTTGTGCTTTAAAGAATTTAAAGCTAAACTTAAAGCTTTTTTATCACTCAGTTAAAAATTAGCTGTTATGCCGTTTAGCTGCATTATAAAAATGGTCTTCCACAGTTAAATGAATTTACAGAGGTAAAACAACCCTAAAATGTACTCATTAAAATCTTTTTAAACACTACCCTTCTCAAAGTTAAACATTAAACCAAAATTGTAATATTTCCTTATTTCTCACCATTCACGGTGGGGTCCTCCCCCATCACGTCGTCCCCCACCTCGGCCTCCGCTATGGCCTGGCGCATCGCCGGCCCGGGTTTGGTCACCGTGTCGCTGCGGAGATCCACCACCCGAACGTGGGCCGCCCCGCCCGGGCCGGGGCTCCTGGGTTTCCCGGTGTTGTAGTAGCTCCGATCCGAGCCTCGGCCCAACACGGCGGCTGTAGCGGCGTCATGTCGCTCACAAAGCGTTTTCCTGGAGGCGACGCGACCGTGGTTAAGTAAAAAACGGAAAGCTCTGCAAGAAAAAGTGTTTACAGACATGATGCTCCTGTTTTAATCATCTCCATCACAGCAGGTGTTTGTGTTGAACTTTGGATCGCAGTTCTTGTAATCGATAATTATTGACTGTAAGGGAAACCAATGGATTACCTATCAGAAAAATATACATGCACTAAACCGTAAATACCACTAGATGGCGCCAACAGCTTAACCCAAAAACTGACTAAATCATTTGTAACAAATCTTTTATTATGGTCACAGATGGATGCTATATTTGAAAAACATTGCCACAGATAAGTTATAAAAAGTGTTTATCCCTAATGAATCATTAATAAATATTTCCTAACTTTTTTCCCCTCATAATTTAGACATATTGTGCTATTTTAAATGGTACACCTAATTAAATTGAAGAAAGTACCTTCTAGTTATCATTAATCTACTATTGCCAAGTCATTTTAAAATGCATGATTTCAAGTAAAGTCATACATCTGAAGTCTTGAGAGTATAACTTTTTTCCATAGTTTATCACATGAGGTAATTATCCTTTTTTTTAAAACAATAGTTGAATTTGAAAATCATAAAGTTTTATTTCGGATGGATGTTTTTATAGTTTAGTGTTTACCAGCAGGTAAAGCTACAGAAATGTTCATCAGATACACACTGATGCAGACACCAGATAATTCGGATAGCTATTTGTAATTTTTTTTCAGTAAGAGGTTAATTCACATTGGGATGATGATTATTGAGCATCTGAAATTTATGATACAGTCTGCACGACTTTGTGCTTTAACTCAGAGTCATGCATTAACCACTGAAACATATGATTTATGTTTGTGTTAATTTGGTTAATTTTTTTTTGAATGATAACCAACTAATTCAATTTCTGATATGAGAAATCTAATAATTGTGTTATATATTATTTGTATAAGATGTTGGTTTGTAACGCTGGTGTTTGTAGAGGTATGTAATAAGTTTGGATTAATATAAAATGAACTTAACCTGCACAAAGTTGTTTAAAAACCCACTTAACACATCTGGTGGCAACAACTACAATACAGTGTTTGTGATAATTAACTAGTAATGGGTCTTTTGGAATGGATTTTGTTCCCCTCTTCATTACAGAGTTGCTTTAATTCAGCCACATTGGATGAATTAATTATGATTAACCACATTATTTGAAAAGCTGAGTTCAGTTTCCCAAGCCACATCCAAACCTGACTACTGTCAGACCTGTGGAATTTTTTTTTATCACTTCAATAAAACCTGTCTGACAACATGAAGTAGGCTAAAAGATCTCAAGAAGCCTTTCAGAATGAAATTCTTACTTTGCTGAACAATCAACAACAAATAAACAGACAAGCAAAAAAATGTCACCTTAAAGCGGCACTGGAGCATTTTTCTCTGTATCAAAGTTTTCTAAATGTTTTAAATGATATTTCAGGTCTAAACTATGATCTATGGGTTGAGTTCCACAACATCTGTCATTCTGATGAAGACCCTCCTTCCTCCTAGAGACCCCTTTCCATTATTTCTTGCCGCCAACATTTTTCAGCCAATGAAATTCAAATTTCTGCATTGTCTGAACATGCACGCGCATCGACCAAACCTGTACCAGTAGGGGGCGCTGTCGTACAGGACGCTCCGTGTGTTTCTCTGCCGTCTCAGCCGTTCACTGAGGACTCACGGCTCATTTCTACTAAAAACCTACCCATTCTCCAGCTAAAGATGGATTTATTTTTATTTTTAAACCTTTCACCTCACATAATGGCAAGGCTTGACAGGATTATGCGTTTATTTTGGTCAGAAAGTTCATCCAGGGCCGAGTCAAGTTCAGCTTCAGAGTCCAGCAGCAGCTCGGTGCTAACAGAGCTAATATCAGAAGCAGCAGGGACAGAGAGGGCTCATCAGACCCTCGTAGTGTTGTTGGAATAAGATTGTGAACTGTGAGTGATTAAACCCTACACATTGAGCGGTACAGTTCATGTCCGAAGCATATGCGCCGCGTGCACGCGCGCACACGCGACCGGACGCGTGTGTCGAGATGTTTTGAGGAGGAGCCTTTGGACGCTAGATTCAAAAACTGCTCTCCTGATGAAATCCTCCGGAGTGCCGCTTTAAGGGGGCGCTATTTGGGGGATGAGGAGAAAAACAGGCCCCCCCAGCTCTGCTCCGACAGGGGGCAGAGATGGGATGCAAGGAAAACACCTCAACATGTAAGCACATACAATAGACAATACACAGGTGGGTGGGTGGGACCAGGAACTCTGCCTAGCCCGGCTTGAGAACCTCAAGTTGAACGTAAATGTGTGTCCTTCTTCAACTCCAACCTTCAAAGGGGAGAGAGAAGTCAAGAAACAAGGAGGGGTCACAGGTCAGCTTTTGGCTTTAAAGGTAAACTTATGCTGTAAACACACAGATCGATACACACATGAAGCTACGAGCTCAGATCTGAGCTCAGCAGGTTATATCTATCTTCTGTTTTTTGTGGGAAATAAACCCCCTCACCCATACGTCTCTGGGACTGAGTCAATATTTGGAGGTGAGGGATTGTGGGAATTTCACCACCATGGAGTGAGATAAGCTATGAGGGGGACGGTTTCACTACAAAACCCTCCTCCCTCCCTCCCTCTGACACCCTGTTCTGTGCCATGCAAATGCTGCATCCAGGCACCCCGCCCCCGTGCACATTTCCCACTCGCTGCATCCTCTCGCTGTCCAAGCCGATTTCCATCACTCGATAAAAGTCCCACTGTGTGTTATCAGGGCTGCCCCGTACTGTAGTTAAAGTTGATATTGGCAGTAGGAGGGCCAGGTTTTATGATCCATAACAAGTCGTCATTAAAAGTCATTAGCAAACATCAGCATTGTAAATTGGCCACAGTTGGTCTCAAGAGGCCCACAAGAGCTGTGAAGAGGGAGAGATAAAGATGCATCAGTAAGTAAGGCGGGGGAAATGATGGAAGTGTGATAAGACGAGGAGAGCGGGAGACAGGCGTCCAGAGCTGGACGTTTTAAGGGGTCCCAGTTGAACTCTGCAGACTCACATTCTTGTCTCAGCGTCTTTCGTTGTGTTTTGTTTCTCCCAGATGCCTCCCAGCATTCCTTGCCTGAGCGCAGAGGGGGGGGGGGGAGCGGTGTTTTGGAGAAAATATTGAATTAGAGAAAAAGAGGCAGAGAGGGAGAAATGAAGGAGAGGGAGAAATATTGACTCCTTCTGGGAAGGAGCGAGACGGCAACGCCTTTCCAATAACCATAAACCCACTGGGCTGAAAATAGACGAGCCGAATGAATAAACGAATGTGTTCATCCCACATGAGCTCTTCTCTTTCACGATGGAGGGGAATGGAGGTGACCCTCTCCTCCCTCTAGTGCCTCCCCCACTCCTCACCTCGTGTTTTTTCTCTCCCTTTTCACTGAGGCCATCATTTCTTCACCGTGACAAGAGATATTAACCGGAACAAAACAGGTGTTTATGGGAAGCCTTCCCTCAAATGAGGCTTTACACACACACACACACGCACACAAACACACACACACACACACACACACTTCTCTGTAAAGTAGTCAACAGTGTCTATGGAAGAAGAGTAACATCTGCTTCACATTTAACACAGTCCTCCCTTTTATGTCATCGTGGACGTGATTTACTTTACACATTTGTGCGGCTATCCTTGTGAGGACATAACCTTTTTTAACCAGAATTCCTAAACCAAGGATTTTGTGTATCCATGTCAAGAATGAGGGGGGTTCCAATTCTTTTTGTGCTGCTGAGAGGGATGAGTATAGTAAAGCATCCAAATTGAAAGTTTTTAGACTTCAGTTTGATGTATTCTGATTGATTATGGTTGGTATTGTTGTCAACCTTTCTTTTAAAAAGCACAAAATAATGTTTTTATGCATCGGTTACATGCAAGATGGTTTAATGGAACTCCAGATGTACACTGGGTTTGTAGTACATTTTTATATGAAATATTTAATTCCCTATTGCTTCAAACTAAGGGACAAGGAGACAATTAAATGTGAGGATCAGTGGTATCCATCCATCTGATTACAACAAAGGTAGAATTGTGGAGGAAACTCAGAGGGAAACCCAAACATCTCTTCCTCCAGTGACATTCTCCAGCTCCTCCTGGGGGATCCCACGGTATTCCCAGACCAGAGAAGATATAATCCCTCCTGTGAGGTTTGGCTCTGCTTCAGGCAGGAAGCAAGGCCACCATACACAGGTGCTACTGAACCCTCTTACCAACAGGCAATGTGGGTGAAGTGTCTTGCTCTCTGGTTGCAAGACGAACACTCATCCATCACCCATCCAGGATCTTGATCTGTTGGTCGCAATCCAAACCTCGTGGCCAGGTGAGGGTTTGAACATAGACGGACCTTTCAGATCAGACCATAGCAATGTCCTTATTACTGCAGACGAAGTCTCTATCTTTTGTTCCACCTATGGCTCCGTCCTACCATCACTTGCAAACAAGACACCAAGATACTGAAAGTCCTCCTTTTGAAGTAAAGTTTAATTCAGAACTTAGAAGGACATTTTTATGATTGAGAACCATGGCTGGGATGGTTTGGGCATCTGGTCATGCCTGCTGGACACCTTCCTGGGAAAGTGATTCAGGCATGTCCGAACCATGGAGGGATTATATCCTTGCCAGGAAACGTACTGGGATCCCACCAAACGTGTCGGTGGAGGTGGCTGGGGAGAGGACAGTCTGGGCTTCCATACCCCTACGACCTGGAATTAGATGTGTGGATGACGACAAGGCGAAGATTCCGATTTGGAGGATCCGATTCTCATCTTGGCTGCTTTCCTTTCAGCTGTGAACTACCCCATTGCATGTTGAAGGTCAAAGGTAGCAGAACATGAGATTCAGCCCAAATCTTGACACTCAAACAGCAAAACCAACCAAACTCATCATTAGGATGGTATCATGTTTGATTCTGGGTTCAACACGCATCAATAGTAGGGATGGGAATCGAAAACCGGTTCTTAATGAGAACCGGTTCCCAGTGTTTCAATCCCTTGGAATCGTTTGCCATTTTTGCTAACGATTCCCTTATCGATTCCAGTCGGCGCAAAAAATAAAATAAAATAAATTCCAGTCGGCGCGACTACGTCACCACGAGTCACTAAACTCAGGTTTCTCCACGTGTAGATTAGAGCCCTATCTTTGTAGATGTACCTGGTAACAGCAGCAGTAACCTCCGCCTTCCTTCCATTCCACTCAGCTGGCAGCTACATGACGTGCTGCAGGTAAAAATCTGATCAGCGTCTGGAGTTTATTCTGAGCTCTTCCAACACTCGACGCTGCTCTTGCAGCTTTTCCTCGTTGACTGTCTCTGTATTCTTCGACGTGGTTTTTGTGCAGGTGATAAAATATATTAGTGGCGTCGGAGTCCGTTGTTGGGACCGAGAGCCGGCAAACTTTACAAACAGCTGCTGTCTGGTCCACGTCGGTCTTTTTATATTTAAACCACATCGATGAGACAGAAGTTTTCCCTCTTTTAGTTACAAGCTCCTCGTTTTGAGTTAGCTGGTTATCCTGTTGACCCTGGTCTAAAACGCGTCCACTACCATCTGCCTCCATGTTTGTTTATGTGTTGCTGCGCGGTGCGTTCATGAACATCCCGTAAAGTGCATTATGCTATCGTGGCTTAAACAATAGAGCTTTTTATCTGACAGTAGACATTTTCTATCGTCCAGACGAAATATTTCGTCATAACGCACAGCCCTACCTGTCTGAGAGGGTGTTCTCCACAGCTGGAGACACAATAAGTCCAGAAAGATCACGTATCCTTCCTGAAAAAGCAGATATGCTCATTTTTCTGCAGAAGAATTGTTAATTTTCCATAGTTGATGGTTGCAAAATTGCACAATGCACAGTTCCATTAAACTTGACTTGAGTTGTATTTGTTGCTGGCTGATGTAATTTTGTGTGTTCAGCTCAGATCCTTTTTAAAAAGAGAGTTGAAATGTTACATTCTTGTGGAATTGCACAGAATAATTTATGTTGTATTTTATGTTATTTCTACAAAATAATATTTTATTATTATTTTATACTTAGAAACTTTTTTTTCTGGGCACCCTGTGACCTTAGGCCCTGGTTTTCTTAAGACCTCACTGTTGGATGTATAAGGTCATCTTACTTCTAAACTTGTATCTTACTCAAAGATAAGATATAAACCAGCTTGAAGCTAATAGATCTGTTTGTTCTCTTTTTTCCCAAATGAGAATCGATAAGAGAATCGATAAAGAATTGAATCGTTATACAGAATCGAAAATGGAATCGGAATCGTAAAAATCTTATCAATTCCCATCCCTAATCAATAGAGATGTTTTTACCACCACAAAGCTTTAGACATTGAGGATAGCTCTTTCCTGGACTTAACTCTAACCCCCATCAACAGCAGCTTTGACCAAGTCTTTACCGTAAACGTTCATCACTTATGTTCCGAGACATCAAAACAGACAAATCAGTTTTAGTTCCCAGAACATTTGTACCATGTTTACACACATGCACATGGATTTGTAGCTCATAAAGAGTCTGTTTACACAATTTAAAAAGAAACTTCTCACTACTTGTGCATAGACTTTATTAATGATCACCTGTGGTACACTACAGCACAGAGATGTATGTTTTGCCCAATCATCACAGTTTTTCATAAAAGTGTGTAAAATATTTTTTATGCACTTTACAGTGCATAAAACACTTTTTGCAAACAGTAAATTGATGCATGGATTTTTTTTTTAGTTGCTAAAAAAACCCGCAAAATTCAAACTATTTCAGATGAATTATAAACTGGCCAATCATTTTTGAGGAGAAAACCTTGCACTACATCACCCAAAACATGTGCAACAAGGATTATTTAGTAATAGCCTAATAACCTTCCTTCCAACACAATGCGCTGGCGTAACGGCTGCGTCTCATCTGACAAATTTTGCAATCTGGCTGCTGGAATTTTCCCCCTTTTCCACAAACATGTCAGATGGCTCGAGGTCAAATTTTCTCCCAACAAACTTTGTCTCTCAACCTGTCTTTGCATGTGGGCATGTCAGTGTTGAAACCATCGCCAGACTGTTGCCACACAGCTGAAAGAAAACGACTCTCTCAATTATTACTGTGCGCTTAAGCAATAAGATTTCTTTTCACTGGGCCTATGGGGACTCAACCCAAATGAAAATCTGGGGAATCTGCACGCTTTTGGTTGTGTTCTTCACTTTCTGGTTGCATTAGTTCAATTTTGAGATGTCCCTCTATTCTAAAACCACCAATTTTAAGCATGAGGATGGAATTTAATTGTGGCCGACGTTTGAAGAAATCTCGTTTCCACAGAACTGATTTGAGCAGCTTTCGTTGGAACTGTTCGCTGAGCCTCAGTGATCCCGAAGAAAATCTTTGGCAAAGAGCTGCACAGAAAAATGTGTCTGTGTAGACACGAAACGGATCTGCAGGTCATGATATCACACGTTCGGAAGAGATTCTGCTTTCTTGCATCAGGTCCTGGTTGGACAGGTTCATTGTGACTGAGGTGATAATAGCAGACATGACCAGGCCACCATGATGGAATACACTGTTTGACCTCACCCTTCATTCTTCCCCTCATTGGCTTCTTTCAGTCAGTCATGTTGTTCATTCAGCTAGACCTTGACCAGCTCGTTCACTTCCAAGAACACTCACTTAAGTCTTTGTTTTTTTTCTACCTCCATTTTCCCTAATTGTTTACCAGCCCTTTGCTTCACCCTTCACAGCTGTGGTGTCACCCTCTTGACCCTCTCTCTTCACTCCTTTTCCTCGTCCTCCTTTCCCACATTGCCTGCTTTTTTCTCTGCTCTCACTCCATCGCTCGATGGGAAGTCATGTGACTTCTCTGAAGCTGAGCCCTATAAACCAGCAGCAGCACTTGGGGGGGTTCTGTGTCTGTGCAGCTCCCTGATTGGCTCCTGCATTTAGATGCTGCTTGGTGCACACACACACACACTCACTCACAAACCCACCCCTGCATGCAGACCCCCTGTTTTCCTGTTTCGGGAACAAATGTGATCTTTATATTTAAAAAAGAACAGAGGAAGGGGGAGTGGGACTTCTTTTCGGATAAATGATGCATTCAGACAGAGCAGGGGCTTTTCTCCTAAGGTGGAAATAAGCATGCAGACCAAAGCCTGAGCAGAGCCATTTGTTTCATGTTGGGGGGATGCTTACTGTTGCAGGCCAACGGCTGAATGGATTTGATTGAATGGGCCTGTTTATTCCAACTGGATCCGTGCTGAGACAAAGCAGAAGAGCCTGACATCTATTGGCAGAAATGCATGGCTGCTTGTATTCAGATTCCCTAGTGAATTTAAAACCTCGTAGGATCTGGAGAATCTTTTCAAATAAAACTAAAAGTTTTTTGAGCATGATTCATCTCAAGTTTTTATCTATGATCCCAGCTGTGTTATAGCTTCAGGATGGGGATGATTTTATCTGAGGTAAAAAAAAAACAACACTATTTTAATAAAGAACTGTTGAATACTTCCAAACTTCAATGATTTATTTTATCCTTATGTGTAAATCGACAATTGCCAAACAACTGACATTCTTAATTCCATGCAGTTAATAATAATTCTAATCATGAAAAACTAAAGAACTGATGCTCTAGCAGGTAAGATGGAGAAGAATGTCTGTTCAATAAGAGCTGTGATTTAAATATCATTATACTTTAGCACCAAAACACCCTTACTTCTACAATTCTGCACAATTTTTATGCACATTCTGCAGCTCTGAAAACAAAACAAAAAAAGTAAAATATAAAACAAATGGTGCAAACAATCTGGAATAGAACAAATGTGCAAGAGCTTTATGGGGCATTTGTGAATTACTCTAGCATCCTTTTAAATTGTCATATACTCCACATAAAACATTGTAAAAACATGTAAATGCACGCGTATAACCACAAGGCTCTTCTGCTTCTCATTTTCCAAAGATATTTCCAATACCACCTTAAATTTTTTACACAGCAGCTGTTTGTTTGGGGACACTTTTTAGTCAGCAGTCCTGTCTCTCATTAATTTCCTATAGGGAGTGAGAGACACAAGCGTGTGGTTACCACGGTGACCTAAATGAACCATGTTATTTTTAATATTATTATAGAATAATATAATCAAATATTTTTGCCCAAACAGATGCAACGCTCTGGGGAGAATAGCACTGTCTGTGCAATCCACCATCTGTGGTTTAGATTGAAAAATCTCAGCAACTGTTGGAAAAGTTTCCAAAAAGTCATTTATGATGCTCAAAGGATTAATACTAATGACTCGCATATGAATGTATTCAGTGATTTCAATATTTCTGTTTTTACAAAATGTCTTGGCACAGTTTCTGAACAGATGTTCTCATTCATTAGAGGATAAACCTTCATAACTCTTAAAATCTAATTTTTCTTAGACAGCATAAACACTGATTTATATTCAGACCTTCACAATAAAGGTTGTCAGACTCAGGAAGTCCACAGATGGGCTTCACTTCATTTCAATCCCCTGTCTTGCATGCTCAAGACAAAAGGGAACGCACAAAAAAACCCTTATTATAGTTCTTGTTTCATACATTTGCCTTGGGCAGCTCGGGGTTTGACTTACAGGAAATGGATGCAAACACCAAAGAATTGGGCCAAACCTGCAAGAAGAAGAAAAATACAAAGTAAATCATAGCAATAACTTTATATCCAGACAGATAAAGTAAAGAGAGTAAACATGTTGTGGGGCATGCCCAGCACCCTATCAGCTTACCTAAAGGGAGCTCAAGCCGCCTCTAATTGTAAGTTTGATCAAAATAAAAGAAAGTTCAAAGTCTGGTCTTAAAAGAAAATAATTTGGCTTTATGCTTTGAGATGATGATGTTTTTGTTCTTCACTTCTCTTTTTGTGCTACATTGTTTTGTTCCTTTTACTTCATGGAGCTTCTTCTTCTTCTTCTTCTTCTTCTTCTTTATTTATGACCCCTGTTGTTTCTTTTATTTTTTATTTTTTTTTTATTTTACAACATATTTTGCTTCCAGTAAGCTTTGACTATTACCACAGCGTTATGCTGCAACAGATGGCAAAAAAGTCAAAATTTCTGGTTTCCGTCCAGGAACAATCAAAGAAAATGTTGCAACAAGTCGGATTTCCTAGTTGGCAACACGCAGAAAATTTCTTAACCTCAACTTCTGCATTTTACGACATTCTCCATACAGACAGCTTACACAATAAACTTTTTTTTTTTTTATCATTTGTTGTTGTTTTTGGTCTGATAAAAATCTTTATTTGCTCACATTTCTTTCGTCAGAATTGATCACGCAAAGGTTAGAAAAGGTGCTTTTTGAGTTCTGACCAATTCATTCATGACCAAAAAACCCCTTCCTCACCACAAACACATGTGCAAATGGTAGTATTGTGCAAGTCTGCAATAGTGTCAAGTTCAAATGCCGTGCAGTTCTGGCTGTGGGGACACACTGTGACACCTGAGAGCGTTAGAGGGCTGGGTCAGAGTCCATGCTGTTACAGTAAGTCATTTGGCATTTGAGCTTTCCTGCTGTTATGCTTGTGCAGCTGTGAAAGGAGAGCAAAAAAAAAAATCCCTGTAGATAAAACAATCCATCTGTGCCTTTGACATGCCTGGCAGCTGCCTCCGACAAACAGTTTACCTTTCAGTTCATTGCCTTTTTAACATTTTATTTGCACTTCCAGTCATTATGAGCCACGCCCCACACGTTAGGAGGTCCAGGTGTTATGGGAACCCGTATCTGCATTAAAATAAAGTTAGTCATAATGAGTACTTTGGAGACAACGCATGAGAAGGAGGGGTGTGTGAGTAAGAAAATGATGGTTTGTGTGTTTCAACATGTGTCACAAAACGCTGGTTAGTGCAAATCAGGATTTTGTGTCTTTTCAGGCTCAAAACACGAAATCAAACACATGATATCTGAGTTCCTTCGCATGTCTGCGTGCTTCCCATATGGTTTTCATTGATCCGTGTCCCGGTTATACCCCTTCCTCTCCGTCTCTGTCTGTGTGCACTGATGGTGAAGGACTGATGGAATGCTGGAGGGTAAATCTCTGGTTTCCTGGAAGCTGGTCTGGCTTTATCAGAAGCGGCTGTGACAATACTTGGACTGATGGGCCAACCAAATGAGTTTCCTATAAGCGCCGATCAGGCAGCAAAGAGCCTTCCTGGAAGAAATAATCAGCAAACTGGAGGCCCTTCCTGGAAGGCCGCAGAGGGTTGCCAGTTGTAAGGCATTACCCCAACCTTCTAATATTCTTTCCACCTTCAAGGTGGCTGACTTTGGCAGGAGCTCAGAAATTTAATAAAACACACAAGAAGCTGTTGATTACTTTTAAGAGTTTGAGCAGGCTGCACATTGCTCAACCTGCATTCTCATTTCCTTATCCTGCATTTAGAAGTTAAAGCCATAAGCGGGCGATGCCCAAAATTCCAGTGTGAATGGTTTTTGATTCTTGGAAATAGACGTTTTTTAAAAAGTTGAGCTCAGTTGTTTGAGAGCTGGGTGTTGTGCTTGGCTGGGGACGCTGTTGACAACAGTTGAGCTGGACACAGCAAGTCATAACCTGAAAAAATGAATCACAGTGGAAAAACTTTGTGCGAGCGTGTGAGATTCACAAGAGGAGAGAAGGATACGGGCAAAATATTCCAGCTCCACTCACCAGGCAACTATGGGGAACATAAAATGAGTCAGAGTGAGCTGAGCTAGCTTATTTACACAATGTGTTTGTGTGTAAAACTGGATTGTTCTGGTTGGATTTTGGGAAGAAGGCTCAATTTTCCTCCCATAAACAAACAGTCTCATTCATGAGGGTCAAAGCAAAATAGGAACTGAATGAGTGTAATTACCTGGGCTGAGGTAAGCACAGGAACTGTCGTTATATGTTATCCTCAGTGATGGGGCGACTTGTGTTCAGACATTAAGAAAAAGGCACAGTGATCTCATAATTTATTCATGTCAGAAACCTGGTTTCACTTCACATTTCAGATGCTTTAAAAAAAATCTTTTTTCCATTGTTTTTCTTTAGAAAAACTCATCGGTGATCCATCATTTATCACACACGCACACACAAAGACACCTCATTCGCTCCCTCTCACACACACACACACACTAACACCAGGCAAGCCGTAAAAACTCAACTCAATTAAAGTGCCTCTTTCCTGGAAGCCAGCCTCAGACAGAGCACAAGGTATGCAGGGAATGGGAACCGTGTGTGTGTGTGTGTGTGTGTGTACGGGTAAAGAAATGAAGAAACTCACCTCCTGCTTCATTTTACCAACACAAATCTAGCCTTGCTGGACCGAGCACTTACACACACACACACTCTGGAGCTGGCTTCACACTAAAACCACAGACTGTCATAAATCTCATCCACGTGGATGCTTTCACCTATCTGACCCCACACACACACACACGCACTCCCCAGAGGACACCATCCTCTCTCTTTCCCTCAGCCTTTCAGGCAGGATGTATAAAACCCTGCTGCATTCCTTTCCAGTTAAGTCCAGCCCAAAGTGAGCTTTCTGCACAGTAACTGCTGTGTCAAAATTTGGGTGGACGTGTGTGACGGGAGTTTACCCGATCTGCGTTTCTGGGAATCCCTTTGTCCCGGCGTGGCGCATACATCAGCACAACCCAGTCCACCTTTTCTAAACACTCTCTTATGCCTATGGAATTTACCCACAATGCTCTAAAGAAAACGAGAAGTGAGAATTGGTGTAATTTTAACCCCGCTTGACAAATGTGCACCCGCCCAGCGCTGGCTGCTCCTCATAGCGAGGTCCACGACTTTTCCAAGCCGGCCGACTCTATAAACACTGCTTTGTCTAACTAGGAAATCCCATTTGACAGTAAATAATCTTGTTGTGAAGCCAGGAATTGCTGCTTTATAATACATTACAGTAAGTTATCCAGTCAATATTGACTCAGAGGGAGAGAAGAGAAGCAGCGGAGGAGGCAGAGAGAGACAAACAGTAAAGTAATACACAGGACACATGCATTGGCTTTTGTAAAAATAGTGCTCTTTAATATAAATTACTTGAAATATTTTAGAAATATAAATATGTGCAACGTTCCTTTTCATTTATTATGTAATGCTTTGTCGTTTCAGGTATTACAGCTTGTGTTTCGCCAGACTAGTGGCCAGCCTTTTGCAAGAGAGTCTTTATAAAAGACAAATGATTCACATACACGTGGTTTACTGCTGCAGCACATGTAAGGACTTGGGGTTGACGTGACGGCAAGACTCAGATCTGACCCCAAAAAAAAAACCCATCTGAGTCACCGTGGCTGCTTAAACTCCCATCTTTTTATGGTGTAAAAAGGCTACAACTCCAATATGGATCACAGGTGAGTTTGAGCACGAGGTGAAGACAGATAGAACACAATCTGGGTCAAATCTGAGTCTTGAGATTTGTTTTTACAAAAGGCTTTTTTTATAGAATCATTTAAGGGACGTGTTTTGTTCCCTTCAGACTGACAAACCGATCCTTCTCTGGAGGCGACGACAGGAGAAAGATGGAGCAAAAACAAGATAACTGTCCATATAACAGCACATTTCCTCTCAGCTACTTCATGAATGGTGTAAAAACAAAAGAAAGAAAAAGGAGAACAGACACTCAAGCACACCAGGACATTTTAGCTAAAAGAAATAAATTCATATTCATCTAAAAAGGGTCTAAAAGGCAGGATTAAGACTTATTTTATCAAACCGGCTAGTATATTTACAGGAGCAGCATCCTGTAGGGACTCTATCGTCAATTAAATCAATGTTTTTGTTAAGCTGTATACCAGTATGTCTCCTCCCCCTTTCCTCCATGCTCTGCCCACCACCCTAGTTCTCCATCCTCTTTAATTTCCCTTTCCCAATCCCATTTCCCGCTCTTCCTTCAGTATTCTCACCCTCAGCCACATTTTCTCCCATCTCTGGGATTAATATCGCCACTTCCCAGTTAAGATTTACATCGTCACTGACACTTTATCACGCAGTCAGGATAAAAATAAGTTCTTCTGCTCTGATTGGTCCCACGCCAAAGCTTTTGTGTCAATAACAAGCTTTTGTCTCAGTCTGTTTTCTGTCACTGTCAAAGCATCAAACAGGGAGCAGGAGGATGAAAAGAAAAAAGGAAAAAAAAAAAAAAAAAAAAGGAGGAGAAACAATTTGTAATGATTCTTCTTTTTGTTCCACACCAACAAAACCTTCATACGGGCCTGTACCTGCATGAGTGTGTGCGTGTATGTAGCTAGTGTGCATGGCCAGCCCACTCCCCTCGATGTGGCAACATTTGCGGGAAACGGTAATGGAAACGTGTGCACAACCACAACACACAAATACACACTCAGGCAAACAAATACTGTGTGCCGGGCCTCTTGTTTGGACTTTGCTTTTTCTCTTTAACTCCTCTTTCATTCACTCCCTCTCCACCTTTCTCTTTGCCGTCTGTCTCTCCGTCCAGTGATCCAAAGTGCTGTAAATGTCATGCTGACGGAGGAGGTTTCTTCTTAAACACACCTAGATCACTGGTGGTGTATTGATCATGCCTTTGCTTTCATTGTTTATATCAACCGGGTTAATCTTCTACGAGGCACTGCTCTGCGTCTGAGTCAGTCATAGGAAACGTTGGCCTTTGACCTCTGGCTTAAACTGCCACTCACACTAGTTTTTCCAAGGCAGGGTGGACGAGGTAATCGCTGGTTACCCAAAGCACGCTCCTCATCCAGGACTTGAGTGTCCATCAAGGACGAGAGAGCTCAGATGATTCTAGCCACTATGGAAACCGTTACTTTACACCAATATCTAAGGCTCAGTCTGGTCAGTTTCTTGTGGCGCAAATATTCTCATAAGCACTGAGAACTGGTCTGTGCTGCCCCCCCAGGGCACGTGGTCCATGTAGTGGAACCTTTGCGGTCCCTGTCAGTCATATAGGAGCGTCGTACTCCTCCAGGAAGTCTCTAAGGTTGTGTGGGAGCTGCTCAGTTCGCTCCAACACCCCAAGGCCTCTGCTGTTCAACGTCCTCCTGCACATGTGCTGCAAGGATGAGAGAGAAGTTGAGAGGGGTTGCCGCAACTCCAGAGGGATTTTCTCTCTACCGGTGTGGATCAGATAAACAGTGCGTCCCTTCATTTTTGCCTCTCCTGAATTGCCTTCATTTGCCCCATCCCTGGTCCGTCCCGTGTCCCTCCCTTTCCCCATGTAATGGGCTATGAGTTTCAGCACACAGTCAAACTGGGGAAGATCTTGGGTGTTTTGGCGGTCTGGCTCGAGAAAAAAGCCACCTCCTTCGCTGTGGATGCGTACGTTCTTTGTCCCCCGAGCTGTCTGCACGGACAAGGTGAAGAAGTGGTGGTGGTCTGACGAGTCACGGACTAGGAAAGTGCCAGGCTGTTCAGAGCGCAGCAGGGAGCTGGCCTCCCGACCCCCGACGGCCCCCCAGTAAAAGCCACTCTCCTGGAGCTTACGTAGAGCACGCATCACCTGAAACAGACAGGGAAAGCTTGTAAGATGAATTTTTAGACTTTTTTAAGATCAACAAGTTTAATCTCTAACAAGTCAGTCACAAACCTGCTGGTAGTGTTCATGCGAGCTGAAGGGCTTGTAGTGAAGTGGGGTGAAGTTTGACCCCTGAACCCTTCCCTCTGAGGGGGTCACGCTGCTCATGGCGAGGGGGCTGCGTCCATTGAAGGCTACCATGGCTCCATGGCCCCCTGCCTCTGCCCGCTGGCTGAGGGGCAGGGGGCCCAGAACAGGATCTTCGATGCGGACAGGTGGACAGGAGTTTGGAGCAGATGAAGAGGAGACAGAGGCAGAATGTGGTGAGGGTGACGGGGTCACACACCGGGTCCAGGGCCCCGGGGAGGAGGAGTCTGGTGCATCCAGAGAGGGGCTGTGAGAGACCACCTAAACACAGCTGAAGGAAGACAGATGAAGCGCAGATTAGACATTTCTATCTATATATAGACTAATGACATGCACACATCTTGGCAGCAGTCTCACTGGAAACTTACACTCCTTCACCAGCAGCGACATAAACAAATGACCACTTTGCCACACTGGAGCTCTCAGTTTACCCTCGTAAAATGCAGTTATGGCCACTGTGACAGATGTACAAAGCAAGACTGGGCAGCGAGCAGGCAGGTTATATTTAGTTTAAATGAATCCTCTGCGTACACACGCTCAGCCTGCTGCTGCTGCACCGTGAAGCCAGACAGCAACTGGATCCTGATTGCTTTCAATTGTCTTCGATCGGTGCACCGCAACAAGGGATTTCTGAATCGGGGTCACTGTCAAAGAGTCCAGCGCACTCTTTTTTTCTAATCCTCCCCCCCTTTTTTTCTAAACAACTCTTTATTCCCGCTCGGAGGGGCCGTTCTCCGGTTTCAATGGACTGGAAAGGTGTCCCGTCTGGTTTGTTTTACCGCTAGCGGAATTTTATGTTAGCTTGACGGGACAGCGCGCGACTGAGTCGGCGGCAGGAGCAAGCGGCGTCGTTAGACCCGAGCCGCTGGTCGGTAAGTCGCTCCGTTATCCATAAAACCCGTCCACCTACAGCCCAGACGACTACATGTCAACTTAAACAAGAACTGAAACGTTTTAGTTGACCTCTCACAACTTACCTCGCGGATTTGTGCAACACCGCACCGCAGCCGCTCGTCGCCGAAGAGAAATCTATGCAAACTACCCGAAAGTAGTGCCAGCTGAATTATTATCTCAGGCATTAAAATCCCCAAAAGAAAGGGAAAAAAAGAATCCAAAAAGTGTGTGGGGTTTGCTTTCAGAGCGGAGGAATGCGGTGATATCTGCCGGAGAGATTCCGTCTGTGTGTGTGTGTGTATGTATGTGTATGTGTGTGTAGGTAGGACGGTTACTGGAGGTTCCAGTGTGAAGCCGATGTTCGTAAGGCTCCGCCTCCTCCGTTCAGACCTTCTTCCAGTAAACACACGCGCGCTCACGCTCGCACGCACGCACGCAAAGAACAAGCGCTTGTGCTCGCGCTTGGCAGATCGCCAATAAATAATCATCGTGACCTTTGCCGCGCTGTTTCCTGGTACTGATGGGTTCCCTTCTCGACAAGGTGAAAAAAGTTAAAAGCTCCACATATGGCACAATAAACCGAATCCAGCTCTCTTTTTAATATTTTATATTTATGGAAGGAGATTTAAGAGCACAGTGGTCTGAATATGTAATCTAGTGATTATAAACCTGATCCTCTTTTTAAATAATTTAAAATTAGCTTGTTATATTTAGAAATAAAGTGACAACCCGCTTTGTTTGCAGTGCAAAAATCAAAATCAAGACATTTCACACACAAAAAACATACTTTAAAACAAAAAATCTATACATGTCAGCAATCTTTCTTTTATTTATGTTACATTTATTTATTTTCATAATCTAATCTTAACAAAAACAAGCCGTTATTGTTGCAACAATAATTACAACTTCAATAGATAAAGCCTTACCTTAACAGAAAAAGTGTGCTTTCAAAAATCATCCTGCATCAAAGGCGCTTCCCTTTCATTTCATTATCACGCATTTTCTACATAAAACATCTGACCTACTGGTTAATAAGCCATCAAAAGCATAGAGATAGTCCCTGCAGGCTGTTTTGTTGTGCCAGGAAGCATCTGGCTTACTGTAAGTGCTCTTGAGCAACAAACAGTTAAGTTATAGTCTCCTTCAGAGTTTGACCTGATTTTCTTTTCTTTTTTTTCCTGCAAGGAATGTTGTGTGTTTATGGAATAAATATACGTAAGAGGAACATATTTTCTGTGCACACTGGTACCTCCCAGGACTGTGATCAGCTTTTAGACTGTTTAATTATTGCTCTATGTGTGTTACTCTCACAATTATATTTTCACACATATTTTACTTTATGCTAGTGTCCCCCTCACATTGCGTGACTCCCTAAGTGGACTTCTTGAATTAAGGGATTTTCCTATTGTGAATTTTCAGAAATAAATGTTTTATTCCATCATTTTTTTTCTAGTTACTGTACTAAACCAAAAATACAATGTTTTTCAATGCTTCCTGTGGTCCTTGCAATGTAACATCATTACAGGTCATTGTGACAATTATAGCAGAGTTGTAGCACAAAAAGTGTGTATTTTTTACTCCTGAATAAATGGAATAGAAATAAACATACATTGTTTGGTTAAGTGTCATTTTTCAGCATAAACTAAAATAGAAGGATGTTATGAACATTTTAAATTAACTTAGATCAAATAAACTCAAATTACAATTACTGATTAGAGTGAATTTCTGTCAACCCCCAACAAAAGTACCACTACAGTAAAAAAAAAGTTACTACCAGCATGTATGAAGTGCTAATTTTCTGCTGTTAAGCTACATCAAATACTACAGTGATACACTGAGATAGAATCTATCTCAATAGGTGGAGGATGAAGGAACAGATCACACACATGCCACATGTGGATAATTTCTGTGTGCATCCTTTCATTGGATTGACAGATAAATTAAAGATAGAAGAAGTTTGCCAGATGATGACAGAGGGTATTTATTGTTATACTGTAAAAAAAGTTTTCATCCATCCCACATTTCTATATGCTTTCTTGGTAACAATACATTATACAGTGATTGGTATGTACATGGTACTTGAGGAGCTACATACAGTATTCTTATGGGGTGAATAAGGGGCTAAATACATGGTACTTATGGGGTAGTACAGGGTAATTATAGGATATGTAGAGAGTACTTAAGGGTGTATATACAGGAAAAGTATAGGGTACTTATGAGGACTTTATGGGGTAAGTATAGGGTACTTTTGGTGTAAGTACAAGGAACTTATGGATAAGTCGAGAGTACTTATGGGGGTGTAAGTATGGTATAGTTATAGGGTAAGTACAGTGTACTTATGGGATAAGTAGAAAGTACTTATGGGGTATATCTGGGGTAAGCACACAGTACTTATGGGGGTATGTACTGGATAAGTACATGGTACTTATGGGATAGGTAGAGAGTACTTATGGGGGTATGTACTGGGTAAGTACAGGGTACTTATCGATTAAATACAGGGCACGTATGAGGTAAGCACATGTTGCTTATGGGATATGTACCACAAGGTAAGTACAGGGTACTATGGGGTATGTACAGGGCACTTACAGGGTATGTATAAGAGTTGGTTAGTTGGTAATACAGGATACTTTTACGCACTTGTATAAGATAATACGAAATACTAAAAGGGGATGTGTAAAGGGTACTTATAGGAGTTGGTATGGGATAATAGAGGGTACTTAGGGGGATGTGTGCAGGGTACTTTTTGGGCTTTGTATGGTGTAATACAGGGGGCTTATGGGGATACATTAGGTTGTCTGATGTATTTAGATATGACATTGATTAATTTATGGAATTTATCTCCCTTGTAATGCATGAGTGATTTAAAGACATGAGTTAAAAAACATCCTTCTGAAATGGGTCAGGTACTAAACTGAAAATGAATGAAAAAACAGCCAAAGTTTGGAGAAATACTTTGCAGAAAGCATTCACAAATAAAATAAATAGAAGAAGTTCTTTGGAAGCAAAATATAAAGAGAGTGATGTTTCAAGATTTTTTTCTAATCACTGAAATATCAAAACTATTGCTGCTGTATAATTAATAAGATTTTTTTTGCCTTTATCTGATCAGAAAGTAGTGTGTCTGTTCACTGAGGAAGTAGCGATAAAGTTTTTCAAATACCCTGTAGCTCCAGCAATGGCGGCTCCCATGTCCTGGAGGAGGCTATTGCATTCCGTTTCCTCACTGGCCATTGCTGGGGTTTTTACCCGGATATCTGACCGTCTGTTTCGCGCTCGGGACAGAAGAAGGGGGTAAGCGTTACAGTGAACCAGCTCATAAACTGACACCGAGATAAAACTGTGTTTTTCAGAATGGAACGTGCTGCATTTTAGCATGCTATGCTAATGTTGTTTATGCTAATGTATCCATGATCGGACACACTTATTTTGATACAGCGATTTCGAGAATATATTCAATCCTCCGGTTGGTTGTTTTTACTCTAACCTTTAATTTATTTTGTCGCATTAGTACCTGGTAATGCCCCTCATGGTAGATTTGTAATACCGCTCCCGAAACTTTGCAAACATGAGTTAACCTTCAATAAAAGTTATGTGACTGGCTGAGGCTGCTAAGCGCTACGAAACATTAACCTGCACAGTTTATTAATGCCGAAACGTGACTCCTCCAATCTATCTCATGTTTCATCACATGCCAGTCAGTGATTCGATGCTTAAACAAACAGTGACCAGATTCTAATATAGTCCAGGGCAGACCAGCAGGTGTAGCGGGACACCTGTGATCTCTAGTAGTTCTACCAACAGTAGATCTATTAATTGCTGAACGGTTTTTCTTGTCTTGTCAGGTGAATCACTAATGCATGTCTTAGAATAGAAACAACCGCGCATTTAGGTGAGCAGGTTTCAAGTTCTCGTCAGGGTGACTGTTTGGTCATTAGTTACGGGAAAGGAGAACTGAGCCAACACGTTCGTCCAGCCTCTGTTTACCGTTAAAGGACAAGAAAGAATGGGCTCCTGTAGCTGGAAAGAAACAAAAAGACCTAATTTAGGAGTAACAGCACGTGTTATACCCGCCTCCCAAATGTGCCATACATGCTGTTGTTTTATTGTTTTTACGTGATTTTAAAGATGCTTGAATTTGGATTAAATGACGTTTAGGCACAGTAAAATAACCAAGAATTTACAACTTTCTATGTCTTTTGTAAAGCTTTCCATCTACCTCCAAAAAACTAAATTTTAAGCTTTTTAATTTGTTTAAAGAAACATCCATTCATCCATTAATAATTTCATTCATTCATTCATTCATTCATTCATTCATTCATTCATTCATTCATTCATAGGGTCACTGTAGAGACAAATGAGACATTCACACACTCACTCTCACCTAGGGACAAATTTAGTCTCGAAATTAATAACCTAATGTTTTAAGCACTGAAAAAATAACTGCTTTCATGGGGTATTTGTTAAGGAATGATGTCAAATTAAATTTTAATATCAACCTATTAAAGGAACTCTTTAGATAATTAGGATTCCTGACATCGATTAAAGTTCAGCATGTATCACCAGGTTCACAGTGGTGCATTAAAAATGAAGCATATTTTTACTTTGCTCCTGTACAACCAAAGACCTGGCTGGCCACCTTAAAAGGAAATCATAAGTGTGGACATTGTAATCACTGTAACAATATGACCCATGTGAACTATTTCACTGACATCTCTTCAGGTCACGGGTTCAGTATAAATTAATTTATCAACCGCAATACCACACGTGGTTTACAGACTTGAATGTCCATGTGGCTGTTTCTATGTAGGGAGAAATAAGCGCAGACTTAAGACTAGACTGGCTGAGCATAAATATGCTATTAACTGTAATCCTCTGTACACTATAGAGAAGCTAAGCATGGAAGCTGTGATTCACTCATAATTGTAGGTATAGAAAGAGACAATCAGAGGGGGAGACAGAGTAAAGAAACTCCTACAGAGAGGCATTCTGGATTTACACACTAAAAGCTACATGCTATCCTGGTTTGAATGGAGAAATGGACTTGATCCTTTTTTGTAAATACCATGCTGTTTGTTATGTTTTTATGGATTTTTATATCTTTGCTATCTTTTTAGTAACCTATGATATTTCTTTTTAGCCTTCCTATGATTATCTAATTTTATGCAGTATTTTTTTTAATATATGTTTTTTTAAAACACTGATCATGTCACTTCTTGTTTGCACAGCTGGGACTAATTATATTTGGTGAGCACACACAAACATTTGCTGTCCTGATGAAGGCCCTTTGTGGCTGAAACTAGTTGACCTTATTTTAATCATTTAGCCATGTTTTAATAAAGGCTTTTAAATCTTATCTTACCCTCCCGAGTGCCTTTTTTGAACATATTTTTACCTTGACATGTTTTGATTGTCGACTGTAATCTTCCTCAGAATGTTCCAGGTGTTTGTGTGACCAGTGATATGAAAAAAAAAACTTGATGTGTAAATAGGGCTGCATGATTCTGGATAAAATGAGAATCACATTGAGATCACGATTCTCCCACGATTTTTTTCCCAATAAATATTTATTACCTGCACATCGACTTCGTAACGGCTGACACTGAACATAAAAACAATAAATGTCTCTTATCTTCTCGTACGTACACAACCTTTGAATAATTTGAACAATAATAATAATTTTGAACTTTGTCATTTGAGGGAGAAAGAGGAGCGCTTGTTTTCATGCAGATTATGTCCCAGATAAAATGCGGTACAATTCGTCATCTTCTTTTTTAAGAATTGTTGTCATTTAGGAATGAGATTGCATACAAGTCAGAATTGAGATCACGATTTTTTAAACGATTAATTGTGTAGCTTTATGCGTAAATGTAAGCGAAAGTTGAAGTGACCAGAACGCCACTCATGGTTGACTCCAGCATAAGTTTTCTTTCATGTAAACAGATTAGATAAAAAAATAAATATACACGTCATTCTTATCTTGCTGCTATATGTGCTAATATTAATTTTTCCCATATATTTAGCTGTAATTATTTATTTGAGCCTTATTAAAAAGCTTCATGTTTTTAATGCACAGCCACAGACTCTGGCTCCTAAAAAACAGCAGACCATCGGTCCATCAATGTGTCAGTGGGCATAACGTGTCTTCATCATCAATCAGCCTCTTCAACACGATGAAGACACTTCACGCCAACTCCGGCTGACACTTCTGAGAAAGACTACAACAGTTGACAGTCAAAACATGTCATGGTAAAAAAATGTTTTCATGTCTGAACAAAAGAACCTAACAATAGTTAAGATTCCAGACAAACGAGTCAAGTTGAATGATGCTCAGCTGCACCAGATAAGTGACCATTTCAGCATCCAGAACAACTCAGAATTGAATGGATTTTTTCATTATGGGAATTTTTTTCTAAATTTAAAGGTTGTTTCCTGAGTGAGTTCTGGTTCTGACATTTCCATCCATCTTTTTAATGGCTTTAACATTAAAGTTGTGTACAGTGATGATGACTTCTGTTCCTGCTTTTCTTGTTAATTCACACTACAATAGCAGATTATTTGGAAGATTTTACTTCCAGAATCATCATTTTTCTAGTTGTTTTGAAGTCAGAATTAAACAAAATGAGTATAAGTAGGTCAGCGCTGTACAAGAATTAGAAATTCGTATCGACCCTCAAAATCTGAATCGGTGCAGCTCTAGTTTTATCGCTATACTTGGTGTGTCACAGTGCAAAGAAATGAAAACATTTCCGAGTTTTGTCCTTCTGCTCAACAAAACACAGCTGTGGACTAAAATAAATAAAGGCAACAATCAAACCAGACCTTTTTCGTTCAGTTACAAATCTGAATGAAACACGAACAGGAAGAAGAACACAGTTAAACCCAGGGAGGAAATAGAAATAAATGTGTTATAAAGATTATTTGAAATGCATGACATTTTAATTCTTTTTGTCTTTCTTCATTTGAAAGAAATGTTTTAGTGTTTTTTTGTTTTGTTTTGCCTTTTATTTTTGTTTGTCTGAAATTACCAAGGCTGTAAGAAATTATTAATAATAATTATTGAGTAGAGGGATTGATGAATGACAAAAATGGGGTAGTGCCAAATACAATTTACTTCTCCTTTTCAAACAGCTGAATGAATCAGTGTTATATTATAATTAATGTTCAGATGTTTGAAATTAACATAAATGAATGGAAAACATTTTTTAAATCCTAATTATGGTAAATATTGCTTTAAAGGACACATAAACCAACATTTTTCACTAATGCAGTTTCATCTAATTATTAAAACAAATGTGAATGCATTCTGACTTTATTATATTCTGCATGTTGAACTAAAATTAACTCACGTCTGCAGCTCACAGTCAGCTGCTGCCCACTACAGCTGATGGAGGTGAATAAGAAGACCAAACGCTTGTGCTCGTGGGAATATTATAGAAACGGTGTTCTATGGAATTCAGCTATGTTTTGCTTATCACATCACTATATAAAAGCTTTTGGGTTTAAAAAAACACACAAACAAAGCCTGTCACATCTAACTTGGCAACAATGAGGAAAAGGTTTAGGGCGGGACCTTAAGAAAAACGGGCAACGAGGAGTGACTTTGCAGGGGAGACACATAGCTTAAAGGTTAACCAGTAACACACTATTAACACACTATTAAACAAAGACAGAACAAATATTAGAAATATATTATTCACATTTAAAGAATGGTCTGCTTAGTCATCCTTTATAAGAAAGCATAGTTATATAATGTAAAGTGACTCATGAAAACACTTGTTGAACATCACTTTGCTTGTTGAATTTCCATGCAGGGAAAAAAAAATCTTTCTTTTCACAAATGTTGACCCTTTGTATCCATTGCTAAAAACGCTTGTTCTTGTATTTAAAAACGTTTGAAAGCTGCTGTTTTATATTCACCCATAAATAATATAATTATCTAACAAACATTTGGAAAAAGTTGACAACTTTCAGAAAGTACTGTAGCATTATACTCTCTAAGTGAAGGGCACATTGTGCAAATAAGTACAGTCAGTAGTGTACTTTCTGATTATGTACTACTATAAAGAAGTATTTGTTTTCCACAGTTTGGACTGTTGAAGACATAATTACTGAGGTAAAGTTGCAAGGTGTTTCTAGTAAACAATCTGGAACTATTAAATCTCCTTTCATGATAAAAGTTGGTCTCAGTCTCTGAATGTTAACCACACAAATTTACATATTTTCTCTATATTTTCTTCTAATGCAGAACTAAAAAAAAATTAGATAAACTGTCTCTCTGTTAGTGTTGTTGAAATTTAATTGATCTTTATTTAAATATATGTACCAAAGCCATTATTTTCAACCAGATACCCAAGATTTTGAAAAGAAACATGATCTAGTTGGCACTGCTGTGTTTTAATAACTTGTCATACATCAATGAAACTGATAGAGGTGTCAGATTTGCTCACAGATGCTTGAAATGGCTTTGAAACATGAGTAGCTGTTGGTGATTTATGTGTAATGTTGTGACGGGACAGTTGCACTATGTCCACTTCCTTGTTGTGACACTGTGGGTTCCCAAAAGGAAATAATTTATCATAAAAATAAAAACCTGACATCGTTGCGTTTAAAAAAAGAAAAATCATACAATTCTAAAGCCTTCTGTCGGAAGCAAATGTTTTTTTAGACAACAGCTGTTTTGTTTTTTATGCTTTTAATTAAAACACATTTTGAATTTACTTTGAGCATCAACTGCAAGCTGACAAAGGTCATCTCAGGACACTACAAAAAAGCTAACAAACCCAGTTCTATTCACTGCAACTCAATCAAATATAATTAAATCCATATTCTATTATATACAGTCCAATTTGATATAAATTAATTCCAATTCTACACAATCCAATCAGCAGTGGACTGAGGGAACTTTCAGTAGAAAAAGGAAAGCAAAGAGCCAATGACAACAACATTTGTATTTTAATAAATGGAGAGTAAAGACACAAACGAGTGAGCTCAGTTTGTCCTCCAGCGTCCTGAGTTTAAAAAGATTGGCCATTTTGAAAAGTGTTTCTATGTAAAAGTTATAAATATTCACAGTATCCATTGGTCTTTTCTAATTGGAAGAACTAATAGCATTTCCAAGCTTGGCTACACAATCATACAATCAACAAAACAAACCATCTCATGCAAAATTAAATAGGTTTACAAACAGGTTATATAGTCTTCTAACATATCAATGTGACTTTTTTGAGCCAGTGTTTTTTTTTTTAAATACCTATAAATTACCTGCTAATTTGTCACCTATCTGCAGCAGTGTCTCTCCATGAATATTGCTCTGGTCCGAGGACTACTTCCTGTTTCTAGAGCCTCTGCTGCTCACTTAGAGTGATGTCACCAGTGGGTGTGGACCTACTGTAGATAAATGAGAGAACATCACTTCAAAATGAGAGAATTATTCTCTTACAGTTGCATAATAATTAGAAATGCACCAATTCTAGTTTTAAGGGTCGATACTGATTTCTGATTCTTGTACAGATCTGAGCTGCCGATTCAGATTTTGGCCGATTTTGATGTATCCCAAAAACTATAATTAATGCAATACCATTTGGGAAAAAAAATCATATTAACTTGAAGACTATGAATCTGGAGGTAAAAGTTCATATTAGCATGAATTAGAGCAATGGTGAGTTCATGGACTTAGGGGGAAAAAAAATCAGATTTATGAGTTTCAGATTGACTGGCCCATGCTGAATATTATTGTTTCTATGGCTAGATGTCTTTGTTTTACCTAGTAGTGCAGACTTTTATCAATCAAAAGGTATCATTTAACCATCAGGCTGTATGAATGTTGCATTGTGACCTGAATCCAGTTTAAAAAAAGAACAATCTAATGAACTAAATGGAGATTTCCAGTTTATTGTGAGAATCCTCTGTTGATCTGTTGCTAATTATGAGGATGTTGGTACCTTAGGAGTTCAGTTGAGTCGAGACTCATTTAAAAACTACGCAGTTCTGGGAAAGATGGCAGACCTTTTTTTTTAAATGGCATGCTTCATGAACAAAGATCTGGTCTGGTCAAATACCAGCTCAACCACTAAAGCCTTGCTTTGTTAATGTCGCCCACAAGTCTGAGAGGACGCGATGAGTGTGTAGATTTCCATCTCTCTGTCCTCCCTTCTTGATGATTAAACCTCCTTGTTTTACATCACATCACACACTTTTATATCAGCGTGGTTGGAGTTAACACTTGAAAGTGAGTTTCTTATCTTTCATCACACTGCCTTATCTTTTACAACTTACGGAAAGCAGGCTGGAGATCAGCTGCCTCCTGAGACATAACTCGGTCTTACGAGCTGGGTGTGCTCTCTTTCAAAACTTTTGCGCTGTTGTAAAAACAAGATAATTCAACGAAAGCTTGACCAGCACAAGGAAGTCATTTTTCATACTATGTTTATATGACTTAGGGTTGTATACTATATGTGTTTATGGTTGGTTCAGATCACAGCCAATAGGGAAGTCCCCTCGCTGGATTAGCTTTGGAGCTTTCAGCTGGGTCTGATATGGATAGCTTTTAGTTCTAAGCACTTAAAAGAAGGTATGACATCTGACAACTAGCTGGTGAGGTTCACATTCATTGTATTGAGTTTATCATTTCACTCTATCTTCTGGTTGTTTCATCACTTTTTTATTTTATTTATAGGAGAAAATACTTTGCACTGTAAAAATATAAATATTGTGATGCTTGTTTTAGGATTGTCTTGCCTAGAACTGATGTATTATGAAATTATTGGTATTGGTGGGGGTGTTTTTGTCATCTTGTGAAATACCCTTAAAGGGATAGTCCACCCAAAAGTGATTTTTTTTTTTGGTCTATTGCCATTTTCCCCATAGATAAGTGGGCAAAAACAATTTGTAAACAGCCCAGTCGTTATCTGACAGTACTCCTTTAGCTTTAGCTTAGCAGAAAGCAATGTAAGTGAATGGTAACAACTAGCATTGTAAGAAAAAAGTCCTTAAAATCACTGATACTAATTCTGCTTGGTGACCTCAATAATCATATCGACTGCAAGTGAAAATAAAAAGTAACACGAAGGAATTACAGGCACCCTTTTAGACTTGGGACTACTTTATGACAAAGCACAGCTGTAAGCCTCTGATGAAAGGCGCAAGGATGCAGTGACAAGAAGAAGACAAAGAAAAATAAGCACAAAGGCGCGAGCTGCACAGAGATTGTCCAACATAGTTTGAGTAACGTTTGTAATTTGAGAAAATGGTTCGTGCGTGTGTAGGTGTGTAGGTGCTACGTTCACACTGCAGGTCTTAATGTATGGGTGTGTCTTTGTAATACTATGTCAGAGCAGATTTACTCTACGACAGGAAGAATCCCAGATTCTCCTCCTGTTGCATAGTTCACTTTATTTAGTGTGTGCATCCATTTAGGCAACAGAGTGGGCAGGCAGAGAGATAAGAGACTTAAAAACTTTAAAAAGGTAAGATGGAGAGAGAAAATAGCGGTAGGGAGGGAGAAATCAAGAGAATAACAACAATAATGATAACTCACACACACATTCACACAAATGACTCAAATATTGGGGCTATATGGGGTTCAGTGCCTTGCCCAAGGATACTTGGACGTGTGTAGGGGAAGCAGTTATCGAACCATCAACCTTCCAATTGGCAGACGTCGCTCTTCCCACTGATCCACAGCTGCCCAAAATAATCTGTATATGAGGTGTAGGGAGAGGTGAGGGTCACCTTGGACCCCTAAGTGCCAGAACAAGGGGTGCCGAGGGACACTGCGCACCGTTCCTCGAAATCTCCTGTTTACTGGTGCTGCCATGTTGTGTTTTTGGAACCAGGTCCCGCCTGCTCACCTGTATAATCAAGCTCAAGGGACTAAATACTTACTGGAACAGCCACAACGAGGCATTTGTGAAGCAATTTGCAGTCGACCTGCAAATTTCAAGAAGTTTGCAATAGCAATATTTGCAACAATATAGCAAATAATTTAAATGACAAACCAAACATATCTGTGACTTATTGTAGCAACAATCATTAGTGCAAAGTAACGTTTTAAATTATTGTCCCAATGTGTTGTTTGTGTCACCTGCAGGTCCTCGGTGCTGCTACTGGCTCCCCTGCTGGTTGAAACCGACCCCGCTCCACAACGCGTCTCCAGGCCCACCGGGTCAGCCGGAGCTCAGGGCGCAGACGGACTCTACGCCCACTTCCGATGGATGGCAGAGCAAGTACCTGCCTTCAGGGTGCCGGGAGGCAACATCAAAATTCTGACTTCACCTGACCAGTTCTACCAGGCCATGAAGGTTCGTGTTCAGACCTGCTGTGTCTCTGACTGATGATGAATAAACACAAATCTGCTCTATAAATCGTTAAAATGATGCTTAAAAAAGTCAAGTCCTTTATTAGATCAGTGAGAGGATTTAAAGTTTGATGTGAAACAGCAGCACACTGTTTAGTTTGTGTCATCACTTTTGAATCTTTTTATGGTTCTTATAAATTAAGGCTTTTTATCTGCTCTAATAAAAACAAACAAACAAACATGGCTGCTGATTGTAATCTGATGATTTCTTTAAGAGTCCTGTTAGGCTATAAAGATGTTTGATCTAGTTTAAAATGTGCTTCTGAATGCACAAGTTAAAGAATTTGTCTGTGTTTCATGTTTATGAAACGCTTTACTTGGACGTTTTACACTTAAAACAAATTTCCAAGATGAAATTTGACTTTTACATGAATATTTTCATATTTCCAAATATGCTCCTCGTTTTTTACTTTCAAATTGGAACTTTTAGTCGACCTTAAAACAAGTTGCTTCAGTTTATGATTTCAAATGGAAAATAAATGAAAGGTAATCCATCCGTCATGATCCAAGTCTTCCTATCATGTCTCAGTTTGACTTTTTCAGTCATCAGTTAAAATTGATGTGACTCAGGGTTTTTCCCTTTCTGCACACGAGGGTTATATCTACTGAAGTTTAAGTGATTTTTAAAGGAACTTGGACAACAAAAGTTCTAACATTTTTTGTTCTGTTTGAAAGGACGAAACCCTCACACACATTGTGTTTGGGTGCAGTTTACCGTTTAGCCACGCCTCCATTCCGTTTACAGACGAGTAGGTTTCATGTGAATGGCACATTGTTGTGATATTTATAACGTTTTGGCACAAGCACCATTTCTTTCTTTTTAAATCATTGTCACGATGTTTTACAGCATCTGCTGCAACAAGCGTAGGGAATTCTTGTGGTCACAACAGGTTTTAGAACAAACTAAACCTCAGCATTATCTAATGCCTGGAAGACGTCAAACTGGTGCGTTGTGGTGGAGAAATATGTTAAAGGGGAAACTCTAGATTTTCAATAGATGTAAAGAATATCATAACTCCTTAAGGAGTAAATACCTTCAAGGGTCACGCTGATTAAATATCTGCTATATTTATACTGTTATGAACAACTGGCTCCCATTATGAGACATGTTTATAATAATAGAGGTCAGTTTTTACGCTGAACTTTAGAACATTTGGGGTTTAAAACCTCTTAAATGTGTTGACGGTTAATCTAAGCTAATTTAACTCATAATATAAGCATTTGAGATTATTCTTTACTTTAAATATTTCTTTCTCCACTGAGAAGCCAATATTACAGCGGCGTGTTTGTAAATCCTCCTGCGTGACCAGAAACAAAGAGAAAAATTGTGTTTGACATGACTTTTATTTTTCATAGAGAGCCCACCTACAAAGACTCACGGTGAGTCATTTGGGAGTGTTTTGTTTTTCTGTTAGTCTTTCAGAAGTCATCACGACATTCAGTCTTTTTAACTGTTTTTGTTTCTGAAAACTCCAGTCGGCTCCTTTGTTCTTTAACTGATTCAGCCTGAGGTCCTGGGGGGTCTTGTTATTAAACTGAAACAGTTCCAGTCACCTGTGACGACTTTGACTTTTTTTGAGAGGAAAATTTTCACTTAACTTTTCAAACGTTTCCAAATTTCCAGGAACATGAAAGTGAGGAAACTGAGGACCCTCACGAATGGTGTTTGTAGTCTCTTGCCAACATGCCAAAAGATACTGACTTTAGTTACTATGACAACAAAGTTTTGCTCAGTATCTGTGAAATTGATTGAGTCATGGTCATTTTTATGTTTTTGAAGGTCAGTTGGTGGCCATCTCTAATGGGGTTGTGAGATATTTTGATGATAGACAAGGTTAACCCCAACTGTTTGTAGGGAAGTTTTAAACAAAGATCTTGGGTGATCAATTAGCCATCTGTGTGTGTGTAACTTTTAGAGTGATGTTTACACAGAGAGTAGCTTATAAAATAACTACTCAACAGAGTGACTAGCTGTCAAAGATTGACTGGAAGTAGACGCAAAAAGATTGGATGGCGTCGTGATTGCACGCTTTGAGGAACCAGTCATGATGTTGCTCAGAACTGTGACTGCAACAGCACCAGTCATGGTCACAGCACCAGCTGAGATTTATCAGGGGGGTTGAAGTGACCTGAACTCTCACCGCATTTTATTTTCCCTGACAATAACACCCACTAATCATGATTATTTTAAATAAATGCACACAGAAAATACATGCAGTCACTCTAAAATGGTCATCTTTTTCACCAAAGTCAATAAAGCATGGCAGATGAAGAGAAGTGTTCTTATCAACATAATGGTACTCTCCCAGCATGCAACAAGGCGTGACATACATTAACATTCTTATGTAAACATCTTCACTTTCATCATTCTTTTAATGGTTTTTAGGAGCTGCACTAAATGAAACTAGGGATTTTCTTTACTCTTATTAAAATATGTGGGATGTTTTTTTATACAGTGAGTAAATTAAGTATTAAACATGTAAAATAAATACATTTTTAATGTTTTCTATTGACATTAAATTCCTACCAGCTGTTGGTAACAACCCATCCAGTCCACGAATGCAAGAAATTAAACCACTGATGTTTATATGTTAGGTTATGTGATAAAATGGAATCACACAGGAAAAAGTATTAACGCATGAAGAAAGGAAGGTGCAAAAAGGCCTGGAAAGTCACGACACCAGCTGGACTCTATCATTAATTTGGTATAAATACTATTAGAAGTTCAAAATTAAAACCTCTTATATTTAAAAGTTGGGTAATGTTTTAATTTTAGGTTGTGAAGGGACATGTTGACATCTTGCATAAGCAGAATTATTATGTCTAAAGGGCACATTTTATTTATTGTCAAATTGCACAAACTGATGAAAATCTGTTAAAAATGTTATGACATGCAAAAATAGGTAAACAAATCAGTGTAAAAAATTGTGATAAATATTGTTATTTTACCAAAAAATTATATATTTGCTGTATTGTCAACCCCTAATATGATTAGATTATAATAAGTTTTGAATTTGATTGCTAAATATTCTTTCTTTTTACTCCTTAGGCAGACATTGTGAATTGCAAGTGACAATAAATCCTCTAAATATGCTTTTATTTTGTAGTATTATATATTTCTAGCCACAAACATTAACTAGTTTTATTCATTTCTGTAATTCTGTGTTTTTCATTTTTCTTTTTCTTTAAGGCACGAATCAAAACTGCAGAGAGGCGAGTGGTGATGGCCTCCTTGTATCTGGGAACAGGTCAGCTGGAGCAGGAGCTGGTGAGAAAAGCCATGTTTCTTTTTAAAAAATGAGCCTTTTTAGTTGAGGGCAGGTGAGAACAACGCCATAACGGCTCAGGAGCTCGCCAAATGACTGGTCATGGATGCCAGAAACTATGAGTCAGACTTCTCTTCCAAAAAGACCACAATGTGTTTTGTTCAGAATGAAAATGTTCTCCAGGCCAAAACTACAAGGAATGACCCCAACATGCAAGGGTTTATGGGTACGAGGAGAGCGGCGCTGGCGTGTGATGGCGTGCTGTTTTTCATGCTTGGAAAGCCCAGCATAACAACGTTAAAACCAAAGCAAACCACAGTCTGGACTGACGCTCATATTCAGCTGTTTTTCCTTTTTTTTTTAAACAAACTGAAATGAGCAGCAGCAGAGAGAAAAAGAACACATGAGCCAGGATGCTCAATCATAGTTAAAAGCACTGGAATCAGCTGCTAAACGCTGCAACTTCACAGGATGATGGATTACTAGAAATGTGAGTCAGTGAGGTGCAACGAGGCCGTCTGACCTTTATTTTTAACTTTAGCTTTGCTTTTAAAATGAGTTAAATTAAGAAAATAAAGGCACGGTTTGTGGCTGAGACTGATAAATTCAAACTGTAGGTGTTATGTCAGTCTAAAACCTGGATAAACTCAACACCGCCCTGTAACGCCGCAGCTGATGGTCACACCTGAACTGTGTATTTACTCAAGAGGTGGAGCCAGCAGTGAGAGTAATCCAGTAATTAAAGGCAAGGCGTGTTCATCTTTGAGACCACATATGCAAAGTTTATTCAACAGTCTTTACCTAAGATGTTTAATCTGTTGTGAACCAGTAATTGGTTTGATGCTTTTGCAGAAGGATGCTCAAATAGCGAGGAGGACGACGATCCACCAGTTTCCTTGTATCCAGTGTGGATTTAATATTCAAAGCAAATAAACATGGATTTTATTTGCACGGTTCCGTGTTGTGACTGAGGAGATTAATATAGTACAATCAATATATCAGTGAAGAGTACATAAATGCACAACACAGGCTGGAGAGGCACTCAGAGACCATCTTTACACACCGCAGCATGCAGAGACTAAGCTAATGAAATATAAACCATCAAGCACAAAAATGGCTCCCAATTCAAGCATCGCGTTGTCTTCATGTGACGGATGACTTCATAGTTTTTTGTTGCATGAAAAATATACAAATAGTAGTAATAATTTAGCAGAAACAAGGCAGGAATTATTTATGAAAGAGGATTAAAAAATCAAATTCACTGCTGGAAAACACAGAGCTGGTGACAGTTTTTTTTTTCTCTTTGCACTTTGCTTTTCCCACGCCGAGTAAACAGACAATAAAAAGCTCTCTGCTGCCAAATACTCTGTAAATATTAATCTCTCGTGGCTCCATCTCAAAACATTTGTACATTCAGCAGGACAAAAAGCAAATAAACGAATCATTTCCCTGAAGAAGTGTCTTATTTTGATTAGGACTGTTCAAGATGGACACATGTGCAATAAAATATAAATATACAAGAAGTGTTTAACCTAAAAAATCAGCTACTGAAATGTTTGTTTTCATGCATTTTTTTTTTCAAAAGAAAGATTTTCATTGTTACCTGTTAACGTGGAAAAATTCAGGAAAATGTGGTTTTTAAAAGTTTAAATGAGTTAAAGTTAGTTTTTATTTACCGTTATTGTATTTTAATCCATCTGATATGTTCTTGATTTATGTTCCAAGGACTTTTTTGTGTATAAAGATCAGAAAATCCAGTAAAATTGTCAGCTTTAGTTTATAAACCCTGATTTATGGATAACTTTTTCTTTGTTATCCATCAAACGTTGCAAAATACTAAATCCTTCTGGATCTACCAAACACAATCATCAAATCTGAGCAGCTTAAAACAGTTTGTTTGTTTTTTTAAAAGCATTTTCATATATAATGTATGACTTTATGACTATAATGATTCACAGAATTATAAAAGCTTTGAAACAGGAACTAGTTTCATCTTTAAAAGTCTAATTTTATTATTTATTGCTGAGAGTTTGAGAATAAAGAAAAGATTTTCTAGTCAGAATGTTTCACAAACGTTCCCTCTGGGGAGTAATTATTTATATGTCATTCCTTTTAAGTCCTGCAGGATATGTAAACCGAGAAGCTTCACCATACCTCAGATGTTTGTTCGTCTCTTGAGCCAAAAGGTTGTTAGCTGCTAGTGTAAATGTGATTGTTTTGCATTAGGTTTTTATGCATTTTATTTAGATTCTACATCATGAATCTAGCAGTGTTATATGAATAAAATGAAAAGTTATTATTTCCTTTTGTTTTAAGGTGGACTGCATGGAGGAAGCCCTCCAACATTCACAGGAAAACGGACGCTCTGACCTAAAAGTCTCCATATTGCTGGACTACACTCGCGGGTCACGAGGTTTGCTTCCTATAAGTTCCCTTTACAGCTGTTGAGTCCAGACGCCTTTAACCTTTAGTGTTTTGTGTGCAGGACAGATTAACTCGAGGACCATGCTGCTGCCTCTGTTGCGGCGCTTCACGTCTCAGATGAGGGTCTCTCTGTACCACACTCCAGACCTGAGGGGCCTGCTGCGACTCTTAGTCCCGCAGCGCTTCAACGAAACCATCGGAGTCCAGCACATCAAAGTCTACCTGTTTGACGACAGCATCATCATCAGCGGGTGAGTCAAGTTTGGCTTATTTAACTTGAGTGCAGTGGACTTTGTGACGTATTGATGGAAATCAAGCAGAGTGCCGGTGTGGTTTCACTCTACCTCATGTGTACACATAACAAACACCGCGCCACTCTTATCTGTTTTCACTTTTCTTTAACTTATTCCAGTTTATTCATTTGCAAAGACACTGTTTAATAATGTTCTCATGAGCACTGGGTGTGTGCTAAATAAACACTTCAGTCCTTAAGAACACATTTTGAATTCTGATTTGATTTTCTTCCTTATCAGGATGAAACAGGAATCACTGAGTATAAAAGACACATTTCTGTCAAGAAGGTACTTTCAGGTTCGTCAACATTAATATTTTACACTCAACAATTAAAGAAAGCAACTTTATGGATTCAGGTTTTAAAGTTTTCTATGTGGAATTGTCTCATGTGGTTTCTTCAAACTAACCTTCTGTGAAAGATACCGCCTTAAATTAACACCTGCTGGGATTTTCAGGTTTCTTCCAGCTTTTAGGAGACAAATCAAAAGCAGTTCTCTAATATTACAGCCTTTCCTGGCATCTTATTTACCGGTACATAACATTGAATTAAAATGTTGTTCACAGGCTGAAGGAATGTTTTATAGTCATTATAAAAAGTAAAACACATTAAACTAGTTCTTACTCTAAATGCTTTACATTGTGTCCTTATCTGTTGACCTAAAACTGAGCCAACATGCAGTAAAAGCTAAATTCATGCCACTTTATCTGTGTCTCACATTTTTGTCAAAGATTTTTTTTTAAACAGCGTTGCTTCAGTTCTGTAAATTTAGAAGAGATTCATTTTTATCAGCATGGAGTTTTAACTTTAACTGGACCACTGCAGCGTGTTCTGGACCTGCTTTGAGCTTTCCTCCCAGCAGGACGTCTCTGGAAATCTTCCAGAGGAAGGTGACAACACCCTGCCCTCGTTCCAGCTGCTTGTATCCAGAATCTTTATACGTTATTAATTAAATTTGCAGCAGAAAAGTAAAAAAATGACAAAAAGATGTCCAATCATCTCCCAAACAATGCAAATTATTACTGAATTTTACTAATTATTCTCCATCCTATAGAACAATCTTGATATTTTAGTGTTCCTTATGACACCTGAAGCTTTTCTAGAATGCAGGAAACTGCCTCTCATAACAATTGTTCCCATTCCAGGAACATTGTTGGACTTCACGGTTTCACTTCACATTCCAGTAACTAGATAAGACCTCTTGAAGGTGTGTTGTTCACTTCATTTATGCAAAAGGTTCATTTTTAAATTAAAATAGATCTTTTCTATGTGCTTATTCATTCCAGATATAAAAGTTTAATACATTCTACAGTTATCTCTGTGATATTTTCGTCACTTTATGGTAACACTTGCGTCATGAATTTAACAAATAAAATAAAATGTTTTTAGTTCTCAGTGAAGAGCTTTTGTTTCCCCATATTAAAACAAACTTCTTACACCAGTCAATGGAAACAACACCTTAAAATGTCTTGAGGTTCTGACTGGTGACGTTCTGTAAAGTAAAAAACCTAAAGGTGTGAAGTCGACGTTTCTCAGCCTCTAGGCCAGGGGTGGGGAATCCTGGTCCTCGAGGGCCTCAGTCCTGCACATTTTAGTGGTTTCTTCTCTATAACACACCTGATCTGAATTAATGGGTGATCAGGAGCCTTCTGGTTGCCTTGAAGGCACACTGAGGAGGTAATTCAACATTTAAATCAGGTGTGTTGACGAGAGGACACCTCTAAAACATGCAGGCGTGGCCCTTGAGGACCAGGATTCCCCACCCCTGCTCTAGGCACTTCTAGAAAGAGATTTATTCTAAAACGAGGTGTCAGAAACCTGCTGTAAAGTGTCAACCATCCTTCAGTAATACTTTAAGCTGGGCTCTAATGATTATTTAAAATTTATTTGCTTTTTATTATTAGAAAAAAACTAAAATTTCACTCCAAATGTAATGTTTTGGTCATTTTAATAAGGATGAACATCCTTTTTGCTCCCTAATGCTGTCCTATATAGTATTAAGGGGTTTATAGGAAAAAGGTGCTGCTAATCAAATATGTTTTATTTATGTTCATTGTTTCAGTAAAACCAATTATTCAGTAGAAAATATTTGACACAAGCTGACATTCTCAGGAGTCGACCAGCAAGTTCAGCTGAAGTCAAACCAGGAAGTGTTCACAAGGAATTGTAAAAGACCCAGAGCTACATCTGAAACCCTCCAGGCCTCAGTTACTGTGTTAATGACAAATTAGAAAATGTTTGAACATATGTATTGTTCTGGAAGCTTTACAGCGGTAAAAGCTGCCTCCCTTTGAAACGATGTCATCATTTTCAAAGCTTTATTTGAAAAAAAAAAAACCATTAAATTTACTTACTTTCACTTTGAGGGGGAAACATTTTTTTGTCCGGGGAAAAACCCAGACAGTATCAGCACTGATTCCTCGTGTCAGCTGGTGGTGGAGGGTTGATGGTTTGGGCTTGAGTCCAACATGAACCAACAAGATATTCTGCAGTCATAAAATGTCCACAATTTTTATTGTAAACGTTTATTTTAAGTATTTCTGGTTCTATCTAAATCAGAGTTTTTGTCAAATTAGTCAAACTTTTTGAAAGATGTCACTGTTTAAATACCAAGACTCTAACTTGTTACTAATATACTGACTGTATTGTGTCAGTCTGTAGAGTCAGAGATGAAGCTGGTTTTTACTATTTCCCTGAACCTAACGGGGTAAACTTGTAAATATCTGTATCACAGAAGAACGATGAGCTCCAAATGGTTTGGAAATGACTTTATAATGTTCACACCTGCTGATGATTTGTTATTAAAGCGTTTTAATGAGGAGAAACTGGCTGCTATTTAACGTCTTATTCATAAAACCACTGCAGATGTTTTTCCCTGTTGGCATGGTGTTAACACCCGTCTGGATAATCCAGCAGCAAACTGCCAAAACGCCTGTCTTTATAGAGCTGTTCACACTTACTGATGATCAGACGTCATCCGACTGTAAGTTTCAAAGAAGCTGTAAAGGAGGACTTTTTTTTTTTACATGCAGCTTTTAATTATTTTTTGTTGAGTAAATAATGAAGATGTGGCGTACGCTTTTAAATTGATGTTTTGACCTAATTTTAATGCATTTAAGTGTTTTTATTACTGGTTCATCTCCAGTAAAGAAGCCCAGACTTTCCTCTGGTGGGACCCCGAGGCGTTCCCAGGCCAGGCTACTTACCCTGATTTCCTTTTTTCAGGGCCAACCTGAGCGACTCGTACTTCACCAACAGACAGGACCGCTACGTGCTTCTGGAGAACTGCAGGGAGGTGGTAGACTTCTTCTCAGACCTGGTGGAGGCCGTGGGTGACGTCTCCCTGCAGCTGCAGCCTGACGACTCGGTCACCATGCTGGAGGGCATGGTGCACCCCTACAAAGGTATAAACACAGATTTCAACTCCAGCTTGTTTTGACACTGTGTGACAGTCCAAGCTGGGTTCCAGCCCAGCAGCAGATGGATTTTGCTAATGGAGCTTGAAAGCTTAGACCGGAGAGGAGATGCTGGTCGGAGAGCCGGGCTCTGAGAGAGCTCAGTGAGGAGGATGGAGAGAGCTCTTGTGGTTTGCTAGCCGTGCAGCCGGATGTGAAACTGTCAGAATTTTGTCTCCACACACACACACTCACACGGCGTGTCCGTAACTGGAGCGCAGCCTGCCAGGATGTTAGTTAGAGGGATGAATGACATCATGTCTGCAGGGTTAGGCTGCAGAAACGGACACCAGGAATAGAGATGTGATGTCACGGTGTTGCTGGAAGAAGATATGTACAGTAGTGGGAACTGATACACACAAACACGGTTATTGGAAGTACACATGATGAAAATACAGCGGAAGACAATTTTGCTGGATGACTTGGATGATTTGTAACTGATTTAAAAACCATGACGTGTCCTTATCTACAGCAGCAGACAGCGTGGAGACACAAGGTTGTCTGTGATTACAGGTAATCAATAAAACTAAAGCTACTTTTTCTGAAGTTTAAATTTAAAGATCAATTTTCCAAACGTCTTCACACTCTCATTTTTGGGAAGCATGAATGTGACTCACAGGCAGTTTTGTTTCACTTGTTTTCTCTTTCTGATGGAGATCTTGTTTGCAAAGAAAAAAAGAGATCTCATGAACCACTGGATGGTTTTTAACGAAACTCTCAGAAAGTCTAGATTTAATGCTCATCTGCAGCTGATTAAGTTTTGGAAATTCACAAATGACTGTGACTCAGTCAGTTTCACAGATATTGAGCTAAAATGTCATGTGGTAGCAGCTGAGAGTCATCCATAACACATGCTGACGGATTATGTAACATCTTGATATTGCGTGACAGCGTTCAGAATGTGTTTTTTTAAAGATTTGACCAAATTAGCCGTATCTGCATCACTTCTCAGCATCTTATGTAAAACTCTTTCATGTAAGGCGGCGTCTAATATGCATGTTTTAAGGAACACGAGGCCTTTAATTTAAAAGATGCACTTAGCCTTTGAGCTTTTTTAGGTTTAGGTGCTGTGATGAAAAAAATCTTCCTCAAATGACACGAAACACAAAATATGTTTCCAAGAAAACAAACGATAATGAAAAAATATTTCTTTAACATCTAATTGACCCAAAAACCCCGCAGAATCCATGATTTGCAGCATGATTGTTTCATAAATTCCAGAGTTGTTGTCTTTAGCAACACTTTACTCTCTCACACCGTGTCGTTGTGACCACCAGGCAACCGTCAGGACTTCTCGGCGGTGGCGAGGAAGCGGATCATGGCGGTTCTGAACGCGGCGCGCACCAGGCAGCAGCTGCAGCAGCGCTCGGAGGAATCCGAGGATGAAGACGTGATGAGCGAGGGTGAGGAGGACACCTGGGTGTTCCCTCTGGTGCAGATGAAGCCTCTGGGCATCCGGGTGGACGAGCAGATCACACAGGTGAGCCCGATTCCCGTTTAAACCAAACGGCTGGTTCTGATTGTACATGTGAGGATTAAAATCAAAGGAGCCTCGTTTGTCTCTCACCGGCCGTCCAGCGCCTGCTGACAGACGCCGGGTCGGACTCCACTGTGTATCTAACATCAGGTTACTTCAACCTGACCCGCGCCTACATGCGGCTGGTGCTCGGGGCCGGAGCCAGCTACCGTATCCTGACCGCCTCACCGGAGGTCAACGGGTTCTTCGGGGCCAAAGGCGTCGCCGGGGCGATCCCTGCAGCTTACATCCACATCGCTCGGCAGTTTTACAACCAGGTGTGTCGACTGGGCCAGCAGGAGAGAGTCCACCTGCACGAGTACCACCGGCCACAGTGGACGTTTCACGCTAAAGGTCTGCTCAGCAAACGCACAGTTCAACACTCTGATCCACCACTAAAACTACAGCTTTAGCCAATGCTTTATGTAAAAATAACTGAACGTATCAAACTCTGTAAAGAGAGGAGAAGTGTGTACTTTTTCTTCAGTTTTCAGATGATGAACAGATCTATGTAGACTCTAAATGTCGATTCACTCATCATTCGTGTGTAGATTCCCTTCACTAAGAGGGTAATTATATAACGAGATGTAAAAAGTACACTTAATCCCCTCAGCTCAGTTCCTACTCTGTCACGTTGGTCGTCTTTATGGAGGATTTAATTTCCCCTAAAGAAAAGAAAAGATTACCAGACGGATTCCTGTGAAATGATGCGTCCTTTTTTAAACATTCCTCAGCCGTTTGTGAGAAATCTTCCTCTCTAGGGGTCTTTTTTTTTTTTTTGCAGTAGTAAAGCTTTAACATCACTTTGACTTCAGCAGGTCTTGTTGATGGGAACCGAGTCCTTTTGTTACCTGACCCAGAACAGATTCCTGTCTTTTTTTTTAATTGTTACCCAAAACTTCTCCAAAGACGTGTTTGATATCAGTTTAAGAATCAGGACCTCCATCTTGTCCATGGCTTTTATTTTTATTTGGCAGCGTCGTCTATTAAAAATAAAGTAGGTCAGCGTTTATGATGGATCGGATTGCGTTGAACTAAATTAGACCGATGACACATGACCTAAACTTGTTTCGTTAATGCTGACGCTCACTCCTAAATTCCTTTTTACTCAGGTGCATTTTGGTATTAACGGATAAATAAAGCACCTGACAATTAAACCAAATATAGATCAGAGGATTTGAATCATAAAACCAGTTAATTATCACCTCACCTCTAAAGGCAGCTGATCATGTTTTTGCCTGTTTGTTTGTTATCTCATGAACCACTGAATTAAACCTCCAGATAAAAATAACTAGATGTTCACCTACAGCTGGTTTTCCAGTTAAAGATGGACGCCACAGCTGATCACACTTAGCAAATATAAAAATGACTTTACGTCTGTTACTTTTACAGATATTGAGCTAAAATTTCACGCGGTCAAAGTGTCGATCAGAACTCATTTTCCTCATAACTCCACCGTTATACCACATAGGATGATTTTAGTTTAAAACCCTTCATTTGATGATTTTGACCCATGTGCTGTAACATTACTAAGCTAGCACTCTGTTTCTACGGCTGATTGTTAGCCTCGATGTTTTGTCACGTCCTCATTTGTAAGTTGCTTTGGACAAAAGCCAAATACATAACGTAAACTGCTGACGTTACGAGGACCAATCGGGATTCAGGTTGTCTTTTTCCACAGAAGGAAATCATTTTACAACTTCATGTCATTTTTTCCAACACACACCTTTTTACTATAAGACCGTCTGGATGAAGCGTCTCAGTGAAAGCGAGCTACTTTCTGTTCTGCTGTTCTCTTTGTGGTTGTAATGGTATGTAGGGTTGAGACACAATAGCGTGTTCAGTGTAGCCTCAGGACAGGGATGCACACTCACTCTCATGCTTTTGGGTTTGGGATCAACGCGGGGGATTTTCTACATGTGCTTCCTTTTAGTTGTGGTTTTGGTCGACAGAAATCTGTGCTGGAAGCGTTACCCCCTAACTCCGACCCCTCCCTCCCTTTACAGGTCTGTGGTATTACCTCTGGGGGCAGGATCGGCCTTGCCTCACTCTAATTGGCTCCCCTAATTTCGGTTACCGCTCAGTTCACCGTGACCTGGAGGCCCAGATCGCCATAGTAACGGAGAACGAGGAGCTGCAGAGCCAGCTGCAGGAGGTCTGCTCATTATCCCCCCCCCCCACCACCCCAACAAAACCACAGCCAGACATATGATGAATGACTGTAACACACACCTGAACACACACACACCTGTGTTTTACTCCGCCAGGAGAAGGAGACGTTGTACCGGCGCTCCACAGAGGTGTCCAGCTCCACGTTCGAGCGGCCCGATCGCCACGTCAAGCTGTGGGTCAAACTGGTCACGCCCCTCATCAAGAACTTCTTCTGAGAGCAGGTGGAGACACATATTTATTACACATGAATATGTTTTTTCTTTTTAACTCCAAAAGTTTTTGCTTTATTTTCCTGATTCCTTCATCCTGCTGGCAACAAGTTTTAGTTAAACATCATCTATAAAGTTTAACAACTTGAGTAGAAACCAAACGCTTGATAGGCAGAAAAAAAAAAATGCAAAAAAAAAAAAAAAAAAAGGGCAAATGTTGAATTTAAATTAAAGCGGCTCTCTGGATTATTTTTCTCTGTATCAAAGTTTTCTAAATGTTTTAAATGATATTTCAGGTCTAAACTATGATCTATGGGTTGAGTTCCACAACATCTGTCATTCTGATGAAGACCCTCCTTCCTCCTAGAGACCCCTTTCCATTATTTCTTGCCGCCGACATTTTCAGCCAATGAAATTCAAATGTCTGCATTGTCTGAACATGCACGCGCATCGACCAAACCTGTACCAGTAGGGGGCGCTGTCGTACAGGACGCTCCGTGTGTTTCTCTGCCGTCTCAGCCGTTCACTGAGGACTCACGGCTCATTTCTACTAAAAACCTACCCATTCTCCAGCTAAAGATGGATTTATTTTTATTTTTAAACCTTTCACCTCACAGAATGGCAAGGCTTGACAGGATTATGCGTTTATTTTGGTCAGAAAGTTCATCCAGGGCCGAGTCAAGTTCAGCTTCAGAGTCCAGCAGCAGCTCTCTGCTAACAGAGCTAATATCAGAAGCAGCAGGGACAGAGAGGGCTCATCAGACCCTCGTCGTGTTGTTGGAATAAGATTGTGAACTGTGAGTGATTAAACCCTACACATTGAGCTGTACAGTTCATGTCCGAAGTATATGCGCCGCGTGCACGCGCGCACACGCGACCGGACGCGCGTGTCGAGATGTTTTGAGGAGGAGCCTTTGGACGCTAGATTCAAAAACTGCTCTCCTGATGAAATCCTCCGGAGTGCCGCTTTAAGATCTCATCATAAGTTCTTGTTCGGATGTGAGTTGAGTGATGACAAAATGTCAAACAAGTTGATTTTTTTTATGTCAGAAACTCAAAGATGAGAAAAAAAAACCAAAACAACGTTTTAGTAGCTGCAAAAAGTCTGAATTTGATTGAACTTTTTATAATTCTGCATCATTTCAGTTGTTTTGGTTCAGATTTTGTCATTTTTGCTTTGTAGACAAAACACAGCCCTCAGCATATTGTGCAGAATCACACACACACGTATTAAATAGACTGTGGCTTCTCTGAAATGTTTGCAGTCATTGTGGTGAGTCCTAAATCTCAGGTCTCGTCCTCGTCTTCCCAGCAGCCAGAATCAGCCCGGTGAGAGCGGCGACGGCGGGTCAGCTGATTCACGGCTGTCGAGGAGTGAGTCAGTGTGGCGTTATGGTGATGATTTGACACTGTGGTCTGTGAGTCTTGTCAGGACTCTGAGAGGTGAAGTCAGAGGGGTCATCACCCCAGAATCAGAGTAAACACACAAGTTCTGCTGTCTGGAAAACAAGATTCTGTTGAAGTGAAGCAGTGTTTAGAAGTGAGATAAGTTCAGGGGGGCGGTAAGTGATGTGATGATCCTCTAATCTGATGCACCAGGGAAACCTATCAGCTGCTGGGTGAGAGGAAGACGCTGCGTTTCTGAGAACAGGAAGTGTCACAAACTGGATATTGACGGTAAACGGGCGGTGTCTTATCGCTACCTGAACACTGCCAAAAAGAAAAAAGCTTGTGTCATCTGCCACCAACAGGAAAGAGTTTAAAATAACTCATCTTTCTTCCCTGAGGCAGAACAGGTACAGTATGATCCTCTAACAGTGTATCGACACACATTGTTGGAAAACAGTGAGGGAACTGGTTTAATTTGTGTTACCAGCTCAGTGACCTCACAAGAGGATTGTGGGAAAATAAATCCCTTTGTATCTAATCTTTCAGACCTGCTGCTTAAGCTCTGGTATTTATGACTTATTATCCTCTATTGATTCTGTATTAGAAGATTTTATTTCATTTATCTTAGGATAAAATATTAGAAAATGTTTGTTTTTGTTCTAACAAACCTGCATTTTTATTTTTAACACTAACACTTTGAATTAAGCCACCTTTTATTTATTAAAAACAAACAAAAACTGACAGACTGAATATAAATTTACTCACACTTGTTTTTTGTAAACTGAAGTCTGGTCTTGTGGGTGTATTTTGTTTTTCAGACCTTAAATAACCTGTGCGAGTGTTTTTTTTTTTTTCCTGTGACCTGCCCACTTCACTTCCAGTATCTCTATTTTTATTGAAAGACAAAAAACAAACAATAGGCTGCTGGTTAACAGTGAGCAGATCTTATCAGCACCTCCACCTTATTGTTAGAAACTTGTGACAACAGCCTGGAGCTGATCCAGAGTCAGCCTTTGGATGTCCACTCAGCAGGCTTAGGCGGTTTCTGGGGGGCGTGGCTGCCCTCTAGTGGTCAAACAGAGTATGTGGTGGAGCTGCAACAAGGAGTCGATTAGAGAAACTATTGATATTTTATTTACTTGAACTGGACTCAAACATTCAGACTTGGTGATGGTATTTTCTTTAAACTTTGGTTGCTTTTCACTCATTTTCAGTCAAATCTCTGATTGTTTTCAGAGGATAAGAACAGTTACAGACAATAAAAACAGTTCCTAAACCCAAAGAATGAACTGGCGTAAAACAAAAGAATTGTTTTTATTTGGATTTAGGCTTTCTTTTTCCAACAAATTGTCAAAGACAATGTTAGTTCTTAATTCTTTGTGAATCTGTAAAAAAAAAAAACAAAAACTAAAAACAACACAAGTAAAATAGTATTTTAGCTCCAAGAAGGTGATTCCTAAAGTTTTATTAACTTTAAACTACTTCCTTTAAAGTTTTTTTCATTTAAATTTGTTGTACTTTTGGCTTTTATTTAAAAAAGCAAATAATCTGAGCTCATCAACTTTAATTCTTTAGTATTTTTGGAAAAAAAATGTAAAGAATCACCTGTTTTAAGTAGTTTTTAATCTATTACTGGTATTTCTAACATAAAACATACAAAAGCCTTTTTAAAAGGAGGAGGATGGAATTCTATCCTAATGTCTTTTTGAATTCCAGCACAAAACTAAGATAACTAAATATCCAAACATAATATCCTGGATTTCTGCCACTTCAGATTAGTTTAAAGAGGCGGCTGAAGTCTTTGTTGTGGTTCAGCAGATATCCTGAATAAACAGATCCTTCAGAACATAAAAGCCTGGCAGCTGATATTTTTTCTGCTGACCTGGAACATTTTGGTGTTCAGCCTTCATGTCTCGTCCTTCGTGATAACAGCTGATTCCCTCACAGGGACTTTCTGTAACTCGAGACTCCACACAGAATTCTAAGCATTTCTATCTTTTGTCTGCAGGTGGGTTTTTGTTCCTGTTCTTCGTCAAGGGTCTCTGTCACGGTCGGTCCTGCTGATGAGACGCTCACTCGATCTCCATCGGCATGCTGGGAGTTTTCAGCATCATCAGAGGAAGTGACTCAAACATGCACACAAGGGAGAGGATGCATGCAGTGAATTTGGGGGTAACTCCTCTTTATTGAAGCTCTTAACTTGGTTTACTCTATTATTTTTACACTGCATTTCATCAAAGTGTTGGTTTTTGTTACTGACTGGAAACATTTGAAGAAAACCACTCCTCATACTGTCAGTCCACGTGTTGCATGCATAAACAGAGACCCGTCCGTCTCCGTTGTAATGAAGGTTGTGACGGTAAACAGACGGGTGTGGTGAAGCGCTACGGTCCCTTGAGGAGCTTTAATAACAGCTCAGATGGCGTGTTTACAGCTCTGCCCAGACAGAAACGTGTAGTTATGTGATATGTTTGTAAATTAAAGGAAGCTAAGATTTTAATAAACACTTGTCCTTTTCGTTGTCAGATTCAAGATTTAGTTGCCGATTTTATACCAAAGAATGAAGATTACTATGACGTCTAAATCTGGTTTGTCTTGATTTTTATACCTGGAGGTTAAGAACAGTATCTGTGAACAAATTCTGCTTTTCACACACATTTGAGGCCAAACTCTTATCTCGTAACTTGCTAACGAGCCTCTGTTAGGCGATCCTTCGTCGCGATAACGGAAACTTTCACCTCAGTGTAGTCGGCTGAGCAGGAAATCCTTCAACCTTCAGGTTATCAAAATAATCTAAAGCGCTGAAACGCCTGCAGCAAAACAAAAGCCTGACAACCAATCAGCTATTTGATGCTTTTGAAACATCCTCAGTTCTGCCTCTTTAAAACTGTAACTTGGTCAGGAGATAATACAGCTGAGAACTGGACCAACATGGGTTGATTGATTTAATAAGATAACAGCATGATATTTAGCTGGAAGGGTGTGAGAACAGTCCAGAAAACTTACCTCGCTCACAGAATCCTGTGTGGGTGTTGATCAGATGTGATGGATAAACGTTCCTCTGCAGCTCTAACACGTTTTTGAGGCCACAGGCGTCTCAAAGGGGACTCTCCCAGCTTTACACGAGCTTTCATCACCTTGCTGACGACAAAAGTGCTGTTTGGATAAGATCTCTTCTGCTGTTTACTGCAGGTTTAGTTTTGAGTGACAGATTTACAGTATTTTAGTGTCATTACAAGGCGTGTTGCATCACTAAATTTGGAATTAAATAAAAATACATGTTCTTCACATTTAACAGCTTTAGATTTGACTAATTGTTTTATTATTTAACATTTTTTTGTACTGAATTATGTGAAAATAAAACCTTAAAATTAAAAACAAAGAAGCACGATTTGTTTGAATAATTTTAATGAGACAAAAAAAAAAGAATAATTTACAAGAAATCTGGATAAATAAATATTTAGCCGTTTCCTTCATTTAAACAGTGTACTGACAACAGATCAGCAGTAAGAAAACAGGTTTGTTAAAGAGTATTTCTCATGTAAATGTCTGGATCGCCTCATCAGGTCCAGTTTTATAAATATACCTGATTCATTCCTTCCTTTACGTTTTGCTGCCATGAGTTTCTTTCATTTTTTGTGTGCAGCTTGTCATTTAAATCAGAGGCTCCAACGTTTTACTCCATTTCTCTCCTGGTTGAGTAGCTGCTGAGACCTGATGCATCAAACCAGAGCAGCTGCTGAGTGTGGAAAGGCTCTCGGGTCAATATGACTCATTACAGCAGACTTTCAGATACATGGGAGTCCGAACTGGAGGGTCGCTGTGCTGCTGAGGCCGGGCTTTCAGATGATCACAGGACGAGAAACAAATACTGACTTCTCCTGCGTAAATATGAGGTCAAACCTGTGAAGAGGAGGGGTGCGTCCATTCAGACGGAACAAAGGAGGAGCTGCTCTGAACCAGGTCTGAGTAAGAGTCACTGCAGCAGCGTCGCCCTGTGCAGCTCTACAGGCCTCTCAGCGTGGAGATCTTCTTCTTCCGGGCAGCCAACATCTCATAAAACGGGTCTTTGCTGATGGCGGCCCTGCAGGTTTTCAGAGAGGAAGACTATTGGACTACAGCTTCATCATCAGCCTGGAAAAGAAAAAGAACAAGACTCACTTGATGCTTTTGATCCATTCCTCCTCCTCCTCTGTGGTCGGAGCAGAGATTCTGTAAACGGTGTGGTTTCCCTCGACGACTCGGCCGTCTGCCTCCGTCTTACAGGCCTTGATCACCTGATCTTTGTTGTTGGCGATGAAGAGCTCAAAGCAGTTCTGGGAAAAAGAATGAGATAAGATGAGTCAGGAGGTGGATGTAGCCAGGAGAAAAAGAAGAAAACTTACTCTGGTTTTCATTAAAGGATGGGCAAAAAAGACTGACACAAGTCAAAGCATTAAAAAGAGGTTTGTCTCGCATAGCTACATAATCTCTTTAATTTGAATTATGACTAAATTAATTTGAACAAGTCACCACCTGGATTTAATTAAGCTAATCAGGAGGAAACTCATTAGAAAACAGCAGGAATGGATGATTAATCTGGGAACAAGGTTTAGAAGATGCAGTGAGTCTTTTTCTTAAAGGATTCATGTCAGGAAAAAGGATTTGAATCCTTCATCTTTCTATATCTCGTGTACAGTCTGCACTGTAGATTTACAAGGAAAAATATTGTACTTGATGTTAAAAATGAACTAAGTCTGGAAATTTGAAACCAGAAATATGTAGGAATCCTGTCAAATTGGATGGAATTAATCTGTTGTTGAAAGAAAATGTTTCATTGGAGTCAAATAATTAGGCAAAACATTCAAGGTAAAATCTAAAGCTACTGAAAACGTGTCCACATCCACCAAAAATGCAATTCCCAACTTTTTCAGAAAGAAAATAAACATTTTTATTTGATGCAGACAAGAAATTTGACCCCCAGGAGTGTTTAAAATACATTAAAGTGTTCAACTATACAAAAGATGAGCCAATAAATAAAAGCTTACCGGCTTCTTTGAGTCTTCGACTTCTCTAACGCTCAGATTTTCCAGTGGGATGATCCCTCTGGGTTCTTTATCCTTGTAAACAGAGAATAAATTACAGTGCTGTTTGTTTAACTTAAACAAGCAGTCAGTGTTTATTAGAAACCCTCTGCAGAAATGAAGCAAACAGAGAACTCACTGTGGTGTATTCAAAGTAGTAGAGGCAGTTATCTGTGAGAATAAACCAGCGTCTCTTCCAGGTCTTCACTCGTCCACCTGAGGACAGAATATAAAGGACTAAACGCAGAACTGGACTTGATGTTTCCAGCGACACACAAACCAGCAGGTTAATAAAGCCCACTGAGTGCAGAAGCTCAGGTTAGAACTTGGCCCAGCAGCGAGAAGCAGGTGTGAAGTTTTGTTTTTCACATCAGGACGCAGCAACATAGAGCAGAGGCTGAAGTCTGGTATTAAAAGTGACTCTTCTACGTTTAATCTGACTGCAGGTGTGATGCAGAGGTGAGCGCACACCGATGGTGGGAGGAAGCTCTGTGGCAAAGCAGTGCATGAAGCTGGAGAGGTTAAAGAATACTTACCTCCTGGAGTCAAAACCATGAAACACAAACAAGGAGAACGTTAAGAAAATCACATTAAAATATTTAGAGTTTTTACATGGTGTTACACATGTGGGTGATCTGTTTATAGCTGCTAAAAGAGGAGACCGTTTAATCATCACATACCGAGTTTTAGCAGCCAGCCTTCTCTGTCGGGGTTGAAGAAGGTGTGTGTGAGGTCATTCCCATCATCCTCTGGGATCTTAAAGGGTTCGTTCTTGATGCTGTCGTACAGATTCTGCACAGAATCACAGATTAGTTACTGTTAGAATACAGATTATTAAATGAAGCATCACTGAACATAAACAGATTACAGGAGTGTTTCTGTGGGAACCATTTTTCAGCAAAGCTGCAGCTCTCTGGGTTGTTGTAGTCAAAGTTGTGGTTATAACAAGAGTTTGAACTCTTTCTGGTTAAATCGACTGCTTCTGCTCTACTTTGACATTAGCATTTAATTCACTGGAATCAAAACAACATGCAGGTAAGATGTGAAACCATTCTAGAAAATACAACCACAAAACAGAAGGTAGACAAAGTTAAAGCTTTAAAAAAAAGTGCAAAAATAAAAACGGCAAAGGTCTACTTTTAATACGTGGTATTAAAAAATCTGTTGGGACGATTATTGTGAAAATCCCACTTGGATCCTTCAGATCGTGTCACCATCTGGTCGTTTCACAAAACTCAAAAATATTTTCCTCCTCATTTTAAAGTCAGACATTTTGGATGCACCCACAAGAAACACGCTGCTGTACAAAACAGCTCAAAATATTAGGATTAAATCTGGATTTCTGATGAAATTATGGTTTGGATTGGAAACTTTTTAAAATTAAAGGATAAGTAAAAATATTTTAGTTAGATTAAAAGGATACTGCTTATTTAAAGTCTTTAATTGTTCATCCTAACGGTTTATTCTGAGACTGATGCATAAGACTTGTAATTACATTTAATATAATTATAAACTCCTGTGTGTCCTTGTTCATAATAAGAGAACAAAAACAGCCTTTCAGTGTTCAGACATGGACGTGCAAAAGAACAAATACAGAACGTGATCTAAAGTTCCAAGAACTTGACTCACTCTGAGAAGATCCTCAGGCAGATCTCCTCCGTCGTTGATTCCTCTGTTCATGGCGGTGAATCTCTGAACCGTCGGTTTGTCCTTCACGTTGGGGTTGTGTAGACTCGTGTTCAACATGATCACAGCGAACGACAACACGTAACACGTATCTGAAAACAGATCGATTAAAGAAGTTTTATTTTAATTCAAATATGAACGCTGTCACTGCTCTTTACAAAAAACCTGAGAGTGATAAAACATCTCAAAAGACAGAAATGTAAAGAGTACAAATAAAAACAGGCTTTTTCCTGTTTGAGGTCAAATAGTTTGCAGCTGGTGTTTATAAATGAACACACGCTCTCGTACCCGTGCTCTGAAACACTCCGGGGTTGCAGTGACAGTATCTCTGGGCGAACGCCTCCATCATGCGGTCGATCTTCTGGGCCTCGCCAGGCAGCCTGAAGCTCCACAGGAACTGCCTGAGAGCCTGAACCAGGTTCAGGTCCGTGAACTCGTGCAAGTCCAGAAAGGCGTGCAGAACCTTGATGTTGAACTCGTCTCTGCACAGCAAAGAAATCCCACACACACACACACCCACACGCACAGAAGAATGAGATAAAAACAGATTCACTGATGATCTTTAAAACTTTGAATCGTGTTTTCAGGCGTGAGAATAAAGATCTCTGCTGTGGAAGTTAAAAATGACTCGCCTCTCGCCCAGATAATCTCCGATGGCCGTCTTATTAAGCCCCTCCCCCTTGTAGAGAAACTGGGCGATGTCTTCGCTGGTGTTTTTTAGGAGCGAGCTCTCAATCAGGAAACGAATCCCCTGGGAAAGAAAAATGGAAAACAACTGAATATTACAAAAATTCAAATGATCAAAATACTTAGATGTTTCATTGATCAGTGAAGTTACAGGAGCAGATCAATGTTTTTACCTTAACGGGGTCCATGTTGAACTTCTTTCGGCCAATGGCCATCTGTTTATTTCTCTGCATACTTTTCCTATAAACAGACATAAACATGCTCTTTATTTTAAATCTATTGTGTGGATTTAACAGTTTTTTCTGTTTTATATCACAAAAACTGGAGGATAAACAAATCAATAATATTAATTCCAGTGGGTGAATTCTCCATGAATATAGTTGCAGTAAAACAAAGGCTGCTGCCTACGCACGCAGCACAAATGGTACTTGGGAGATACTTCACCTCTCTTCAGTCAGGCCCAGGTTTTCAATCTCGCTGGTCACTTCTGCTATCTCATCCTTCAGCCTCTGAGAGCACACAGAGAGGAAGAGCTTCAGAATGATCAAACACCATCAACAGTCACCTCCATGTGATACCCCAACCCTTCATATGACCCTCTGGAGATGCTTTGATCTCATTTTTACAGATTTCTTAAACATCTCACTGACCAGCGCGTCACGACAAGCTCTTCCCACTGAAGTGACCACCCACTAAGCCTCTTGAAGACGCCGACGTGATTCACTCTCCTTCAGACAGAATCGATCTTCCTCTCAGCAGGACTTTTATTCAGCAGTGAATCCTCTCTGGGATCTGTAGCACCTGTTCTGGGGTCAGCGCTCACCACCCTTACCCCTGTTTCCACTTCTGTTCTTCCCTCCCTTTTGCTGACCCAGATTTATTCGTCTACTCCCCCACCCACCCCCTCCAGACTCCCCCATAGGTCTGTGAGAGCGTCGACAGAGCTGGGGAGACAGGAATATACGGGATCAAAGACGGGCTGGCTTAGTGGAGCTGCTCGGAGGAGCCGGAGGTTATAAGAGGAGAGAAACAGATGGAGAAACTTTGAGCCAGCAGAAAATAACGGACCTGGATAATTAAAGGAGAGGCAGAAGTAGACAAGACCGCAGATTAAAGCTGAAATCACGAATGAAAACAAGATTCTTATGTGTGTTTCCATGGCAACGCTCTCAAACTAACATCTTCTGTCTCCATTACTGGAATATTTCACGCTTCATTACCCAGCAGTCCCTGAGGGAACAACTGGGCGGAGCTAAGAGACGACAGACGAGTCGATGTGTAACAAACTCCATCCGTCAGTTCACTCAGCTGTGAGAGGCCACTTCTAAAGCCGTACACTCAATAGTTAAACTAAAGCACATTTTACAGATATTTCTATTTAACACAATTTAATTCCTGGAAAATAATTCCTAATTACAATTCAGAAAATATCCTAAACTAACTAAACACAGACTCCTCTGTGTCTCTGATGCGTCTGAAGTTGAACTCGTCACACCGCTACAGGTCAAAACATGGCCAAGGATCAGCACCAGAGCACGAGTAGTCATGACTCGAAAGAACATTTGATCTTTCTCCTTCATCACATGTTTAGAAGACCTCAGAGTTAGAAGACCAGCAACAGGAAATGAAATAAAAGGCTGATAAGATAAAGTAATCTACATTAACAAAGTCAAGATAGGTTTCAGTAAATAAAGACAACATAACTAATCTCAGGCTAATGAAGCAGACTGTACAACCATTAACAGCTAATAAGAAAACTATATACCTAAAAGTCTAAGATCTAATGAAACAGGCAACTAATTAACCCAAAAATATTCATTATTGATCTCCAGCAAAAGTCACAATATTCTTTGTGTTCCTTCATTTAATACTTGTTGTCTTGAATTTATATTTTGATCATTTCTGCATTTAAACTAATTCACCAGCATAAAGAGCTGATACAGGTAGTTCTGACCATTTATTTAAGCTCATAACGGGAGGAGAAACAGGAGGTAGCCTGTCCATTCAGGCAGCGAGCAGAGGAAACACGCACATATATACATGAGGGGCTCCACCACCCCCAAACAAAGAGGATCATCCGTCTCGATTGTGTACAGTAACGCTCTGGTGATCATACCCCCAAACCCACAACACACACACACCTCCCCAGGCACACTGGTCTAGACATGAAGGTCCACATCAAGGACACAGAGAGGAGGGAGAGCTACAATCTGGTATTCAAACAAAAAGAAATAAATGCAAACAACTGGAGCTCTGCTAGTGTTTGATGTAATTCATGTGGTTTTATGAATGAAATGAAAGTCAAACCAGACGGAGTTCATATGGGACAGATTCTCAGATAGAAAGAAAAAAAGTCAAAGCAGTCAATAAAGTAAACAAAGCAGCAGAACTCATATTTTAATATTAGTTTTAGAGATTTCCTTGTTGTTAAATATTTTACTTATTTATGAACCATCAGCTCAGAAACACAAGCTTGGCTCTGATAGGAGGTCTCTCCTTGTTTAGAGGAGTTTTTTCTGCCCACCATCGCCAACTGCTGCTCAAAGATGACTTTATATTCATATTTTTAACAGAAATAACAATTTTGTGCTTTGAAGATATACTAACACAGCCTGTTAGTATTCAGTCACACCAGCTTCAGATAATTGTTGTTCTTCTAAAAAGTTTCAAACACAAACAAGTGATTCATACAAGCAGACTTATTTTATGACTAATAGAGGTTTGTGCATCTGGTCCTAGCTCCATAATAACTGAATAATGTAGGTCTTAGAGCTGCTATTGGATTTAGTTTAGAGTTTAAAAACACCGATGACATAAATAAAACCAGGTTTGTGAGTGTTCTTACTTGTATGTCCTGCAGTAGCTCTAGTTTTCGGCGGCGGATGCTCTCCAGCTCCTGACGCTCCTCTGGACTCAGGTCATCGGGCACTGAGGGGCAGAAAAACACACCGCGCTCAAACACAAGGATCAAACATTCTCTCATCCTGCACACAACATTAGTACTGCAAATACACACATTCATACAAAAACATAAAAAAAGAGACCTGAGAGTCCCACTGCTCTGGGTCACTATGGCAACACAATCTCAGCTCCATCAAATTACCCCCCAAACACTGACATACCAGGACCCAAAGTGGAAGATGAAATCAAACGCCTTCCATCTTACACAAACAGGATCTCAGACATTAAGTTATAAATGACAACTTTTGGCTACAACTGTGAAAAATATGACATCAAATATTAAGAAGTTTGCATCTAAAAGCTACTGAATATTATCAGGCTTGTAGGTCAGCATATTAGGGCCAATCAGTAGAAAGATAAATTAAGAAATGTAAATATTATTTCAAGAATTATGTTAGTTTGAGATTTAAAGGGGAATCCAAATCTAAATCAGCACTGAGCAAACATCTACAATACCCATAATGCCTTGTGTAAATGGTGATCAGAGTAGCTGTTACTTAAAAGGACATTTTTTTTAACACATACACTGTAAATCTGGTTCTAAATACAACCTAAAAAATAATTCCTTTATGCTAATACATCAAGTTTTACCAGAGAACAATAATTTTAATAAACTATTTTTAGAAGCTCCAGATATTTTGAAGTACACATACTCTCTTATTGTGAAGGACTGAAGGACGTTCTTTGAATTATGTTGTGGAAGTAGCCATAAAACCATCTTATATTTAGGAAAACAGTATTTTTATAGTTGGCTCAGTAAAAACACCAAGAATCCTCAGTTACAAAAAAAAAAAGCCTAAAAAATACTGTTGGGGTTCAGGAATAGCCCTAGGGTTTGCTTCCTCTGCTTCTTCCTGAAATAGCCTACTTTTGACTTTGTTCTTACCATTTGGACTTTAATTCAAACACGTCCTTAGAGTGGCTCTATTAAACCTTTGTGTCCGTTTCCCTGTCAGCAGTCTTAAAGAATAAGAGAGAGCCTCTTATAAAAACCATTTATTAAATGGCTGACGAAATAAAGCTAGCTGAATGAAAGCTGCTAACCATACGCTATGGATGATCAGCATTACATTCTAGTTTACACAAACCTGTGTTTGTAGATACAACAAAACAGGGATGCGGATCACTGACTAAATTCTGATAAATATCAGACTTTAGTCTCAATAGATTAGTTTAGCATACAACTTAGAAAATAAGGAACCAGGAAGATAAACTGACTAGAAAGAGACAAAACGTCCACTTTTATTAAATACGATGAGTAAATGTGACATTACTTCTGATAAGTCACTGTATCTAACATCTCCCTGAACGACACACCCCCCTAACTGTACAAGACCAAGTGTGTACCCTGATAGAACAGAGGTTCATGTTCCACAGATACACTGAATATCTGCAGGAGGATGATAAGCATGCAGATCTGCCAGTGGCCAACTTCTGCTTTTTCTAATGAAAAAGAAGAAAGCTGTAGTGGCAAACCTCACATCACACATCTGAACTGTCAACTACGATATTTCCATTACTGGGTGCCTAAAAAAATGTTCTACAAAAAGATTTTTTTAATGCACATTTAGGCTATAATCAAGAAAAATGGCAGAGAAGGAGCACAATTATTCCTGAGTAATAAGCAACCACAAAGGACGGCTCAAGCTGTGCTGTGGCTGTTTGTCAGCCTCATTAGTTGAATCCTGCTGAGGGATTCAAATAAGTTCAAAATGTTCATTTCACTTTGCCAACATGACCGTGTCAGTCAGAGCTCTGCAGAAACACGAGAACAAAGTGACCAGGATTTATCAAGCCTTTAAAACCTGAAACGGAATCATTTCAGTGTTTGAATTAGCTCCATTTCACTCCGACATGACACAATACTCGGAAAAACTTTGTCAGATGGCTTAAAAGTTTTTAGGTCTTTTTAATTTCTGAATGTGTCTCCTTAAACATGCAATTATAGACTGACAACATTCTAGTTATAGTGGAGAAATGAGTCAAGGAAACTGAACTTCACTCCCAAAAACCTGCCTCACTCTCATAATGAAACAAAGGCAACCATGTTGTTGGCTCTAGTAGGGTTTTGCACATTTTACTGCAACTTAGTCACACCAACTGTCTTTAAAGTTCGTTGAGTTGAATGCTAATCTAAGTGTGATGGTTTGGCATCCCCATGAAAACAGAAGTTATAGTCAACAAAGATCAGCTTTGTAGTAAAGTGGAACTAAATGTAAAATATTGCAGATATTTTCTGAACTTTTCACCAGAAGTTAAGGGGGTTATTAGTTCATGCTTTGTCTGATTTGGAATAAGTGATCGTCTTTTTCAGTTCAAGCAAACATTATTAGACATTAGTAAATTCTACTGGGTTGATCGGTCACACGAAGAAATCATGGAAAGCTGCGCTGACATATCAAGGCGGACAAGGTAGGAAATAAATCATGAGAGCTGCTATAGAAGCCTGGATGTTCATAAACATGTTTTATTATGAGTGCTGATGCTTGAACCAACTCCACAGCACAGTGTGTGTATGTGTGTGTGTGTGTGTGTGGGGGGGGGGGGGTGTTAACTGAGACACTGAAAACATTGGAGGTTTATTTTTTGATGTGCATCAAAGTTTGTTTGGCCCTCATTCCGCCATCTTTCCTTGTACTTTTTTAAAAACACCACAAGAAACATGTAAGTTCAGCCGTCTGAATGCTGGCGGTCCACGTCATTCACAAGGCATGACAAAATAAGAGCATGCTTAGCAGAATATGACAAAATAAAATAATTTTCTTTCTGGATTACATAAATTACAATCTGATTAATTGCACAGTCCTACTCCTTATGGTGTAAAATCACTGGATCTTTGACAGACTTTGATACTTCATACACACATCGAGTGCCCTGACTCATCACACACGTAACCCTCCATTACAGAAAGGTTTAAGTAGGCTGGAGTGGCTCTTATTATAAATATAAGACAAGAATAATAAACCATTGTGAAAAGAGAAGTAGTGAAACTGGCATTTTGAGTCACTTCCTCTCTTTGCCATTTTATTCAGAGAGGAAATATAAATATAACCGGTTTGTGACAGCTTATCAAACACCTTTTTCTCAGTCACATAAACACACACATCCTACATAAACATCATGAATCTTCAGCTAGCTGCTTCAAATAATAACAAGAATATGTCTGCTGCTCAAGACGACCAACATGCACCTGCGTACGGTTGTCTGTCAACACTTCCACCTTTGGTTAATAAGTTATGCCTCACATCCTCTTGAATCAGCACATCAGTCTACAGTTACTGTATGTTTAACCGAGGTTTCCTGCTTTCATAATCTTTCAAAGGAAGACGTGACAACTCAGGCCTGCTATTCTGGAGAAGTTTCTGCAAAATGCTCTGATGCAGAAGTTCTGATGACGCACTGCACACCTACACATTTGTGTCACAATCTTGATGTTCATACCAGAGAAGGCTTGCGTCTGCTGAGATTCTTCACCACGGATCTCAGGGGTTCTGGGACAACCAGCGCAGAATGAAATATTCACCTAAATCTGATTCACACTGGGGTTTCCAGCTCCAGAGTCCTTCTAAGTGATCAAATCTCATCTATAACAGCCAGGTTCTTGTAGTCCAGTATGATTTGTGATTGCCAGTCCCAATCCTGTGGTCTTCCAGCCTCCCCGTCTCTCTAATCCACTGAGTCTAATTCCAGCAGAGCTAAGAGGAGGGGAGCCCGCTTGCAGCTAAATGAGGATAAACGTTTTTTTTTTTTTTAAGTTTGTGTGTGTCAGGGGAAAACCCTTGAACTCTCATCTATCTTCCCCCCTCCTTCTGTCCATTTCGACTCCTCCCTTCTCCCTCCCTCCCTCCCTCCCTCCATCAAGGACGGGAGCATCAAATGCAGGCTCCCTCGCGTGGTGGACACAGGTGTCCGAGGGCAAAAACAGGAACTAGAGTTGCGGTTTGGTCTTTAAAACAACTTGTGGTGCAGAAAAAAGGGGGTACAGACATTCTGTTCTTCTCTCTCTACTCATCACATGCGTTTCTTCAGAGAACAGAACATGACTCAAGACCGAAGGCAACGCAGTTTGGTTATGAATACAAAAAAATGCCTGTAGCTTCAAATGAGGAGGTTTAGTGTCAGCCACTGTTCACAAGGCAATAATTTTCTGTTTCAGTTTTTCCACAAGGCAATAATTGTACTTTTCAGAGTTCCCTGGCCTGAGGAGCACAAAAAGATTGATGTAATCCTGCGTTCATAGTGATCACATTCATGCTGCCTCAAGGGTCAAAAGTCTAAAGAAAAACAAACAGGAAGCAGAGAACTGAACAAATATGAGCTTAAACAACATACTGATGTGACTGGAGTTTGATAACATTTATTTGTCAACTCTTTATGGAAGTTAAATAAGTTTACTTAGGTGATCAGGAGGAAACTGACACTTTTCTTCTAAGAAAAGTCAAAAGTTATTGAAGTAAGGCTGTTACAGCATGATTAATGGTTGAGAATTAACCAAAATTATTATTATTATTCTTTTGTGTGGGAGGTGTGCGAGTTATTAGTTTTGAATAAATTGTTGTAGTTTTACAACCAACGTTTTCCTACCAATCTAAAAATCGTCTCATCCAAGCCTTTTGGCTTTTTAAAGTTTTTATTTCAACAAAATTATATTCTGAGAAATGTTCACTGAAAACAAATTGCATCAAGCATGTTATGAAAATCATTTTTTGGTAAGTTTAATTTTTAAATGCGAGGGGAACAGATTAAAATGATAAGTGTGGTTATGTGATATCAGTTCCAGACTTGATTATTTCCAACTTTTAACACAGATTTGTTGAAAAAAGGGTTTTAAATAAAGGTAACTGGACTTATTTTTCACCCTTTTTTGGATCATCATGACCTGGATGACTGAGAACCTTCACCAGCATAACACAGATTTGTATTTGTCTGATGAGCTACTGTGAACACATCCTGTAAGCAGCTCAAACTGGGACAGGAAACACCAGTGCAGCTGTGCTGGGGCTGATTTCTGATCCAGACTCATTACAGTTTTAGTCTGAACTGACCTTCCACAGCTTCCTACTGTTGACAGGGTCCAGCTCTTTGAGTCCAAGTTGCATGCAGTCAAGCCAACTAAGTATTTTTAGAGAAGCCCGTTCATTATCAGCTAATAAATGGGTGCATTGATTGCATTTATAGAGACATGAACTGCTGCACAAAAAGCACAGACCCCCATGAGGTCTGGCCTTAATCCAGATAATAATAATAATAGATCCCTTGTGCCAGTTTTTGCCAGGCTGCCAGAGAGTATTACCACAGCAGACAGAGGACTTGTTGCGTTGGCAGCAAACTACAAGCCAAAGCAGGTTAAACTACCCCATACTCGAGCCATCTCTCTTAGACTGAACACAAAGTTAAGGTAGTTAAGTAGCTAACCTGGTTAGCCTCTAGGTTAGCCTCTAGGTTAGCCTCTAGGTTAGCTTTGGCATAAAAATAAAGAACGTCTGGAAACTCACCAACTCCGTCCTCCGACTTCAACACCATGTTGGTGAAGTTGCTTCAAGACACAAATTTTAATTTTTCACCTTGAATAAAGTTAACGGGTCAAACCGTGAGCCTCGTTTACAGCCTAGTTATCGTTAAAGGGGCCGGTAATGACACTGAGTGACTGCGGAGAAACAGCCGGTGAAAGCAGGATGGCGGGGCGGGGCCTCTACAGGCAGCAGCCAATCAGAGAGCGGCTTACAAACCAACCACTATGCATACACACATATCTATCTATCTATCTATCTATCTATCTATCTATCTATCTATCTATCTATCTATCTATCTATCTATCTATCTATCTATCTATCTATCTATCTATCTATCTATCTATCTATCTATCTATCATCAATAAATGTGGAATACTTGCATTGCATGTTTTTATTTTAAGCAATTTAAAACCTTGTCATGTGGTTTGATCATAACTGTTTAAAAAATAAACTGTGCACGTTTTTTGTAATAAAATTTGATACATTGAATAAATAAATGTGACATTTTCAGGTTTCAGCTAATTTAAACTTTGGAAGTATGGAAGTTAGAGTAATTAGTTATCAGCATATTTAATTTCTTTAGCAGATGTGCATTATTCATGTGAAAAAAAATCCCTCATACCACAATCTGTCCTGTGGATTTGTTCAACTTTTCATTTAGCTGTTTGCACTGAATGACTTGGCAAAGTCAGAGAACTTTTTCTACATTTTCCCAGGAAGAGGAAACAGGGCTTGGCCTGATACATGCTATAAAAGAGGAATTAAAACAGGAGAAGGCGAGGGAGCAGGTCTGCTATCAGAGATGGACCGTTTGTGTGTGAGCGTTAATGAGGAAGGGAGAGGAGAGGGTGTAGCGAAGGACAGAGGAAAAAGAGGGCAAAGGATTGCAGCTGTGTGATTGAATCACTGCTTTATTCGTGGACACGCCAAAAGGCGGGATGAGAAAGAGCTGCTGAAGTGTAACAGTTTAGCGGGTCAGCTAAGTTTGATTTTGTATGATTAATTATTTGTAATAAATATTTCAAATTTAAGCAACTTTTCGTGTTCGTAATGGTTCTCAAAGCCATCGAGGGTTCAGCATCCTAAAGATCATTATTTCATTGACTCTTGGTCCAGGTTTCATTCCACTCTTTTTCTCATTCTGCTTTATTTTAGCATTTCTTTATCTCTTTTAATGTTTTTGTTGTTGTTTCTTGTTACAAGAGTCCTTTTGGATTTCCCTATCTTATTTTGGTATTTTACATTCATTCTTTCTGCCTTTTGCCTTCAGAACCCCCTCAATTCTTCAGTCAGATTCAACCCTCTGAGTGTCTGGTCCATACTGACATGCATCCCTCATTTGCTGCTCACTGGATATTTTCTCTTCATGGATCATTGTATAGAAACCCTCCAGATGGTTGTGGGTGAAAATCCCAGTGGATCAGCAGTTTCTGAAACACTCAGGACAACTACATCATGTTCAAAGTCACATCTCCTTTCTTCTTTGTTCTTCAACAAGTCAAGTATCAACAAGTATCCTCTATGCATCTGATTACTCATAAATTCAAGTCATAAAAACCTTGTTTATTGTCTATTCTGCCTTAAAAAACATGTGTTTTTAATCAGCTTCAACATCTAACCATCTATTTATTGTGAATTTGTCTTCTTTTCAGTGATCTCAAAACTTATGAGAAAAAAAAACTGAAAGGAAAAAGTAAAAGGAAATAACTGCATTCATCAAACCTGCAACGGCGAATGGAATTAACCTGTGAGTGCTCACCGAGCTGCTTTCAAAGCGTAATAATGGCTTTTGAATGAGTGTGTTGACACAGAATAAAAGCACCTGCGCAGAGGGAGAGCAGTGGGCAGCGATGGAGATTATGTCACTCCAGCACCCACTGGAGAGGAGGATCCTGGACCAGGCGAGGATGATGATGGGTGTGCGTCATGTTCTCAAATCAAGCCCACCTTCTCACACAAACACACGCACACACACACGCACTGACTCATGTGTGCACAAGAACGCAGAAATGTCAGAAAGACACACAAAGCTTCGTCCTGATAACTCAAAATCACCACGGCAACTAAACATTGTGAGCACTTTTGTGTGCACATCACACAAAAGCAACTTGTTTTCTTTGTCATTTTTATCTTAAACATTCAAATTATATGATTATGACAAGTTAATACACATTTTTGCTTTAATGTAATAAAAAATGATTGTTTTATTGTTATAAAATCACTCACCTGAAGCAGCAGGTGTCCCTGTTCGTACTGCAGGACACAGGAAAGCTTGGAAACTGGACGCACACAGCTCACTCACAGTCCCCATAACAACACAGTCACTAGTTTATCATTTAAAAAATCAGATTCCTCTCAGCGTCTTGTTGCTTTTCTCCATGAAAGCTTCTGTGGACTCCTTCTGTGTTTTCCCTCCCGACCGCCACCAGAGTCTGACGAACTCTCAGAAAAATACTCTCCTCTCCGCTCTCTCTCCTCCCTCCTCGCTGTTGTTCACACACTTGACCTCACTCCTGAATTCAGCCTCCTCTCTTCCACCGCAGCACGCTCAAAAAATACAATAAAATAAAAAAATGGACACCACTCCATCAATGTGGGGTGTAAAGGAGCAGAACACATTTAAAATGTTTTATAAAAACACACACACCCACTGCTCTGTCACTTTGAACAGTTGTTAAAACGTATTTATGGATGTGATGACAAATATACACACACACACCTCATATTCTTCACACTTACCCACACACACACCTCAGAGCCCTTTTAGTTTAGAAAAAAATTCTAAAACTGAAGCTTTTTTAATGTTAATATTAATTTCTTTGCATTTAAACCTCCTAGCAGGTTAATTTATTGGTGATTAATTGCAAAAGTGGACGATTTGTATAGGAAATGGTTGAAAAGTCAAGAAAAATCTTGTATTTTTAGAGAACATTGAACATTTTTCCACATAATTATGGTCCTAGATGCTTTGATGATGGAGAGGACATTTTTTGCAAAGATTAATGAGACTCACTCAGCCGCTAAAAAGTCGTTTTTCTTTAAACTTTACTTCTAATCAGACAAACGTTCTCGTGATCTTTTAAAATGTTCTAGAGATTAGTCGTTTCCAGCCTTTTTGAAGGCGTTTTAAAGCTTTTCTTTGGCTGATTTTAATTTATTTTCAGTTCAGTGCCAGTTTTAAAGTGTTTTTTGGGGGGATTAAGGACAGCTTAGAAAAAGATAAATCAAATTTTAACAAATGTGGAGTTTTTGCATGTTGTCACAATTGTTCACATTTATATTATCACACAAATAAAACAGTACTTTTACATGTGGTTGTGGAGGAACTCTTGTCAGGTTCTGTGTCAGGATCTCTGCTGGATCTGTTCCTATTATAGCGGCCAGACTTTCAGATGCTGTTAGACAGTTTTTAAAACCTGTTCGTTCCTCCTGTATTAGCATATTGCTCTTTGTTTTAAACACAAACTATGATCAGATAAAAGAACAGACGATGGGTGGAAATGCAACCAAAGTCCAGGAAAGTAGCAAAACATAGACAGTAAGAAGTAACTATTGTAGTTTCAACACAAAAATAGCAGCGATGGATTTAATACCAACAGCTGAGTGATCGAGGTTTAATATCATGTGTCAGTAAAACAACTTCAAACAAAAACATGTTGAAAATGTCAGCAGCTGTCAGGAGTCCTCACATGTGTTAGAGTGGCTCCTTTATTTAGACTGAATCTAAACTTAAGCTGCATCTGCTGTGAAAAACCAGAGCGTCTGTCTAGACAAACACCATGTGAGCGAGCTGGACAGGATGGATGTTTCTTTTATTACACCGCATCGCTCTGCTCCTTCTTCCCACTTTCTCTCCATTTCTCTTTTTGTTCATTAAATCAGGTTGATTTCCCTCTTTCCTCTCCTCTCTCTGCAGAGCTGACCTCTTTTCTGTCACACTTGTCCTCCTCGTCCTCTTTTGAACTTTCTCTGACTTTTATCGCTCCAGTCCCAGAGTGACCGCCTGTGGGGCGCTGATCGTGACGTAATGCATTCACCACCTTTAGGATTTTAATTTAGTCACAATGAGCTGTTTATAACAATTAAAATGAAGTGTGAACATTTTTAAATCACCTATTTATCATATATTTAGTAAATTACAATATCTAAAAAAAAAAATCCAATTAATAACATTTACAATTTAAGAAAACTAAATATAATTATTTAGAGTTAAGTTTAAATATATGGCTAAATCTAAATATTTATAATCAAATTAAAATATTTTGAATTTAACCAAATAAAGTTCAATCAAATCATATCTGAATAAATAACAAATATAAAAATCTAAATATTTAGAATCAAGTCCAAATGTTTAGTTGGATCAAGTCTAAATATACACTGTAAAAAGAAAACAGGGGTCTAACTTTAAAAAATTGAAGTCATCGGTCACAAGTAATTAAATTAAGTTCTTTCAAAGTTAATTTATTAAGTTTGTTCAAAGTAAACTTAAAAAATTAACTTGGATAAACCTAATTAAATTACTTGTAACTGATTACTTCAATTTTTTTAAGTTAGACCCCTGTTTTTTTTTTTTTAGGTTAGACCAATGTTTACTTTTTTCAGTGTATAAAGTCAAATCCAAATGTATAGAATCAAGTCTGAATAGGAAAAGTTAAGTCTAAATATCTATATATTCAAGCCTAAACATTAGAGGTTAAACTATTAACGTATTAAATATATACATATAAATATACATTTTTAAAATCGAGTTAATTCTACATATTTAGAATCAAGTCTAAATAAATGAAAGTCAAACTATTCAGAAAGAAGTCTCAATATACATAGGTTCATAAACAATCAAATCTCAATATGAAGTGGAATCTAAATATTTAGAATCAAGTCTGAATATTGAAGTTAAATTGAATCAGGGTGAAATATTTAATGTTACATATACACGTAGAAATCTAATAGTTTCAAACTAAACATTTTAAACATGATAAATCAGATAGATGTACAGAAGTAATCTACCAAAATAAAAGCGGGTGACCAGGATCATGGGTGAAAGTACATTTCACAAACATCGTCAACTGTAATTTTATTTTATGGCATTTAAAACCCAAACCCACAAACTGCAGCATGTGTAGTGTGTCTCTAGCTCTCGAAAGAACTCAAATGATTTAAAAAAAAAGAAAACTAAGAAGAGTAGGTGTTGTGATGTAAACAGCCTCCATGAACTTTCTGGAGATTCGCATGTGAATTGAAAAAATGCCAGAGTCATTTTCCAATAAATTTATGTTTCATAAAGAAGATAAATGCCATCGTGTTAAAGTTGAACTGCCTGTTGCTGCAGATCGTTTAAATCTTTTTTCTCTGTGTACTGAAAAGCAGAAAATCCACAGCATCTTATCAGTGGGTGGTAAATGCTTTTCCAGCATTTTGAGCACTCAAAACATTTTACAGTGGAGGCCACTTTCACAAACACATTTACATAGAATCGTATCCAAGTTCACAAGTTCAATTTAAAACAATAGAACTCACTTCTGTTCTTATTTGTTAAAAAAGAAAGACATTAATATTCAACCTCATGATGTTGATCATTAGACACAAACCTTATAGTTTTTGCATGTATTTTATTTAATTCCAGTTCCAATTTTTTTTATTTCATATAAGAAATGAATATTTAATCAATCTTTAAAATTGATCTGGAATTAAGACTTAAAAATAATAAATACTTTTAAAAATAGATAAAGTTGGATTATAATCTACATGGTAACATTTTTAAAGAAAAAAAGTTTTATATAAAAAAAACCAAGGCTCAAACATATTGTTCATAGAAATAATAAATTACAAACACAAAATCAAATTAAGGCAGGATTGTTTATTTTCTTTGCATTTCAGAATAAAATACTTCAATTAAATAACTGCATTTACAACAAAATAAATATCTTTGTATCCTTTTTTGATTAAATGTGTATGTGTATGAAAATGCTTTGTACTAAACAATAAATGTATTTTTTCTCCAAGTTTGACAAATTAAAAATGACTTTTCCTGATTTATTTAGCAGCAAGTAAATTAGGTTTTTACAGTTATGTTTACATCCAGATAGATTGAATCATGTTCTTTCAGTTGTTTCTCTTAGACTAGTAAGTCATGCATTAGTCGTCACTAATAGGTGACTTTTTAAAAGTTGTTCTTGTATCTGTGTGGGATTGATGGTAATCAGGCACATTACCACATTGGACTCCAGTGAATTACACCAAAAGCATGACCAGTAGGTGGCAGTGTTTGGGGTTAGTAGGTGTTTATATGTTTGTTACCCCTTTAAAGGCAGACTGCAGTTTTGGCTTGTTTTTAGCACCCCCTAGTGTCCGTTTTAAATCACTGTCATAAAAACCACATCATTGTCTTTGCTCAGAAACACCTAAATCTAACTGTTGAAATGTCTCCTCAGACTTCATTTCTTTCTACCGGAGCGGTTCATCACTCATTCAAAGAAATCATCTCTGGCTCAAGAATAAGATTTTAAAATATGAAAAAGTTACATAATGTGCCCTTAAAGTCTGAAATATCAAATAATAACCACAATATTTATATAATATGTTAGCTAATATTAATATAATAGTAATACAATCCATTAGTTTTATTTTAAAGTGTAATTATATAACAATTTAACAGTAATCAAAATAACTGTGCCCAGCTGTCTGTATACATACAGAGGTTCATGAGGATACAGGTGTACATACAGGGTGTATTTATGAGCATAAGTACAGGGTAAGTACTGGGGAACATTCTTACACCAGTACGTACCCTGTACATACCCCTGTAAGTACCCTGGCCTGTACATGTTCTCGTAAGTACCCCTTAACTCTTAATGAATCCCCACAATAACCCTGTACAAATAGCTGTAAGTACCTGGTACTAACACTGCATGTTTATTAGCAAACATATAAAATGCAGACAGCTTTAAACATAAGAGCATTTAGCCAATCAGGATGCCAGTATCTTTATGTATTTAATCTCCTTTGAGAAAAATGACATAACTTTAAAGGCAGGACAAAAATACCCTATAGCTCAAAGTGAACACCCTGAAAAGGTGTTCTGAATAAAAAAGGTTCCAGTTCTGCTGCGTTTAATCTGTCTGGACAGGATAAATAAAGGCTGTAAGTGAAGACAGATTGAACCTTCTGGAACTGTGCCCACACTTACAGAATGACCGTTATCATGATGCAGAAACCGACGGACATTTTTAGAAAGAACTCAGTTCCCTGGCAACAGATTGAAGTTGGCTTGAAGTCATTTAAAAAGAAAATTCACCTGACTGTGAGAGAAGGAGTTTGTTATTGAATCTTTCACACGACTGCAAATCAAAACGACCTCATTTGTTTGTCCTGGAATAAAAAAGTAACGAGCATCAAATGTCCTGATGTAACCCGTGTCTGCCACTTTGATGAAAAATAATAATAGACTCTTAATTCCTAATGATGAGAGAGGATTTCATAATTATGAATTAACATCTCATATAAATGAGAAACTATAACATGATTATGACTTAGTTTAACAAAAAACTTAATATGTGATGTCATAATTAGGAGATAAGTTATACATATCTCAAAATGACAATTTAGCATCTCATAATTCTGACATTACACCTCATAATACTGAGATACCTAAGTGTTGATTATGATTTACTAAGTAAAAATTACAAGATACTAAGTCAACTTGTGATTTTGACTTCGTATCTCATAATTATGACCTAGGGGTGTCGTAATTATGAGAAAGAATATCATAATGTCTTGCATTCTCATCATTTTGACTTAGTATCTCATAAATATGAGAAACTATCTCAGGATTATGACTCAGTTTCACAAAATACTTGAAATGCTAAAATTCTGAGAAGACAAGCTCAAACTAACTTAGCATCTCGTAATTATGACTTTACATCTCATAATTATTAGATACTATGTGATAATGATAAGATAGTAATTTAAAATTCTGAGATAGTGACTTGTAATTTGACTACTAAGTCATTTTGACTTAGGATCTCATAAATATGAAAAAGTATTTCATAAACATGACTTAGTTGAACAAAAACACTTAATATGATACCTCATACTTATCAGATAGGCTATAATTATGATCATCTCAAAATGACAACTTAGCTTCTCACAATTGTGACTTTACATCTCATAAAAATGAGATAAAAAGTCAAAATTATGAGATACGTGTCACTTTGATGAGATAGTATCTCAAAATTCTGAGAAACTTTCTCATCATTGTGACTTTGTTTTTCATTATAACTTAGGATGTCATAATTATGAGATACTAAGTCATAATTATGAGATAGTATCTCATAATTATTATTATGTATCTCATAAATTTTACTTAAGATCTCATTATTTTTGATTTAGTCTCTTAATTATGACAAGTAATCTCATAATTTCAGAGTATTTTCTTATATTTATGAGACACTATCCTTTTGACTTAGTATCTCATAATCATGCCAAGTTATCTAATCATTGTGTACTTACTGTAATTATGAGTTTTAAATCAAACAAAGTAAATAATAAGAACATTTTTTGGAATATTAACTTTTTCTTAAAGCTCCTTTTCTGATTCCCATTTATGTCATTTCTCTCTGTGTCCCTTGTTTAAATGATTCCTATTTCCTAACGAAACAGTTTCATCGTAGCTAGAAACAGAGCAGAGGAGATGAAAACTCAACAGGCGTTGAAGGAAGCAAAAACTAAAATTGAGTTTGACGATCTAAATGACAGAAACACTTTACAAAATAAAACATAAAAGCATCCAGAGTGACAGAAACAAGGAAGAAAAATAATGTGAACAGGAGAAAAGCAGAAACACACAAAGATTGGGCTGTAATTATTCTAAAACATGAGGAAGTAGCAACAGGTGTCATGAACATAATACTGCAACATGCTGCAGAACATGCATATGGACAGATTATTTAGAGAGCAATTTATTTTAGTTTGATGGGTCTATTTGAAATTGTGGCTCTATGTAAATCATATTTGTAGGAGAGATTATATTATTTGTAATGGTTGCAGAATTAGATTACTTCTGCTGGTTCTGAACAGTTTGCTGTGTCTCCCATTGGCCACTAGGTGGCACTACAGCTACAGAAGACAGTTTAGTTTGTTATTTAAAACCTGCTACATTCTGCCGCATGAACAAACTTATGTTTATTAGATAAACATTGATTATTAAAACACTTCAGTTAAATACAACAATTAGTTATTAAAGTCTGTGATTTATCCACTGCATGTTTAGAGGAAACTTTACTGGTAAACTTAGAATCTTTTTCATATTTTTAGTGAAGATTAATGTCATCAAATTATTTTTGACCTGAACTTAAGTGTCTATTATTGCTATTTTTTTAAAAATGGCAAATGATGATGCATCAAAAATACTCAAGTTACTGTTTTTTTTGTTTGTTTTCCCCCCCCCCCCACTGTTTGTTCAAGAAATCTAATGTTGGGAAACTTGGATTGCAAAAAAGCACATTCTGCAACATCAGCTCACCAACTGTGTTGAGCGTTTGTGTTACCCAACAAGTTCAAAGACAGAAGTCAAAACTGAATACGTGTTTAACAGAAGTGACACGGGACAGCGATGGAAATGACAAATTCACACCTTCCCTCTGGAACAATGACCTCAGAATAAAAGAATAGAACTAAAACCCCGTCTGACTCTGGATGATTAGCACAAGGTTGAGCTGATCAAGAAGAGAAAGAACAGAGATGACAAAACCGCCTGATCTGGGCCCTGCCTGCACATTGTTCAAATATTTTCCATGCTGAGTCGATTCCCACACATCTACTCGCCCTTCTTGGAGAATGGATTACTGTTCAGCTTTGCACTGTAAGTCTCAGTGGGACGCATCCAAATAAAAGCCAAAGGTTACCATTTACCATGTTCATGTGAAGAAAATTAGGTCAAACATGATTCTGTTGGGGTTTTTTGGGACATTTTTTCTTCTAAGAAGGCTTTATCCTTTCTTATAGTGTGTATTTTAAATGACCACCTTTAGGATTTAAAACTAAATAAAAGAAATATTTTCACTCTTAGGATTTTGGGAGTTTTCTGCCATTTGAAATTCAAGTAGATTTCAAGAGGACTGTTTGTGGATTTTATAAAGAACCATATGAATTTTTGTCATATCTTCAAATCTCTTGAATTAAATCTATTTTTCCTTACTAAATGAGTGCAAACAAAGAGTAAAAATATGTGCATGTTACTGAGAGTGTGCCTTATAAATGATTCTGCTGCACATCCTGGTTGTTGATTTGTTGGAACATCTTCCGAATAACAACACATGGAACGATTGAGAAGAATTAGAAATTATACTTTTTCTTGCCTCTCTCTTTGTAAGTTGACATTTTATAGAGGAAAACTCTCTCAGTCATTCTCACCATGCAGGGCAGTCTTTCAGCAGTTGGTGGACCAATATTTTTTGCCAATATAAGCCCTGAAAAAAGGTGGTGTGGAAAGAAGAGGGAGTTCTCACTTGGTTCAGTTTCTCGAGGAAGTGTGCACATTGGTCTCAGTGATAGTCTCCCATATATAGTGTTGTTCACCCTCTCTATGGGGGAGCCACTTATGAGAAGTATTGGATGATCAATGTTTTTCCCACACTCGGCCTTTAGAGAGATGGATTCTTGACTCCAGTGTTCCACCTCAGCCGTGTAAGATGTTACTAAAAAGTATTACAACTTTTGCATCAACAAACTTATTACGTTGGTTTGTGATGAATTTGGCAGAACAATGTCAAGAGTAAAAAAAAAAAACAAGGACTGAGCACACATCCTTGAGGTACTCCTGTGCCAAGCTGGACTGAGTGTGACGTCTTTCTGCCGAAACATCTGCTGCTTGTGTCAGAATAGCGTTTGCAACTTCTGAGTCTCCGGTCCGGTGTCCTGAAGTCTCAAAGCTACATGTCTCGCGAGGCTAACCCAATGTGGCTACCTGTTATGCTAGCGCCAGTGTTTTTAGCTCATGATTTCTGCATGTTTTCGATCTCTCCCTGCTTGAACACAGCTGATTTCTTTGAATGAGTGATGAACCGCTCCAGTAGAAAGCAATGAAGGCTGAGGAGACATTTCAACAGGTAGATTTAAATGTTTCTGAGCAAAAAAATTATAAAATGTTATGACAGCTCATCTAGTACTTGGTGACACACTAGAACTAATTCCAAAGACTGAAAAGAAAACACACCAAAAGAGTATACTTTTTCAAACGTGTGTTTTTTTATTAGTTAATACTGAATATTTCGTCCTTTACCTGGACTTACGCAAAGCATCAAACACATGCACAGTCCTCTATTCACACAAAAGTACCCATTCCTCATTTCTCTACACTTCCCCAAAAAAAGACTCATCACTCTCACGTCGCTCCAGCGCAAGAGGACCCACCGAACAAGACAGCTAAAAACATTTGCGGACAAACACACCAAAAAAATAATAAAAATCATGACAGGTATAAGAATAACACTGAAAAATACAAAGTAAATGAAATCAGAAAGAGTTTACTCTTTTAAATTATGCCTCTAATACTTCATCATATATATATTTTTCTAGTTATTGTAGCTTGAGGTGTATAAAACAGCACTGTAAACTTTGAGTAACTTGCTTTCTAGGACAGCGGTAAAGCTTTCATTTAATAGGCTGAAAGACGAGTCAAAGCTAACATTAAGCGTGTAAAGGACCACCTGCGAGAATATCATGAAACGGCTGTTTGCATTTACAATCGACAGATAATACAAAGACACTGAAATATCATCCCGCTAAACTCCTCTCCGTTCATCTGTCACACATAAAATCTGCAAAAGGATCCCTAAAACCCCAAACCTTTCATACATTTACTGTTATCTTTCTAGGGAGTGTTACTTTATGTGTTCTGACAAATCGGAAGAATTTGCTTGCCTTTTCGATCACCGAAACTTCGGGAAATGGACCTGGCAGGCGAATGATAAGAAATGTCACATCAGAGTGCTCAAACTCTTGTTTTACTCATCCTCAAAAAAGTGCAAATCTAGTTCTAACGCAGTAAATAATCATTATCAAGTAACAACAAAAGTATATGCATAGGTACTGTACAGCTACATAACATAGGGAGGGTGCAAAGATAAGAGGGGGGAGGAAAAGTGATGGGATGTTTCTGATTGGACTGAAGGGGCGGAGAAGAGGAGTCGGTTTTAATTTAGTGATCATCTTCACGCCGCATAGACTGGTCCAGTGACAGTCACAGGCTTCAGTTAAAATCACCACAACGAAAAAGTAACTAAAGGATCATCAGCCGCGCGAGGTGAATCATGATGTTTTTAAAGAACGTGGGCGTCTGACGTCACCAGCTGTTGAGGGGAGAAAAATTTAAACAGCAAAACTAAAAGTGATTATTTTAAAAGAGAGGCAACCGGGACATTCTCTTTAGCGAATAAAAGAAAGCATGAGGTAATAAAGTCGAAATGTGATAATAAAGGATCAAGTGAAGGATCGGGGATTGATCTGATCCGATTTTAGAGCTTTAAGGGGGCAGGAAGTGCTCCGTTTCGCTGAGAGTTGATACCCTCCTAACGCCAGCCTCAGGAGGAAGTGATGTCATCACTCGACCAGTCTATGTCTCGTGATGCCGTTTCGTGTTTTTACACAGAAGCTGCGTCTGAGAGCAACATTTGAGCTTCATCTGTAATCTTTCAGGTGAAAAGTAGCCAAAATGTTGTTCTCAGACCAACAGCTGGTTTTGTCGTGATAGCTTTACATTTTATTTAGCCTAATGTTTGTTTCTTTATATTTCAAATGTTTAAATTTATTCCCATTAGGCTGTGCAGCCAGTGAAGAGAGCCGCGTGACTTAAGGGTCCTCGGCGTCCAGGAACTCTTTCTTGGGCGGCGCGACGCCACGGTACCAGGTGCAGGAGCCGTCCGCCCGCTTGACGCAGGCGTAGTGGTTGGCCTGCCGCCCGTGCACCTGCTTCTCGATTATCAGGTCCGTCCACAGACACTCCTCAGGAGCCGTGATCTCACAGGGCAGAGAGGGACAGCGCACAATCTGCAGAAACACACAAAACAACATCCCTGTACTGTGCACTGACGTGGTCATAGAAATATCACTTTTATTTATCGTCATTTGGAATTTTCTTGCACTTGGAATGTCCATTCTCTTTTTGTCTCTATTTAGACACAACTTAAAATATGTTTCATGTAAAATGCAACACTACATTTGACTTGACTCAGGTCCTGCATGTCTTGAAAATTAAATTGACTCAAGACTTGGATGTCTTGGAACATTATTCAGGTCTTGCATATCTTAGGATAAACGCAGGAGTTGCATATTTTGAGATTTGCTTGGGTCTTGCACGTCTCGGTACTTGAATTGACACAAGACTTGCATGGCTTGGGATTCGACTTGAGTCAAGACTTGTAAATCTTTGGATTTGACTCGACTCAGGTCTTGCGTGTCTTGGGATATGAATTGATAAAGACTCGTACGTATTTGAATGATATTCAGGTCTTGCATGTTTTGGGATTTGACTCGAGACATATTTATGACTTGCAAATCAATGACTTGGCCCCACCCAATCAGCAGCGACGAGTCTTTAAAGGAGAGTCTGCGGTCTGCGTCTTGTTTTGTTGGACTTGTTGTGTCTGGATTTGTTCAGCAGGAACCAATTATCTGCTCTGGAGGGATAAGCCAGACACACACAGGAACCTCTGCCTCCTTACCTTGCAGTCACAGCCCATCTGGTAGCGCTGGCTAAGGCTCTTCTTCTGGGTGGCGCTCAAGGAGTCCCAGGGCATGATGTAATCACACAGGGTCACATGCATGCGCCCGCCAGCCTCTGCCTTTCCTGGAAAAGAACAAGCAGTCACATGGAGCTTTAGATAGACAATATCACGAAAACTTCCAGACAAAACAAGATCTGGATGCACCAACATAAATGTTCCCACTGGACCAGATTAACTCATGGAAACCTGATAAAATCTGTTACTTTCCAGACTGACGCCTGCAGGCATCTAAGCAGACAACTTGTTCTTATGAGCTGTTTGAATCCGTTTCCCACACATAGAGTAAGTGGCACCAGTCAAAACAAGACGATATTTCATGCCGAGGTCACAGATTTTTGCTGTTGCGTCCTCTTTACCACTATCTGTCTTCACACTGCGTCCTCGTAGACGAGACAGACTCTTGTTTCGCTGTAACTCTTTCAACACTTGACCCTTTAACTTAAAGAGAAGAAAATAATTTTCTAAAGATGCCCTCTCAGCAGAAAAAGCTTCCTTCGCCACCGCTTGAGTCTGCGAGAGGAAACGCTGGCTTCAGCAGTTCCTCCTCTAACAACTCTATGTAATTAGGGGGGGTGGGGGGTGATTGTGGGTGCATCTCCGTCTGTGATGATGGAGAAACCAGAGCATGAATGACCTCATGTTCCTCCGTAAAATGTAAAGAAAATAGACCCGTTTTTTACTGTTGCATGGAAGGGCGAGACGGGGTTGGAGTTTATTTTCTGACTGGATTGACTGAAAACAAAGATTTCCGTCATAAAACAACTTTAATCTCAATTTTTAAAAATAACATTTCTTTTATCAGGTTTGTATTTGGTGCAGTTAGGGTTCTTTAATGATGAAAAACACTGAAACAAAACCAGAAGTTTTCACGTGGAAAGTGGCTCTAACATTGATGCTCAGTTTCAACTTTAATCCGTCCTGGGACTCATTAATGTAACCATTATCATTAAAGCTGCAGATCACAGAGAACGGTGGCGCTGTGCCGACGAGAAGCAGCTCAAACTGTCCAGAGACAGACACCAGTCCCACCAGTCTCCACTGGGTTTAGTCAGCAGTGTGTTATTACCCATAATAGCATAAACAGTCACTACCCCAACACGCTCACTAGTGTTTATCCACTCTGATGTTTGTCTGCCTGGTTTTGGTCGCAAATTATTTTTGTCTGTTTTCCTTTTTATAAAAAGTTATATTACATGCATTATTTATTAAGGTTTTAGCACTGACCTGAGATCAGGTACTCCTTCTTGCCGGTGGCATCCAGAGTGACGCCACAGACAGCGGACACCGGAGCCGTGAAAACCGCCTCGATGTCCTGGTTTGGACCCTTGAACATCTGGAATATGAACATGTGATTAAAGATTCAACAAGTCAACTTCTGAATGTTGAACATGTTTGGATGAATCACTTAGTTGACATCTGGAGGACACTTGTACCTTGATTTGTTTGATGTCATATTGGATCCTCTTGATGGGGTTCCCATAGACATCATTCCCAGAATCCACCTCACTCTCTCCGACCACCTTTGCACGAATTACTATTCAGAAAACAGATGTGCAACTACTTAATATTGTCACAAACAAATGTCTTCAAATACTGATATTTAATTTTCAATGCCATTTGTATTTTCCACCCATGTTTGAGCTTCCTCAGGTCTTAAATTGCTCTCTGAAGGAAGGAATAAACTGAATATATTGATCATTTTTCCCTTTAAAATTTTTTTCTTTTATGTTTGCACATAAACAGAAACTGATTCTACTTCCTGTCTGAGTCTCATCAACCACAATGTGTCCCTGCTGTTAATTATAAAGTCAGTGCAGCTAACGCATCCTCCACTAAACCATCACCCAAACCTCGGAGTCTCATCTCAGGTTAATAGAGTCCAAACGAGCCCCGCGGCTGCACAGACCGCAGAAAAGTTGAGTTTCTGCTTCCAGCGACCGAAAAGAACAACACGAAGCTTCTGATGCACGAATGGACTTGCAGCACAAAATCTTCAAAACGCGGCCGGGAAACCATCAAAGGATGAGAATTAGGGATTAAAAATATGACTTGAAAACTGATATTCAGAGAACGGCTTGGTGTGTTTCTCATTGCCGAGTGTGTGTGTTGTGTTTTAACGGCCTGACTTCAAGCTCCAGCTATGCTTGGGGCATTTATTCAGAATGGAAAATATGAGCAATAAGAGATGAGGAGGGGGGGGGGGGGGGGGGGGGGGGGGGGGGGGACGCATAAAATAAGCAGGAATAGAAAACACACACTCTGGTCTCCTCAGTTCACAGCTTAAAGCAAATGCAAACATGAGGTTCTTGTCGACTAGAGTTCAGAACACCTCTAAAGGCAGAAAACTTTTCAGCATCTGACCCCCAAAATAACCTCTTTGGTAAAATAGAAACCACTTCTATATCATTTAAACAATAATATGAGACAAAAACTACCATTTTATTTCGTTTTCTATTCAAGACAATAACAATAATGGCAAAAACATGTGCTTTTAGTAAAGATTCTGTTTAAATTAAGAGTTTTGGAGATCATGTTTGGTGTTTCATGACCCACAGTGGGTCCCCGAGCCGTACTCTGTGAACCACTAAATGCACATCATCCACCACCTTCTATGTCAAAGTTTTAAACTAAAATCATAACAGTTACGAGTTTGATTTTGAAAATAACCATGTGCAACCTCATGCAGTTTTGCAAGATTTTGTGCAATTTTGTTGCTCAGTACCTTTAAAACTGACTAGTGTTCTTCTTGTTGGTTAGCTGTGATCCATCCTGACTTGAGATGACTCCAAATATTTACCAGTTTTAAAGATATATTCTGCTAATAAACACACACGCGCATGCAAAACCAATGCCTTCTTTATCCCTCCTGGCAGCAAAGAATAATAAGTAGAATTTATGCATGAGGACCATGCCTTAAAGCTAAAATCTGACATATTAAATGTTTTTTCATTTAAATAAATGACTACTTTGATTCAGTGCCGTTTAAAAAAAGGAGGATATGAAAGGATTACCAAGAGATTTATTGACTTTGAGGTGAATTAATATGAAACTTAATCAACATGGTGACAAAAAAAAAAAAAAGGAATAGAAATGTAGTTTCTTGCAAAATAAATTCAAACGTTTAGTTGGACTTTGATGCAAAACGTGCAGCAGCCAGAATACACACACAAACACACACGCAGCAGTATACCTGGCTGGCACTCTGCTGCATTCCTCACAGTTTTTCCGCTCTCATTTCCTGACCTCATTCTGAGCCACAAACTAATGAGCAAAAGAATATATTAAAAAAATCAGCAGCAGGACTCTGCAGTGAGAGAAAATTACCCTCATAGTTAAAATAGATTACTATAGGAGCTTATCTGTCTACCTTTGTGCAGCAGACGTGTTTACTTCCTGGTTTTCTCTTCAGTAAAGCCAGACGGGATCATCTTGTGCAGTCTAAACACCGTGCTGCGGAGGCGGCAGACTGCACAACGCGATGCTAAAGCAGCACAGTCACCAGGGAAGGCTGCAGGGGGTTGAGCTCTGCTGCAGGTTGATCCTAAAGTCGTCTGATCAGAAGTGGTCAATCAGCAGCCAGGAGCCCCCCCACTCCCGTTAAAAACCACCAACTGACCCACATTTAGACTCTCCCAGCCAGGATCGCTGCCTGATGACTTCTACATGTGCATCAGTTGCAATGTTTTCCATGAAAAATCATAAGCACCCCCCAGTCCGGTTCTTTCTTCGTATTCCAGCGACCAACAAATCATTTCTCGCTTTCCTGATGTGGTTTGTGCAGCTCTAGACGCATGTGGGCTCTGTTAAATCCGTCATGTGTTCTACAGAATTCAGTCGACGCTCAGAACCTCTGGCAACATCTGTCTGAAGACCTAAAACTCTGGATTTCTCATAGGGAAGATTCAGGAGAAAGAACTGAAAATGACATTAACTTTTATTGTATTCTTGTTTATTTGATAGCTCTTTTTTTGTTTGCATAAATTAGAGTTGTAAACCTTTATTTTTAAAGTAATAAAAAGACTGTCATATTTGGAGAGGAACTTCAAATTAAAAACCACTCATCATCGATCTCTCTTCATGTACAGACTGTAATCTTGCAGAAACAGAACATTTTGTTTACATTTTAGTCTAACTGATACGCAGGATGACGGGAGACACTCTCCTCCTCCTCTCTCTGCTGAGTCCTCAGTTTAACACCTGGTATCAAATATTCCTTCCTGATCTTTTTACCCGGTGTTTCCTGGTTTTTCCCAGAGTGTCCTGACTTCTAAAGAAGGTCCATAAAAATGCCAAAATCCAAAGTGAGTGGATGATTTGGCAGAACAACAAGTTGGACAGCTGTTTTATGTGCCCTCATGACTTTACTGTCAATTCTCAAACATTTCCATTTGGAGAACAAAATAATACGAATTCTGTTTGCTTTGATGATGTAGAAACACGACAAATATCCAGTGAATATCCTAATTTCCTTTCAGGTTTTCTTTTATAAAGGCTTCTTTCAAATATCCTTCAGGATTTATCTTTGGTGTCCAAGTTTAACTTCTGATTAGAGTTAAAGGTGCAGCCTGTGTGATTTAGTGCCCCCTAGTGGTGGAAATTACCCTTCCTTTTAATCTTTTATCCACTTTCGGCTTTTGGAAGAAGCTAAATCTGGTTGGGATGGGTTTTTTTGCCCCATTTTGGTAAAAACATTGGTCTATTTCTTCATTTCAACACAAATTTAAAGTAAAAACTACTTTTCTATCTGAATGAAACTACCAAACCAAATAAAACTTACTTCATTTTATTGTTTATGATGGAAATGTAGCACCATTAATGCAGAAACATGTCTGTTTATCCATAACTAGAGCTGTTCCTGTATCCATAGCAGGGTGACTCATCTTCCAGATCATAAACCAGTTTGAGGACAGCCTGACTGGGACGGGCAGAGGGGGAAGTTCCCCTTTGTGGGCAGCAGATTTATTTAAAAGGAGGATGTTTGTCTCTGAACTGGTGTTATTGTGGGGTGGGAGCATGACACGGCAGGACTTTTACGGCTCGTGGTCTGACCTGGAGCTTCACTTTATATGAAAAACAGAATGACACACACTCACTGCATCAACCAGAAAAATAGGATGACATTCTACCAAAACAAATCGGTACAGTCAGACCACAACATCAACCAGCTCTCTGTCTTTTTCCTCTTTTTGAGCCAAAAATCCCTAAATCTAAATCTGTTTTAACCACAGTCCTGCTCTCACCTCCTCCTCATCCTCCGCTGGGGACTGACAGATTCTCAGTCAAAACTTTATTCTCTAATCTGAAGCTTTTCAGCTTCTGACCCTTAAAATAACAGTGACAGGCAAGAAACCCCAACTATGATTAGTTTAAGTACACAAACATTACCGAAAATCCAAAACATGTGCTATATGAGACATAAATTGTAAAGTAATAAAATAAAAATGTATGAACTTCACCTATAATGTTAAATAAAATATTTGGAATGTAAATCTCATACATTGAGTCCAAATATACCATTTATGTTAATGATAAAAAATATCAAATCTAGATATTTAACATGAAATTTAAATATTCTGTGATGGTTGGCAAACATGAAAATTCAGGCTGCCATAAAATAGAAGTGGCCTACCAAAATAAAAGCATGTTGAAGAAACATCCTTTTGAACCTTCATAAATGAGCCCTGACTGAACAAACAACCTTAAAGTGACTCCGAGTCTTTAGCTATCGTGCTTTTATTTTGGTAGGCCACTTTTATTAAACACAGCAGTCTGAACTTTTCCCTAAATATTACGTTTTAAACTGCAACTAGCAAAATAGCTTTTATTTTACATGGATTTGCAATCGCTGCCCCATAGTTTTGCACCATTTCTAAATACCTATTTTTTCTCTTCTTGCTCAAATTTAATTTCATGTCTGGAACTCGTGTGGAGATGTTGATGAACCTCCACAAACATTGGTCATTGTTGCTGCTTCTACCATTAACCATTAGTGTGTATTCCTTCTGTAAAAGCTGACTTTCTGACTCACACACACTTTAAACACACACCTATCCACCTCTGCTGAGAGACATCCTGTCTCTACCGCTGCCAGCTCAGCAGGAGATTGAGTCACACCTGAAAATAGAGCTGCTGTTCTGCAATGTGAAACTACAGAGGTGCACACTCTTCTTGAAAATGTGGGAATAGAGTCGAGCGCAGAAATAAAAGATGGCGCCACAGTAATGTGGTCTTTAACTTTCTCATTCTTGAGGATGCCGTGCATATTTTAACTCGCACTGCCAGTTTTTATTGCCGTTTCCTCCCTAAAACACACCCTGAACTGACAGCTAGTGAGTGTGAGTCTGCATGCAAGGCAATAAGCCTGCAGTTGTTTGTTGGGGTTGTGAAAGTGTGTGCAAGGGTGTGTGTCCCTGTGCTGCACAGGAGCAAAGTTGGGAAAACCCCAGAAACATTCCTGCAATTCCTCCCAGCACCACCCCGTGCAGGAAGAGACTGTAAAGGAATGGAATTTAGGGGAAAAAAGGGGTAGAAAAGTTTGTGGTGTGACATTTTCTGTGGTTGGGAATTATCCCCCCTCCTCCGTACTCTCTCCATCCCTTGTCCCTTCTCCTTTCTGGTGCCACGTTGCCCAGCAAAAGCCAGGGGAGACTGCTTCAACCTGGTCAAAAGAGCTGAGATCCAGATCAGGGATGGATGTGGATTTGTTTCTTCCTAAGAATCAAACTAACACAGTGCACTGCACAAAAACCTAAAAGATTTATTTAAATCAGAAAGGACTAAAAGAGATGCTCTTTTAAGTTTTGCTCTAATGTTAAAATAAACATTATAGGGTCTGTTGTTTTTAATGAGCATGTTTATGGTACTTCATGTGATTTCATAGAGATTAATTATTGATTTATCTGCATTCAAAAATGTATTTTAAAGAAATAAAACATGAAGATGAGTCTGCAAATGTACAGCCTGAATGTGGCACCAGCTGCCTGAGCCATGGCCTTGGCCCTTTTGGATCAGTACCCCCCCACACACACATCAACATAATCATAATCATCATCATCATCAGCTTCTTCTTCTTCACCAGCCTTTCCAGTGGTTTCCAGCTGCCTCTGGGAGCCCTTCAACCCGCCACAGAGGCGGGCTGCAGCAGCTCCGGTCAGCTGGTAAACAACAACAACAACAACAACAACAGCCCCCGGTGCTGTACTCACCTACATCCGCGTTGCAGAACGCCTGTTGCGGATGTACCGGAGCGCAGCTGCACGCTTCCGCGAGCTCCTCCGCGCGCCACAAGAACAGCAGCGCGAGCGCACAAAGGATGCCGTTAACGGGAAACGGCATTTTGGTAAACGCTGCGTGGATGTTTTTCAGCCTCCTCGTTTGTGTTTGTGCTGCGCAGATGCGTTGCAGAGTAGATGATCCAGCTGAGGCGTCCCTCCCTCCGCTTCTTCTTCTTCTGTTTTTAAACCGGAGACGTCAACAACAGCGGGGCTGTCGCTCCGCTCAGCTCCGCCGTGACAGCGAGTAAACACGGTGTAATCAGAGAACCGCTCCGGGATCCTGTCAGTAAATGTCTGCGTGTCTGGAGTGTTGCGCTTTCAGGGACCGAGGAGGATTTTATATGAAGCGGTCAGCGCGACTCCTCCCCGCGGTGGTAACGGGTTAACCAGCAGAGGGCGCTGCCTCCTCAGAGCGCCTGGTCCGTGAAACCGACGAAGAAAACAAGTTCAGTCAAAACGTGCAGCTAGATGCTAAGCTAAATGCAATGTTGTGGATTAAAACAATAATTTAGAAACTATACGTTTATTATGGAAGGAAATCAGTGTGAGTGTATTTTTACTTTTATAAGACGTTGAATTTAAATAACTGATTTGGTGCTTTGTGGGCTTTTTGAGATGACTCGTGTTTTAAACTGGTGCTTTGCTTTATTTGTAGAAAAACTAAATTGAAATTACAACATTTTATGCAATAAAATAACGTATATGTTATTTTTGTCTTTAAATTCAACTCCTCTAATTTTCTGTAAGTAAACCACTGTTATTTTCCATTGTTAAAAATTCAGAGTCAAAATGTGATATAAATGTAATTAAAAAAAAGATATGGAAATTCAGTGTCAGCACCTGGCACAGGGATGGAAGAAAGATTGTTTTATCAGATTTTAAATTTTACAAGTGAAATAATGTTTTTGAACTTAGGTGCCTGAAAGATTCATCAAAACAGTGAGGTTCTCCGTCTTATAATAAACCACCTGTAGAAGTGACCCACCAGGAAGCCCTATTATCAAATTATTTGGTGTAATGGGGTTATTCTTTGCAACATGAATCAAAATAAATATCACTTTGTATTTTTCCACTTGCCTAAATGTCCGGCGTTTTTCATATTTCATACCCTCATCATGGCTGAAAACAAAATTTTTATTTTACTTTTTCCAGATGGATTTCCTTACAGCTGGATTGTTTTTCAGGTTTAAACTATTTTACAACCAAAAATTAATAAGAATATTCTTCCATTTATTGTTCAATTACTGTTTATGAGTGTTTTATACTCTGATCTTCTGAGTAATCACTCATTTCTTAATACAACAGGTATATGTGAAACTCAAAGATTCATTCAAGTCGAGGTTGTTTTGATAGCAGACTTCAGGTCATCTGGATTGATGGATCTGGTGTCTCTCATCTTCCTCTTGATAATTCATAGATTCTCTATGGGGTTCATGTCAGGTGAGTTTACTGGTTAGTCAAGCTCAGTAACACCATGGTGACTGAAGCAGTTTTTAGTACCTTTTGGCAGCATGGGCAGATGCCAAGTCCTACTAAAAAATGAAGTCATCTCCGTGAAGTTTCATGAATAGATTTTGCTTGATAAGCCTCTCAAGGCTGCAGTTATCCCTGTTGCATCTTTTCCTACCACACCATTTCCTTCTAGTCAATTTTCTATAAATATTGATTACAGCATCTATAAAAAGTTTCTTTAGCAGTGACCTTTTGTGGTCTCCCCTCCTAGTGGAGGATGACTGTGTTCTGGACGTCTGTCCAGTCAGCAGTCCTTCCTCATGATTGTGTAGCTACTGACCCAGACTGAGACCTACTGACTCAAGAAACCTTTGCAGGCGTTTTGAGTTAATTAGCTGATAGGGTGTGACACAATGAGATTTTTAACTTTTTCACAATACAATTTTCTGAGACAATGAATTTTGTGGTTTTCGTCATCAGTCATTCAAATTACAAGAAATAAAGACTTGCAATGTTTCATTCTGTGTCTATAAGTTTCAAGTTCTGAAATATGAGCCAAAATATGACACTTTACCAATCTACTAGTTGTTTTTTAGCTGTACCTGTATATCAGATACTAGACAGGAGTGAAAAATCCTATAAAGTCTAAGTAAAATGTTTAAATATCTTCAGAAAGCATGAAGAACAATTAATTATTACAAAAAATGTTTACTAGAAGCAACATATAAAAAAATTAGAAGCAGTTTAAAAATTTCAGACTCTAATTGACACAAATCAAATTAAGTGTTTTTTTTTTTTGTTCATTTTAATGCTACAAAAACTGACATTTAAAGAGAAAAGCTAACATCTTCCCCACTTACAAGGCACAAAAACGAACATTTTATTCATGTTTGAAAACACGACAAAACAATGTTTTAAAACTCTGGTTTTATTCCAGCTTATGCCGAGTTCAGAGTTTACACTGAGAAATGATCTACTGGGCAACCATTTCTGATCAGTCTTACATCTACCTCTTTACAGGCAGAAGGGGGCAGTAGCCTCCACCACAATGACTCGAGTCATTTTTAGGTTCCACAGTTATGCTAATATTAAGAAGCAAAGTTCAGCAGCGTTGCTCATGTAACTTTATAGAAGGCACAGACTGAAGGGAGAATCAGACCAAACGCTCGTTTTCTAACAAAAAGTAGAGAAAAAAAAATACAGACGAGTTACATCATGACAAAACAACCCAACACAGATTTAATCTGGCAAACTAGCATGCTGTTCCTGAGCCTGAGAGGAGATCGTTTGGTTACCAGACAGGAGCACAAAGTGACCCAAGCACCCATCCTCTGTTCAGATTAAAAATTAATGCAAAAGAGAAAAACAATCCGATAAAAAAAAAGTGACGCAGATCAAAAGTCCCACAGCAGATTTGGAAAGGAAGTACCGTAGAAGAAATGAAGCAGCGACTCCATAAACACAATCATCCAGTATTGTGTCTCACAGAAAGCCCTAACACTCGCTCTCAGAGGCCTTTGTTGAAGTAAACTTGCTGCACTCTGTCTCCGTACTGAGACATGATAGAGTCTCTCAGCTCAGGCTCCAGCTTCGACACGGCCATCGAGCTGCAGGAGGAAAACAGGAAGTGTAGACAGAAGAAAATTATGAAGTTGAAATGATCAGATTTTTAAAAATATAAATGACATTTTGTTAGAACGGGACAGAAAGTCAGGTTTTAGGTTTGTTAATACTTTAGTTAAAGCAGAGTTTGTTTAGGCTTCTTCATCTGTTTCTATCTCATCTTTATGGATTGTTTACTTCCTGAATCAGGTTACAGTTGGCGTTAGGTTGAGAGCATGTGACGGCCTGCAGAGACCAGCCCAAACACAAAGAAGGTCAAATCAGGACAAATACCAACAACAGAAAAGCCGATTAGGGTTCGTCTTTTTATCGTCTGGGTTAAAGCACACATCACCGGCTGCACCTAAAACTTCATAATGGTAGTCTTGATTTTTTTTGTTGTTGTTATTTTAAAGACTGGAATTTATTCAGATGTCTAAAGGCTTTTTATCCCTCGAGGTAGCTTAAAAATGAATGAACACTTTGTATGTTTAAGAAGAGTCGTTTCTTTCATAAAAGCATAACAAAAATGTTATATATGAATGTTTTTCCACCGTATCAAATCGTTTCAAAACTTCAGATCTAACCAAAGATGTTTTTTTTAATTAATATGCAATATATTTGTTTTGGTTTTATGCTTTTCTTGTCACAAGAACGCCTGACTATTTTTTCAAAAGGGAAAACAAAAAATATGCAGCATTTTCCAAAACTGAGATTTCTGTTTCACCTCATGCCCAAAGTCGCCCCTCATAAACATGTACTAAAATGTTATGCATACATTATTTTCACCATATGGACTGCTGTAATACTGTCTCATATTTTAGCCTCACTCCACTGGTTACCTGCTCAATTTAGGATTCATACTAAAGTTCTATGAACCTCCTAGTAGTACGGTAATAAAAACAGTCAAACAAGCAGAATGAACAGCTTCGGTCCCCCACGGTGTCTCGTGGGGTTTAGAATCAGAGCCTCTCCAGAGGAAATGGTTCCACTTGTCTGAGCTTTTGATAGCTACATTTTAAAATCTGTATTGCTGTTTTTGTACCTTCTTTAATTTCTTTTGCAAAAACAAACCTCCAAAAAACAAGAAACTCAGTTTTGTCATCTTTATAGCTCACATCTGCCCAGCTGTTGTCAAGCGTCAGCTCTCCTCTCGTCTGCGGTGTTTTCTCATAAACTTGAGCTCGCCGTTAAGTTTTCTAACAGACATTTTACTTTAACGTCTGTTGTCAGATAACAGCGATTTATAGATTTGTTTGCAGGCCATAAAAGCCATCTGTCTACCAGATAGCAGAATCTGTTTTATGACTGTTAAGCTATCCGACTGAATTAACATGAATTTAATGGTATAAACATCTGGACGGCTCAATCACAGTTCAACCGGCATTTAAAATCGTGATCCCAGGTCTTTGTGTTGGATCTGCTCTGGAGTCTGAAAAAATGAAACATCATCCAGAAAATTCAGTTTCAGTGACACGGGGATCAGTGTGGAGGGATTAGAGACACCAAAACACAGTGTGAAGGTTTGAAATTACTCAGACTTTCAGTAGAACAAATAACCAGCTGTGTCTGAGGACAGACCCATCATCGATTTCTTGTATTTTTTCTATAAGAGGTTAGACTTTGCTGGAAAATTGTTTAATATGCCATTGAGAAATAAATCTAAGTTCTTGGAGGTTCTCTTTATATTTTTTAAAATTGTTCAAATTTGGCCTAGGAATCATAATTTATGAAAACTTGTCATAACAGTAAATGATCAGCTAGAGGACGAATCTCTCAGGTTCTGTTTCAGGACTTTACTGGATTATTTCTGTTTTCTAAAGACGTGACTTTCATCTAGATTGATTTAATTTAAGCTTGCCGGCTGCTTCCGTCCTCTAGTACGGAGAACACACCGACTATCATTCTGATACAATGCAATGGATCCCCAAGATGGCACAAAGGATCATCAGTGCCCCGCTTCCTCCCTTACACTGTTCGGCTGATAAACTGAGCTGAAAAGATCCGTTCTGACTAAACACACCCTGGTCACGGTCATTTTGACACCCTTTTGTTGCTGTGTTTATGTTTAAACCTGCAGATTGTTGAAGGATATTTTGTTGGACAGATGTGTCTCTGACGTAGATCTAACACAACCAGTAAACACTCAAAGTACTTGAATCTGACTCCAAAAATCAACGAGTCAAAGATGTAGGTCCAGTGATGATTTTTTGAGAATTTCATAAAAATCCAATTAAGTGACTTATGAGATATTTTGCAGACAAACAGGCAGAAACATTATCAGCCGCCTTTGCCTCTCAGCAGTGGGCGATAATATTGGATGGCTTGACTTGCAAAGAACTAAAGGAAATGTTTGAGTTCATCAACTAAAAAATGGTCAAACCTGTGACCTGAACACTTTCTAAGGTTATTATTAGAGGTTAAAGTGCAGAACAGATTTATTACCATCTCTGAGGGAACAGGGAACAGGCTGCAGGCACCATGAAGACCAAACTTTAAAAAATAAGAAAAAAGAAAGATGAAAAGTTATAATAAAATACCACAAATGACATTTAAATATCTCTCTGACCCTGTGACCCTTTGTACTTACAACACGCCCACCAACATGACTTGGATTGGTCCGTGGAGAAACGTGATTCTCTGTGAAGACAGAAAAGCTTGAAGGCTAATGAACACATTACCAGGACAGCCATCAGGACAAAGATCTGACCTGCATGAATTTGTATTTTTCCACCCTCTGCATGATGATGGGGAGGATGACTGAGAGAAGAAAGATGAGGCATTAAAGGTAAAACTCAACAGGGTGCTAATATGACACTTTTTCTTTCCATACTCATTCCTGGTGCAGCCATGGTGATCCGTGAGATGACCACCTGAGTGATGCCTTTTACCGCTGCTTTCTGCAGAACAGAAAACGCCATATTTCAGGGTTAAATTAACAATTAGAGACAGGTCCCCCCGCTCTGCTCCGACAGGGTGGATCATTTCCCCCAAGGGGGGGACAAAACATGTAAATGTATAAACGTAATGTCAAATAAAAACACTTATGCAATTCCTGAGCTAATAAACAATTAGAATAACACCTGAAGACTTTTCAGCACACCTGGGGTTTTCCAGTTAAGTGACCTCATAATTATTAGGGAGTTCTTAGTGTCAACAGAAAAGCAAACCCCCCCCAAAAAAATTAACTGGTGATTAGAATAAAATATTCATAATTAGTTTAATAGGTGATTGGCCAATATGAAACTCAAAAATCTGATCACTAAGCAATAATTCACACCAGTAATAGCAGATTTTCCATTTGGAAGTTTTACTTCCTGTATCAACATTTTCAAGTTAACCAAAACTTGAAAAGAGAATTAAATTATGTTAATTTTAATACTTTGGGATAAATCTGAATTGTCCTAAAGTGGTATCAGCAGGTCAGAGCTGTACAAGAATCCATATCAGCCCCTCAAAACCAGAATTAGTGCAGCTCTACAAGATTGAAAATCTAATGTAACTGTAGAAGCCTAAAGAGTGCTGACCTTAGAGTGACCCAGTTTGTTCCCGTTTTCATCCGTGACAGCAATGCCATTCAGAATTTCCCTGAAAAAAAAGAAACATTTTGAAAAATATAAGTTTTTAACCTATGAATGTTATTAAGATGTCAACATTTTTATTTCTTTATAAAGACACAGAAACTCTTTTTGGGTTTCAGTTTAACAAACTAAACTCCAGCATGTTAACGGTGTCAAAGAGCATCTTCTGCAAAACAGGAAGCACCTCAAACATCCTCTGCTGTATGCAGAAATTAAGGTGAACGTTTATTTATTTTATAACAACATAAATGCATCTGCAGTGGCTTTGCTCCACACAAACACTAATGCAGCAATAGATCTTAAAATGACTCTTTAGTACATCTGAGCTTTCAGCTAAAGTCTTCCAGGCCTGTCACAATGACTTATAATGTGATTTGTTTCAAGACTATTTTCAGATCAGTAACCTCACAGGAAATGAGACTCCCCTGAGAAAGCCATCATGACTCCAGCCTACATCACAAATAGAAGTTATCTGCACAAATATTTTAGGTAGTTAACTCAGTAAGACTCACTGCTGCCTCATCATGGGAATGTTAACACAGTTAGCTGCTGCCACGGCTGCAAAAGGAACCCATCGAGCCACAAGAGGGGGAGCTCTCTGCAGGAGGGACAGGAGAAAAATCATCAGAAATGTCACTGGAAAGTCATCGTTTTGCAACTTAATCGTGATTTTTGTTTTTCCCAAATGAACTATGACACCCAGCTTCTCTAGTATCTCCACCCTTCCATAATCTTTCACTGCACTACTCTAGTTTCTAACAAGAAACAGGGTAAAAAGTCGAGTGGTTGTTTTAAATTACCTAGAGGAGTTTGGTGGCAAAATAAAGGTGAATGATCTTAAAAGTGTTTGTGCTGTATGGATCGCTGTGTGTTTGTACCTTTGTGTAAAGGTTGAGTCCCACTGCTGTTGCTAAAGCTGTGCTGGTTGCTGTAACATAAGCTACTCCAATCTGACTAAAAGACAACAGAGAACATCATATTAGGCGATGTTTATAAAAAGCTTCAACAACACATCATGCACATCTCTAAATTAGTTAGTAAAGCTCCACTAGCACTTGTTTACATGACTTAGGTGTGTTTTTGTGTAAAAGACATTAATAATTACTATCTCAGCTGTTGTAGACAGATTCCTGAACAGCCTCAGTTTAGAGATAAAGAGTTTGTCAGAACTGATGAGCTAACAGCTAATCCAAATGCAGCCAAGAACAAAGTGTGTTGTTGTCGCCCCCTGGAGGCACCGACGTGCTAAATTGTCTGCAGCTGGCAAAATTTACATTTATAAAAACCCAGAATACCATGAAAATATTTGTGCAACGAAAAAACTGATTTCAGTATGAATTATATTAAGAAATATTTAATATATTTGCATGAACCACTATAATCTATTACAATAACAGCAATACACTTTGCCACTATTCAGCCCATCAGCCCTGTTAGGCATATATGCTATTTCTCCTAATTAAAGCTGTTCATGAAGTAATTCAATTGAAAATTCCCTTTAAGATGCATATTTGTCTAAAGCTCTTTGAACATGCAACATGATGAGGCTGGTTTGAATCTGGGCCAGAAACGATTCTGATCATCATCACAGATAATTACAGATTTAAACCTGAAGAAGAATTTAGGATAAACACTTAAAATTCAAGAGGATTTTAGGCTAAATGTGCTCAGTACTCAAGCATAGCCCTAAATCTCATAATACACAGGTGTTTTAAACATTTATTTTACATGACTAGTCGTTTTAATGTGGATCAAAATCGTTCCCGTCACATATTACAACACACCACTGACCCTGCATGTTAACCTGTACAGGACTGATAAAACTGGTTCCAGTCAGAAGATAACATTTGTAAAAGCAGGTTACGTTTTTATATCTGACAGATTTTCATACAGGAAAAAAACACAACACACTTTTCTAGTTTTAACCTGTCCTTAAAATGCACTTTAGTTGTTCGTTTCAAACTGAAAATCAAACAGACAAAGATGAACTTTGTATTCAAACATCTGCAATAAGTGTACACAGGATAGGTCTTACTTTGGAGTGATTGGGGATGCAGCGTTTCTATTGGTGTAGTTCACCAGAGCGTTGAAGGACTGATTCACCCACTGCCAGAACACCACAGCAGGAACTGTCCTGAAATCAGATCGTTAGGAAACCTCTAAAACTTCCTCTATTAAATGTGGTAGAAATGCAGCTCGCTCTGCTTGTTGTTTCTCCTCGATACCTGTAGAACTGCAGCATGAAGCCCGTGATGGCCATGCCTCCTGGAACCTGGAACGACATGCGGCCGATGATGTTCATACGGTCTCCCGTGTCCGGATGGAAAGCAGAGTCATACAGCTTCTTAGCGTAGTAGAGCTGCTCCTCTGTGGTGCCTGGAGGGACTGATCCTGCCCTGCAAAGGGACATAAAGTGAAAAACACCAGGCCGGACACGTTCACGCAAAAAACATCACAACACCGTTTCCTTTTATATTTTAGGATGAAAGCTGACACAGTTTGTGATGAAACACGGTGAATCTGTTATTTACCTGCAGCTGTCGACTAAAGCTTTAGCCTCATCTAGCCGTGAGTCTGGTAGGAGCGCCGTTCGGGAGTCGGTGATGTTGAAGAAGTGTTTCAGTCGTCCCATGAACGTAGACTGGTCCCATCGCGGTGCGTCGATGTCAAACGAGCTTGAATCCATTGTGTTTATTAAAAAGAAAATAAAAAGTCACCGTGTTCACTCAGCTGGAGGTCAGTCAGAAGATCCAGGTGAAACCTGAAGGAACACCAAGAAATATCTTATTTAAATAAAGCTAATAGGAAGAGGAATATATTTTAATCCAACGTTAATCCAGACTGTCTTCTGCTTTTCTATGGTGTTTTCAATAAACTGACATATAATAAACACTCATAATAAACTGAACTAAATCTGACCAATCTGGCTCTATGTGAAAAGCAACTGACCTCTTTTTTAAAAATCAGGAAATAACTGTGATTAACTACATGTTTTAGAAAGCTGAGGTCAGTTCCACTAGCCGGATTACCGTCAGACCTGTAGAATTAAGAAATAACTTCAATAGATCCTGTCTGACAACATGAAGCAGGCTAAAAGAACTCAAAAAGCAACACAACCCTGTCCCTAATAGCTATGTAGAAAAATATTTTAAAGTCTCAATACATTATTGATTTAATAATATTATTACTGATGTATTAATATACAAGCAGTCTGTAAAGTTGCAGCTGTGGGCTCTCTTTTTTTTAAATGCTAAACAATTTTATTGTTATAATTTTGCTATTTTTAGTTTGGTCTTAACATGCAAATGAAAACATATTCACCTTTTACATCAAGTGTTGGAATGATATTTTTTGCATTTCTCTGAAACAAAAACCACCCAAAACTGCTGAAAACTGCTGTTTTCCAGCACACACCAACTTCTCTGAACAAACACAAACCCTGCTTCCTCCCTAAAATACAAGGCATGGCTAGTCTGTGGGTCTCCAGAAGCAGCTGATGGGTATCGGAGGGCCAAGCGGGGTGCAGCAGTGGCAGTTTCAGAGGCAAAATCTCGAGCGTGGGAGGAGTTCGGCGAGACCATGGAGAAAGACTATCGGTCGGCTCCAAAGAGGTTCTGGCAAACCATCCGGCGCCTCAGGGGAGGAAGGCGGCAACTCGCTCACACTGTTTACAGTGGGGACGGGGAGCTGCTGACATCAACTGGGGCTATAGTCGGGCGGTGGAAGGAATACTTTGAGGAGCTCCTCAATCCCACCGACACGCATTCCTATGAGGAACCAGAGCTGGGAGACCTGGGGATGGACTGTCCAATCTCTGGGGCAGAAGTCGCTGAGGTAGTCAAAAAACTACGCAGTGGCGGAGCCCCGGGGGTGGATGAGATCCGACCTGGGTATCTGAAAGCTATGGATGTTGTAGGACTGTCGTGGTTGACACGTCTCTGCAACATTGCGTGGTCATCGGGGGCAGTTCCTGTTGAGTGGCAAACCGGGGTGGTGGTTCCCATTTTTAAGAAGGGGGACCAGAGGGTGTGTTCCAACTATAGGGGGATCACACTCCTCAGCCTCCCTGGGAAGGTCTACTCCAGGGTCCTGGAGAGGAGGGTCCGGTCGATAGTTGAACCTCAGATAGAAGAGGAGCAATGTGGTTTTCGTCCAGGTCGTGGAACTGTGGACCAGCTCTTTACCCTCGCTAGGGTGATGGAGGGGTCATGGGAGTTTGCCCAACCAATCCACATGTGTTTTGTGGATTTGGAGAAGGCTTATGACCGTGTCCCCAGGGACACCCTGTGGGGGGCGCTCCAGGAGTATGGGGTTGATGGTCTTTTGTTAAGGGCCATTCAGTCCCTGTACCAGAGGAGTGTGAGTCTGGTCCGCATAGCCGGCAGTAAGTCAGACCTGTTCCCAGTGAGGGTTGGACTCCGCCAGGGCTGCCCTTTGTCACCGGTCCTGTTCATAACCTTTATGGACAGGATTTCTAGGCGCAGCCGTGGTGTGGAGGGTGTGGAGTTTGGTGACAGGAGAATCTCGTCTCTGCTTTTTGCAGATGATGTGGTCCTCCTAGCTTCATCAGGCTCTGACCTACAGCTCTTGCTGGGGAGGTTCACAGCCGAGTGCGAAGCGGCTGGGATGAGGATCAGCACCTCCAAGTCTGAGGCCATGGTTCTCGGTCGGAAAAGGGTGGCTTGCCAACTCCAGGTCGGGAGAGAGATCCTGCCTCAAGTGGAGGAGTTCAAGTATCTTGGGGTCTTGTTCACGAGTGAGGGAAGGAGGGAGCGGGAGATCGACAGGCGGATTGGGGCAGCGTCTGCAGTGATGTGGACGCTGAACCGGTCTGTTGTGGTGAAGAAGGAGCTGAGCCAGAAAGCAAGGCTCTCGATTTACCGGTCGATCTACCTCCCAATCCTCACCTATGGTCATGAGCTTTGGGTAATGACCGAAAGAACGAGATCGCGGATACAAGCGGCCGAAATGAGTTTTCTCCGCAGGGTGGCCGGGCTCAGCCTTAGGGATAGGGTGAGGAGCTCGGACATTCGGGAGAGACTCGGAGTAGAACCGCTGCTCCTCCATGTCGAAAGGAGCCAGTTGAGGTGGTTCGGGCATCTTGTTAGGATGCCCCCTGGACGCCTCCCCAGGGAGGTGTTTCAGGCATGTCCTGCCGGCAGGAGGCCCCCGGGTCGACCCAGGACACGCTGGAGAAAATATATCTCTGGTTTGGCCCTGGAGCGCCTTGGGATCCTGCCGGAGGAGCTGGTAGAAGTGGCTGGGGAGAAGACCGTCTGGAGCTCCCTAATTGGGATGCTGCCCCCGCGACCCGGACCCGGATAAGCGGAAGAAGACGAGACGAGACGAGACAATTTTGCTATTTTTAGTTTGGTCTTAACATGCAAATGAAAACATATTCACCTTTTACATCAAGTGTTGGAATGATATTTTTTGCATTTCTCTGAAACAAAAACCACCCAAAACTGCTGAAAACTGCTGTTTTCCAGCACACACCAACTTCTCTGAACAAACACAAACCCTGCTTCCTCCCTAAAATACTCTCATGGCCCAAACTTTCCACTAGAAATCATTGACCACCTCCTGCTAAATGATTCCACAGGTGGCCATTTTTGTTTGTTTTTCAGCTGCAGCGATGCGTTTCTTATTAAAAGAAGCCAAAAACTGCTGACTACAGCACAACAGACTCAAACTCCCCTCTGAACTCTGCATGTATTATTAGTCTTTGATTGTATTTAAGGAAAGTTTTAGGTGAAAAGTAAATGCAGGACATGAGGAAAGACAGAGGTATCGACAATCTCCGAAGGCTCACTCTAGTTGGAACTGGATTGTTTCTGTAGCTGTTTGCTTAAGTAGGTTAAACGCCTGCAGATGTTGGTGGGGAGCAGAACAACACAGGACAAAAGTCAACGTGGCTCTACAACCGACACATATAACACACACATATAAACATCTACTGTATATACAAAACAGGTAACTTATTTTGTTCAGGCGACAATAAAACCAACAAAAACAACAAGCGAGAAATAAACCTCTTTTTAAGAAACGTTATAAACTATAACAACACTTCATTAGATGTACAGATTATATTTTCTACAAAGAAGTGACACAATAAGTACCAAATGCCAATAGATTATTGGATAAATAGCACAATAAGGTGTTTATGTTGTATTTACTGCTGTAATAGGCAACATTTCTCAATTGTAACTGCACTAAGTGACTTATTTTAACAAAATGTTCTTCTGTGGGTCAGCCTGTTAATTGATTGTTAAACCAACAGTAAAATTATTAGTTAAGAGTAGGTTAAAGGGTAATGTGATGAATATTCACATTTTCAGAGTCTGCTGAAGGAAATGTTATTGTTGCATTCAAAGTAATTGTGTCGACTTTAGCTACACAAAAGCCAAATTAAAGTATATATATATATCATCATTCAAAGTTTTACTTGAATGTTGTTGTGCATTTCTATTTCTTTCCCCAATAATCTTACAGGTTTAAGGAATTTTGAATAACTAGACACTTAATTGATTTCCTCAGGGAAATTTGATTAGATTGTTTATGTAACCTTTATTTAACCAGGAAAACAACTTATTGAGATCATGATAAAAGATCTAGTTTTCTAGAGTGTACTGGGCTAAACAGAAACAGAACAAGATCGAAACAAGTCAGATTCAACAATCACATGACATTTAAGGAAATTGTCTGGTTGCTGAGCAAACATAAAATAACTGAAAAAAAAAATCAAGGCAGATATTTAAAAAAGCAAATCTAACAATGAGAAACAAGATCAATAAAACTAAACTAGTACAAATGGTGCTACAATGTGTAGGTGTTGAGTAATAAAAAACTAAGAATTCAAAAGAACACAAACCAAAAATGTATTTTGATAGTACAAATAAATAAGTTTATAAGAAAGTCAGATGTGTAATGAAGACTGTAATGTTTGAGATGCTGGTAAATAAAATAAAGTACCAGTTCCATCTGCAGTTATGTGCAGGCATTATTTTGTTGCCGAATGGAATAAATAATGAGAATAAAATTATGTGTATTTTCCGCAATAAATGACAGTAACTGTGGCTTTTTTCTCCCAGGGTTTGCTGAGGCTTGGCAAACTGGATCTGCAGGCCTGAGCAACTGAAGACATCTGGATAAGTTTACACTCAAAGATTTCACCGCCGTGCGTGAATCACTTGAGATCAATAACATGCAAACAGGATGAAAAACACTGAAAATGTGTTTGGATTGAAGTGTTTTGAGAAGTTTACCGACCTCAGAGATACAGAAAAGGAGTAAAAACATGTCAGGCGGAACTGAATGATGCAACTCAGAGCTCCAGTTACGAGCAGGGGCAGCGGAAACACGAATAGCGAAGCAACGAGTCGACCTGCTATGACTTAAAACTCCAAAACAGAAGATATACCTTTATGAAGCTCTCCAAAAGCCACAGGGAACAATCTGTCATGTAGTCAAATCTGCTCGTGAGCCATGGTAGTAAAGAAATGTGCACGTGGCACGCCGTCCTCCAATCAAAAACTGGGAAGACCCCCATGTGAAAAAACCGGCGAAAACCAAACCCGACGGACAGTTACGAATTTCACAGCTAACAAACAATTGTGCCAAATGATTACCTCTCTGGCGAGTCTATCCTCGTTTTCCTGAGTTGATAAAGCAAGTAAATCTGTAACATATGACAGTTGTGAGCTAGTTTAGTTAGTACAAATAAGAATTAGCATGTAGCTAACCAAACTAGTCCTCCGCGCTTCCGGCTAATGCTGCGTTCAAGTTCAGTCGTTTAAAACACTAAATTCAGATTACAGTACTGTCATATCATACCTCAGAAAAACTAGGTTTTAAAAAAAGCAAAACAACTCAGCTAAATTAATACGTAAACGAAAGTGGTGTTAAATAACTAAGCACTAAGATTGTTTATAAAATATTTATGTTATTTTAAAGTCACAATGCATAAGTAATCAAATATAAAAAAAAGTAATAAAATATCACTTGCTCTATAAAGCGTTAATAGATATATCAAAACATTTGGAGCAAAAATTATCAATACAAATCAATGTTATAGTCATAAATGGGAAAAGGAGTGGCACAAAATAGCACAGTTGTATTTTTTGATTAAATAATCATTATAAATCATTATTATAGTCATAAACTGAAAAAGAAGAAGCACAAAATACCAATTTAGATAAATGTACTTGTGGATAAATTGAGCTACTAGCCCACTAAACATGCGTGTCCAAAGCAGAATATAGCTTGAGATATTCAAAACATTTTATTTCTACAATAAATAATATAATTATGGATATCTGCAAAATACACGTAGTATGACCATTAAATGTTTTATTCTGCCTGTGTAACTTGAATGCAGCCTGAGCGAGGGTTTACGCCGGGTTGTACGTCTGACGTCACCATCAGCAGCAGCGTCTCCAGGAGAGAAGGCAACAAGATGGTGAGTTTAATTTATTGGAATAATTCGCTATTAGGTGTAAATATACATCACTTGTGCAAATATTTCATGTTACAAGCGTCTACTTTTGTTTAGATGTAATTTAACGAGTCTTTTTGCCCGTTGTTGACGAAATAAAACCCCGTTTAGCTGCTAAAGCTGCCTTGTTGCTACGTTGAGTTATCAGGGGAGATTAGCTCATTAGCTCATGTTTGTGAACCGTTATCTGGCTCTGCATGGAAACAAGTAGCTTCCGGGGCTCCGTGTAAACAAAGACGATGGGAGCAGCTGTTCGCAGGACGTATTGTCCTCTTGCTCCGCAACACCGTTTAAATAGAGTCGGTTCATCATTAGAGTCCAAAATGAAAAAAGGCACTTTGGTGGCCTGCCAGTGAGGCGTTCAGGTGAATGGGGAAAAGGAGATGTGTGCTCCTACAGCACTCATCTGTCTGCTAGGTCTGGGAGAACATAAACAATTACATTTCGTTGTTACTTAATTATGACTTAGATCTTATTAAAAAACATTTCATTACGTTTCTTAAGCACCAGGTTTGCAATAAAAGTCAGATCTGTATCATAATTTTGTTTTTGCCACACCCTAATTTGTTCTTTTAAAACCTAGTAATTTTCAGTAGATGCACAAACACTTTACTATGTTGAAAATGATTAATTGTATGTTGGACTTTGGAAGAGTATTACAAACTATTTGATAAACGTGGAACTGATCATTGCATTTTAAACACATTTTAATGAAATCCTGATGGTTATGTTAATCTAATGCTAACACTAAAGGTTAGAAGATCATGTTCATAATTAATATCCCTGATTATGTTTGTCACTAAAAAGAGTTCACACAGGCAGCCTGGCCCACTTGTGTTATTACTGATATTCAGCTGCAACACATATTGCTAAAAATCTTGACAGGAAAATGGCTGACATTATCTTTTACTGTTGGCATTTTAAATATAAACTTTCAGTTTATGAAGCTGCTTCAATTGAGCTCCAGAGTCAGTGACTTGTTAGGAAATAACAAATCTCTGGGCCACAAACCAGTCTTTTTCCAACTAAGTTGCATCTTGTTATTGTAGTTTTGTTTCACATTTTATTGTCAACGTATAATATTAAATAGAGCATCACTTTGTGGTGATGATGCATCATTTTTTTTTTAACGTTTTGTATTTCTTTGCTTGATTATTTTCTGTTTATTTCTCAAGAAATGTCTTGGTAAGATCTGAGTCTGTTAGATCTTTTTCCTGGATGTTTTTACGGCGTGTTGCAGGGATTGCTGTCCATCCTTCGCAAACTAAAAAGCACACCAGACCAGGAGGTTAGGATACTGCTGCTGGGTCTGGACAACGGAGGAAAGACCACCCTGCTGAAACAGCTGGCATCTGAGGACATCAGCCACATCACCCCCACACAGGTAACCAACGCGTTCACACATCACTTATCAGAACGCAGTAGCGCTTTGTAAATGAGGAGTGGCCTACGTAGCTTTTGTTTCAACGTATTTCTGCTGTAATTTCAGGGATTCAACATTAAGAGCGTACAGTCTCAGGGGTTTAAACTGAATGTTTGGGATATCGGAGGCCAGCGGAAGATTAGGCCGTACTGGAGGAACTACTTTGAAAACACTGATGTGCTGGTAAGAGGAGATTGTTTTTAGTAAAGTTGGGATTTAGTTTTGCTCATCAATCTGTTGGGAGCTGATAAAGAAAACCTTTTGTTTCAGATTTACGTCATTGACAGTGCTGACAGAAAGAGGTTTGAGGAAACGGGTCAGGTACGTACTTCCTGGATGAAAATGTCATTATTTTAAATACTTTTTTCATTCTGTTATACTTGAACAAACCCAAAAGGACATTTTTAGATGACTTACTGTCTGTTGTACAGTTTAAAGCCCCCTAAAACTCCAGTAGAAATCAGATTTATCAACATTAAACCTTCATTTTATTCATATTTGCTTTAAAAATACACTGAAGTTGATTTTAAAATTATTCTCAATTAAATTAAGACGTTCACATTTCCAATACAGACCGTATAAATGAGAACTTTATCATCATCATCATTTATTATTATAAATAACTGATAGAACGCCACTTCAAAATGACCAGAATATGCCTTTAAGTTGATTTTTAGAACTTGTAAATCAAGTATAACAGGAGTCAGCTCATCACAGGTTCTGGTTCTTATTAACTGAGAGAACTGGGGTTGCTTCTACGTCCCAGGCTGGATTTGTGCATCTGACACGTGTGTGTGTTTGCTGCAGGAGCTGGCTGAGCTGTTGGACGAGGAGAAGCTGAGTGGCGTTCCTGTGCTGATCTTTGCAAACAAACAGGACCTGCTGACGGCAGCTCCAGCCTCTGAGATCGCTGAGGGGCTGAATCTGCACACCATCCGGGACCGCATGTGGCAGATCCAGTCCTGCTCGGCCCTCACTGGTGAGGGGATTCAGGTAAGAAGATGACCTTTTTTTTTTTTGCATTTGTTTTGCAGCTTTATACTCGTCTCACGATGCCGTTTTCTCCTCATCAGGAGGGCATGAATTGGGTCTGTAAGAGCGTCAACTCAAAGAAAAAGTAGCTTCACCTCTACAACTCAGGAGGAGCAGCAACACACACTGACACACACTACACCTCCTGAGCCTTAGTACGATGGGATTTACCTGCGAATGTACACACACTACTAATCCAGCATGGACTTTTTAACTCCCCCTGCATCGCTGATGGATCTCAGCACATCTTCTGGCCTCCAGGAAGGAGAAGGGCATTTGCATTCAAAGAAAACCCATAAGAAAACCTTCATGTCACCATCACCGTCCCAGCTGCCTCTAACATTCCCACCGTCTTTCACAGGAACTCCAACATGTCCTTTAAAGCTTTTTCTTACTGTCCCGGTAACCGAACCCCATCCCAGTCTTTTATTTCATGTTTATGTGTTGATTTTTCTTTTTTTTAAAATCATTCCAGAAACAGCTGTAAGCGCTTTTCCTGCTATGGCTCTGTTTGAGGTGAGGTATATTTTTGTAACTGTTTTATTTATGGTGAATTAGAGTGCTTTCAAACATCAGTTTGTGTGGCGAGTGAGAGAATCCACCCAACTCTCCCCACTAAAGAACAATACTGTGTTAATATGTATAAAACCAATTATGATAAAAGTTTAAGAAACACTACATTTTTAACCAGGTGTACATAGCAAGGCCCTGTGTGCATAGGTTGTTATGATCATGTTATATTAGCCTCCTGCTGTAAGGTTTAGTCTGTAATGTTTGCATATCTAATTTGTGCTGGCAGATTTTTAACAGAGGTACTGTACTGTCTGGGTTAGCGAGGGGATCCACTGGTTCGTCTTTTGATATTCTTGAATGTAATCATGTCTAGTTTTAAAGATAATGTATGTGAATACGAACAGAATTAAAAGTGTTTGAGAAACCTGTTGAATTTATGTGCTTCTTTCAAGAAGATACACACGCTTTCATGGTTACACAATCACACACAATCAGGAATTCATGGTGGAGACACACACACACAGCTGTAGATTACAAAAGTTCAGACTGACAGCAAAATAATTCAAGAATAGTTTATAGCAAGTGTATAGGTGCTTTAATAACAGCACCGATAGGCAAAAAAGATGCAACAAAACAGAAAATGAGTCTAGAAAACATAAAAAGAAACAAAGTATGCACCAGGAAAAAATGCAAAAATTTTTAGAATATTAAACCAAAAACGGTGCAATATTTGTGTCTTTTAAATGACATAAAACAAAAAAAATTAAAAAACAGCTACTAAAGGAAAAAAGGCAACATGACGAAAACATTCAAATTAACCCATAAAAATAAGAAAATGCAATTTTATCTCCTAATTTGTGCCCTAAATGTCAGTTTTAGTATAATGTAGAGTATAATAAAAGATGAGCTTCATAAACTGAGCTAATGCTAATTCCCATGAAATGATAATAGTAGAACTTTTTTTGCAAAGCTGTTGAATGCTATATTATTGTTTTTGTTTTTTTCTAAATTGCATATGTTTTACATTTTGTTGCACTTGTGGTTTTGACCATTAAAATTCCCACTTTAAGGACTTTTAGTGAAATTTGGGACAAATGTGCGTCTAAAATGTGCAGATTTTACAACTTTATGTGTTTTCACACTCCTGACATGCTGTAAGTTAAACCAATAATGCAAAGGTCGCTGCACATTAGTGTGTATTTGTGTGTTTTACAATGATTTACATGAAGCAATTTAACAATTTTACTTGCTTCTCGTCTGTCAGAATGATTTGTTTTGCACTGGTTCATACTAGTTCATGCAAAAATCAGCTGCACAAAAATGTCCCGTCCTCCTGAGTGTGTGGTTTCAGGAAAAGGGCTGCCATCTGAAATCAGACGTGATTTGTTCAGACAGGCAGGAGCGTCAGGCAGGTGGTGCTGTGCTGTATTCAGCAGCCTGTGTGAGAGCGAGCCTCATGGCCCGGGGCGGAGCAGGACGAGCCGTACGACTCGATTCTTCATCCTCAGCTGCAGCAGTAACAAATATCTGGAAACAAACACGAGCCTCGTCCACCTGGAAAAGCTGCTGTTAAACTCCAGACCACCCGCGTGTTCTAGGGGCATGAGGGGTGAAACATCTGCTTGACAATCTCACAAGCCCTCCGCCCAGAGGTGGAATGTAACTAAAGTCCACTCGAGCACTGCATTTTGAAGCAGTTTTTACATTTATATTACTTTATAAAGGATTTTAAAAACATTTAAACCTACAGTTATGTTTGCTTAGATTTTTTTTAATAGGAACGTACAATTATCTGGAAAAACGTGGGCCATATTAGGTCTTACATGAGGTAAATAAACAGAAGTTTTGACACTTGTTGGTCTGAAGTATTTGAAACATTTATCATCTTATCACCAAACACTTTAGATGTTGATTTTAGCGAACAGCTCAGAGGACAACATTTAGTGGTGTTAGGTGTCTAACAGAGTGTTTCTGCTGTAGGAACAGTACGCCGTGTTTTACTTGGCGTAACGTCGTATGTGAATGAGCGCCTCGGAGGCTTGAAAACAGGCCTCTTCTTCTCGTCTCACAAAGGTGGCCATTGTTCAGCCTCCCTCTTCTCTCACAGAGACAGAATGTACGAGTGTTGTTCTTTTCATTTCTGGCTCGGACTCCGCTTTCACTTGAGCTTTGACAGAGCACGATGCAAAACGCGATGCGTTCATGTTCACAAAACAGCAGGAGGTTTAACCGTTAGCTGGGAACGCTTGGTTCTGGAAAGGAGGGAGGAGATGAAGTAGCTAGCTTAGCTTAGCTTAGCATTAAGACTGTATGCTAACATAGCCTTATTTACATCTAATTTTAAAAAAGACTGGACAGAAAATTAAGACAACATTTAATACTTGTCCAAAAAAATAGTTTTTTGTGAACACACTAGCTAAAACAGGTAAACAGAGATTATGCTAAGCTAGTTGTTGCTAGCAGTGAAATTCCATTCCAGATCATTTATGACAAAGAAATGTGATTTTTGAATGGGGTTTATGCACGGTCACTTCCTGGTTGCGATAGAGGCTGCCGCTCCCTTCCGGTTCAACGCTGTTCCCACACAAACTGGACAAAATTGATTTTTTTTACCCGTTTTCTTCAAGACCTGCCGCGCATCACGGTAAACGATGTCCACCGAATTTTTGAAAAACACACAGAGACGTCTGCGAGCAAGCGGGTGAAGGACTTTAAGCTGTATATAACCAGCTTTATTCATGAAATTGAAGGTAAGCTAACAGCGTTAGCTCATAGCTTCCATCATCAAAAAACAGTGAGACAGATCTATATAGCCGTGATCGTGGGCTCCAACTGCTTCCCAACTTTCAACTTTCTCTGGTCTAGCTGTACGTTATCAAACACCAAGTCTTCATTCACCAAAAGAATAGTTGTTCCAGTGAAATAACACACGAGCGGCGCCGCGCCTCCTCCATTAGCCTCCTCCACTCGGCTCTTTGACTACTGTGCTGCAAAGTGTGGACTGCAGACACGGTGTGGTTAGAAATGATCACGTTTTCTCTTCTTAAATTCACAATCCTTCCTTTTTGTAGTTATTTATTCAGTGGAAATGTGTGGAAACGGACTGATGAATTATATTCAGCTGATGCGGTACACAACGGAACACAGCAGTGTTCAGCTGTCGAGGCTTCCCGTCCGCTGATACTTATATGATGGCTTCATTTCTTAGTGCTATAATATATATATCATTCTGTACTATACTATACTATTACTCGTTTTGATTATAAACAATATCTTTAGCTGGAAATGCACTCTAACTCTGGAAATCTTCACGTTTCAAATGGAACCGGAAATGGTCCCGCGAGGTAATTTTAAACCGGAAGTTCTACTAAGTACTCTGTGCATAAAGCCTATTGTGTGGCGTTTGTTTAAGGAACTCAGGAAATGTTATCTTGGTTTCCATTTAAGAATGCATGTTCAAACAGTCTGGTAGATGGCTGCAGATAAACCGTGTTACATAATGCTGTAATGCTGATTTTCAGAAACATGAGAGTAAAAAAGTTTGGCTGATGTTCGAAAAACATTTGATTTATTGCTCATTTATGCAAGTGCTAAATTTCCCTTTGAGTGGTTACTTTAATTTGCTACCAACGATGTAGCTTCCACATCAACAAGGAAAAAAAATGTTTGGGGCATATATATATATATATAATTTTAGAACAAAAATGGATTTTATGTAAATGAATCAATATTCATTCATACAGTTATAAATAACTTTATTTGATCATCTCTGTATGTTTTAAGTTAGTAGTTTTTTTCTCCGTTTATGCTTCAATAAGATTTAGGGACCGAAATAAACTCTACAAAGTGGTTTAGTTAGAAAATCCCATTTTTCTGATAAGAAATCAGAGAATTTTTGATTTTTATGGTTTCAGGAAAGTATGCTTTACTTTTTCTGTAATATTATTCATTCTTGTGAACACTGATGGTTGAACTATACTTCTCAAACTGTGTATGAGCTGATTTAGTGTTCTTTTTATAAACTTTATCAGCTGTGTTAAGATGTTTTATTGAGCTTACTTATTTTTTGTGACAGATGTGTGACATCATACTATGCTTGCAAATCCTTTTAAGTCAAGATAAGTAGCTTCTAATAATAAATTTACTAATCATCAAGGCAATTATTTTAATTAAAGCCAAGCTAGCAAATAAAAGAATCTCAAATTGACTTATGTGGTTAGAAACTCAATGTCTACAAATGCTGACATTTCAATTTTTGTAATGTAGGTGTTATGAAAAGGCATTCTTTTTCTGATTTAATACAAAAGTTCAACACAATCCCTTTTATTTTACTACTCGTTAGTAACAAAGTAAAGTGAATTTAGTTAACTTGTGGACGTCTTGGTAAGTAATTTTACTTTTACAACCTCTTTTTTCAACAGTTTCATTCTTACAGTGTATTATGCTCTAAAATCAGGAAAATTCAGGTCAATTCTATTAATAATAAACAAGCATGTGTCCCAAAATGTTACTGATTTTATGCAGAATGTGAATAAAGTCAATTAAAACATGACAGTGAGACTAAACACTTTGCTTTAAACCCTTTTTTCCTCTTTTATGTGTCTGCTGAAACCTCTAAATGAGAGAACAAAGACTTCTGTGGTTGTTTCATAGCTGAGTAAAAACGTTTTCCCCTTACAGTGTGTCTCTGTGTGGGGGGAATTAAAAGAACAGTGTGTGTGTGTGACAGATACATATCAGAGATTACTGCCTTCTTCTCTGTCCTCGTGGATCAAGCAGCTGTTCAGCAGCTGTGTGCACAAGTGTGAGAAAAAGTGTGTCAGGGGATAAAAGAGGGAGTGTTTGCCAGTGTGTGTGTGAGTTAAAGACAGAGAGAGAGAGAGAGAGAGAGAGAGAGAGACAGAAAAGCAGCTCTGTAATTTATGCTGCACCTCCGACCCCTCGGCTCTTGCCTGCCTGCGTCTCAGCTGAGGTTTGCTGACGTGAGAAAAAAAAGGCAACGCATGAGAGTTCGGCTTCAGCTCGAGCGGGGAAAGAGGTGGGAGGAAGACGAAGGTGGAGCGAGATGCAGAATGACTGAGAGGTTTGGTTTTACGTGTTAACTAACCACTAACTGTTGTCAGAGGGAGGAAGGTGGCCTTCAGCGTCTCAAACTGACATGTAAATGATCTCACGGCATCGAAAACCATGAAAAATTCACAAGATGAAAGTTTATTCTTGACCTAGGAAGCAGGAAATGATCACTTTGAAAGTTTCAGTTCCATTTCACGTTCTCCCACGTCTGCAAAAAAGTCCATTTTTCAGTTTATCCTTCCTCAACGACTTTACACGAGACTTTTTCCAACAATTAACCTGCCTACTATAATATAATCGCACCAGGAGACCGGTTATATGAATTGTTTTGGAAATATCTTTGTAACAACAGCTTTCCCCATAAATCTGCACTTTTTTTCCCCGTTTTTTATTCCCACCCTGAGATGCACACGCTCCTCAAACAAGTGGATCATCCCTGCTGGGTGAATGGGATTGAGGCTCAAAGTGCTGGCTAGGGGAAAAGAAGTAATGCAACAGCTTAATCAGGCTGAAGGGAACACACACACATGCACACATGCACACACACACACACTCAACTCGAGTAGTAATCTCAAGACTTTCCACCCTGTTTGCTCTCTGCAGGCCTCCACCCCGAACACCCAGGAGCCCTGACTGGACACAGAGATATTTAAAGTTCGGACAAAATGGGTTTTCCTCCTTTTAAGGTCTCTCTATGGATTCAACGGAGAAAAGGAATAAAATGTTTTTGTGTGGACTATGAGTAAGTTTGAACCTAAAGTTTTACAAATGTGTATATTTAGCAAAAACTGTTAAAAACTCGGCAACCAGGTTAAAGTCTGGACCAAATTTTCCGCATTCTCCAAATATTCTCTGGTATTCAAGTGTGAAAAAGACTTATGTTACACATTTATCCATCAGTTCAATACCTACTGTATGTATGACTAAAGAGTGTTCACTTGAACATGCACGGTATGGTGACTGTTCCTCAAAACTTTGGCCACAAAGTGGGGAATTTCTAAAACCCATTGCACAAATTAAGCATTCTGAAATCACTCTGAGCAAATCTAGAAAACACAGAAGGCAGATTGTACACACCTAGCTGGAATAAATGAGCCACTGGTGGACTCACATTAAAAAAAACAAGGTGTAAACCTTCATTTTTATACCGTTTTGTTTTGAAACGAACATTCTGTTCCCTCTAGTGCAGATGAATTATAGATGAAAGGAAATTTCCCTTCAGGCATCTGAGGGAAGCCACTTTGTTTGATTTGCTGTCGAGTTCGACTGTGGTGAAAACGGGACCTAAACGTAGGAAATACATGTTGGGTAGCCAGTTTTATGAAATACGTCTCAAGAAAAAAAAAACACATTTACTCTTTGACGCACATAAAAGGATGCTTTGGTCATTTTGAAGTGTGGTACTTTGTATAAGTTATAAATAATTCCCATCTTATCGGGTGTAAATGGATTTAAGGAGTTAACTTTAGCATTAATTGTGCTAACAAGCTATCGTTTGTCAATTAGCACTAAAAATACAGCATCGCGTCTACTTGTAGTTGTTAATATAACTGCTTGCCTTTATCCGATGAGCAAAAAGCGTGAAACGAGCTGATTACGCCTTTTCTTACGGGATTTATTTACAGTAACAAAAATATAGAATGTCACCACTTTTACCCTGTAAATAAGACGGGGACAGTTAACAGCAGAGACCAGATTAAATTTGTTCGTTTATTTGGAACCCTTCTCCAAATCACGTTTCATCCTTTTCACAAAATATTTACAAAAAAAGATACTTTCCCCCCTCTTAACATTGGCTGTTGTAACAGCTCCTTTTTTAAGGATGACGAATTGTCGGCTAATGTCTCTCAGTCTGGTTCTTTAAGAAAAAGTTGATGAAAAAAGTTCCTCCCGCCAGTTGTTTCATTCATACACTCATTTTTAAACAGCTTCGTTTCACCACGCTCTATTGTTCTTCCTCTGAGTGCTTAAAAAAAAAAATCTTCCTTGCATGCTTTCAGCTGCAAACAGGAAGCCAAGAGCTTGTGTGCTTATTGAGAGGAAGTGACATCTTTGCCCTGCAGGAAGTACAATTACAGCATCATCAGATTGTCCAGATGCTGGATCGGTTTGGTCTGTCCAGTCTTGCTTTTTTCCTCCACTTTTGAGCAGTCTCAGGAGGCAAACATGATTCCTACGGATGTACCAAATAACACAAAGCCATAGCAATCGCTAAAAGGAAACAGTCTTTGAAAGATTTTCTGTCCTTTTGTGGCAGCAGGACGGGAGTTAGGAATAAGAGTGAAATTCTCAAAAACGCCAAGCGTCGGAGTCAAGTGGCCCTTAAGATGCAGCTCTATTGTCCCCCTGAGGGTCAGCATCTGTAGTCAAAGGACTAGGAAGGCGTCCACAAGTGCATTGTGGGTGTTTTCCATGGAAGAGCATTTTGTTTTCAAGCTGTACGATCCATCCCTGAACTCAGCAAAGAAAGGAAGAAATACCAAGATGCTAAAAATCAGGAGACAGAAGGCGCTGCAGTCCCCCTTTTAAAGGATCAAACAAAGTCAGCAATGTGAAGAAAATATGGATAACGTAAGGCGGTCGGCCTCAGTGGGACTGGACTGGAGAGGTGATTATATCAAGAGAAACACAAGCTACAACTGGAAAGCTCAACACTGCGTGGTTTTATCCCATTTTCCTTTGAAAAAGCATGAAAACATTTTCTAATAAGAGTTTATTTTCTATCAATTTGTGTTCTACGCTATAAATAAAAAGATGAATCTCATCCTCTCCTCTGCAGGCTACTCATTATTATTCTCTTCTTTTATGTGTAAAATGCTGAGCCGAGTTGTGCCAGAGTGAGCGCTCGGCTGCTTGTGTGTTTTATCTATAATACACTACATGAAACATTGACAGAAAATAACCAAAGATAAAAACACAAAGAGATCAACCCTGCCCCCGAATGTGTGTTTAAATATAAACATCATTTTAATGTGTGTATGGTTATTATTTTTTTTATTTTCCAGGTATAAGTCTGTAAAGGTGTGCTATTTTGGTGCCTGTCTCTAGATCAGTGTGTGTGTGTGTGTGTGTGTGTGTTGTGTTAACTGGTGACGTAATGCTTCGTAGAAGGTTGCCCATACAGCCCGTAGAAATCAGCATGTCTGTGTGTCTGTGAGGCGTCTATCCAGTCCCTCACCGCCAAACCCTGCATGGACGGACCTCCAGAGGCCAGGCCAGGAGGAGGGGGGTAGTCCTGGGGGCTGACCCAAGGAAATGAGCCCGAGCGTGGGTAGGGCGGATGGCTGCGGTGGCCTGAAACGGAGGGCACTCCAGAGCAGTAGCAGTTATCCACAGTACACATGAGGATCTTGCGGCCGCCGTACTGAGGGAGCACGGCCTGCTGGGAGGAGTGGGAGGAGCTGCTGCCGCCCGGGGGGAAGTGGGAGGAGCCAAACACGGAGCCAGAATGGTGATTGGTCAACGAGCCGCTTCCGCTTCCGGTGCTGCCAGCGTCGCTGATGTGAGGCGGGGCGCAGGGGCCGAGAGTCTGCTGATTGGTGGACTGTCCTTCCCCAGAGGTGGAGCCTGAGCCCAGGTAGGGCTGTTTGGCTAATGACGAGGAGGAAGACGAGGAAGATGAGGACGAGTCTTTAAAACCCGGAGCGGCTGTCTTTCCAGCGCTCCCGTTTCCCTCTGGGAAGGCCGTGGAATGTTTCCGTTTCTCTGCTCCTGAGCTGGAGCTCTGACCGCTGGGAAAAGCAGCGACGGACTGCAGGAAGGTGGACGGAGGAGTGAGGGGAACTGAGGGAGGAGACGAGTCGACAAATAAGAAATAAATAATATAGAAACACCTTCATGACATAACCTGGATTAAAGCGTTTACAGATCCTACCTTCCAGCGTTCGTTTCAAGCTCTTCTCTCTCTTTGAGATCTCAGAAAGAAAAAGTTTAGAGTTAAGATTCCCAACTTTGTAAGGAGGGAGACTGCTTCCTACACATGCCTGAGACCTGAAACAGAAAACACAACATTCAGAAGAAGCTGTCCCTTTGGAAACAATACCTGCAAGTAGTTTGAAACACATCTGTTCTCCCACCTGTCTGTGAGGATTTTCACAGGCTTGGTGTTCTTCATGAAGCTCAGCTCCTCTGCTTTGCTAAAAGCCGTGTTGATGGAGCTCAGCAGCTTCTGGGCTTCGTGGCGCTGCTCTCCGAGAGCCAAGACCTGGGTGGCGTTCTCCTGAAAGAAGCGAGCCTGAGCCCGATCCAGAGCCTCCAGCGTACGGCCGAGATCCTCCTCCAGGAGCTGATGCATGCGCTGGTACTGCAGGCGCACCTCCTCTTTCAGCTCACACACCCTGTCCTGTAGGGAAGCAAACACTTAAATATCAAGCTGCTCAAAGCTAACAATAAAAAAACGTTGCATTTTAAACAAACCTCCACTGAACACTTGTCCGTGTCAAGTTTGCAAAGCTGCTCCTCGATCTCCTGAACTCTCTCCTCCACGCGCTCCTGCTGCTTTAACAGGTTTTGCTGGGGGGGGGAAAAAAATCCGTCTTAGACCTTTGAGAAGTTGTAGCCTCAGTTAGCCACTAGCATTCACTCTCCATACCAGAGATATTAGAATTCCTGGAGCTGGCTAATTTAGTCTCCATCCAACACACAATCCCTGCGGGGGAGGAAGGAGGGGGATGCTGTCATAGCAACCACCAGCTATTTAGTGTTTGCATTAGCGAGTGAGGACCAAAGTTGGGGGAGCTGGAGGCAATGAGCAGAGATAGATAAATGGTCAGGAGAAAAAAAACCTCCAGCCTCCCCTCATGCACCTCTCCTCCTCCCACCGTCCTGCTAAAAACATGAGCGCACACAGAGAGGCTGCGCCGAGAGATGGCGTGTGTGTGTGTGTGTGTGTGATGGTGAACTAATGAGACACAAACCCTAGAAGTTAGTGTAAAAAATGAAAAGTTCTTGTTTGATGATTAACGGCAGAAAAACAGGCTCGTTGATAATCGAAGCAGATTTGTGACCAACTCAAACAATAGAAGAAGGGAAAAAAATCATGTAAAGCTACATTGTGAAACTTTTTGCAGCTGATGGACTTAAAACTTGAATTAATCTTTTTTATTATCCAATAACTCAAAAATATGTGAATTTAAAAAAAGGTTGTCCTCTCTTGATGTTTGACATTTGACACAACCTTAATACTTTTCCCACAATTTGAGATAAATTTATAATTTATTCAAGAATATTCACCTTTGATTAAATTTAAAGGCCAAAAGAAAGTCAAAACGTTTCAGAAGATGTGAAATAATATTATCTTCAGATTCATCTGTATCGTAACTGCAATACGTCACTAAACTGTTCACGTAATAAATTTTAAAATAAAAAAACAAGTTAATTAAACATCACTTTAGTACAAAAAACACAGCAATGTCATCATCTGTGGTCAGTTATAATGAAGTATCATATTTTGATGAAGAGGCAACAAACTGAGCCAATAGAGAGGAAAAGGTTTGAGACCTAGAACCAAATCCAGATCTCCAGGAAAATATATTTGAGGAAGTTTAAGGTAAAACATGTAAACACGGTTGAGTTTATACCTAGAAGGTGAACTAAATACATTTTTGCTTGTGTCGCAAAACTAATTTCTATTCTTTAAGCTAATAAATTAATAATTAGGCTTGTTATTTGCATATTTTTCTTTTATTCAGATTGATTTAAATGGCTTTAGAACATTAAACCTAAACAATGCAGAGCTTCAGAAATATGGCTAAAGGTGTTCTAGGTTCTTAGTATCCACTCCAAACAGGAGTTTTTATTTGTACCAATTTGTCAGAACTTTTCTGAGAAACTAAACTGTGAACTTCATGATGCAACTAAGACAATCACAGACATTATTGTGTAAAACACTTCAACAATAGTAAAAGACTGGGACACCACGAAACCAGTTTTTCCTTTGCTAGCTTTTTTAAGTTGCATTTTGTGTAAAAGTTATAAAAATTAGCCTTTGTAAACAGCTTTTTGAACAACCTCAGTTAAGAGAAATAGGGTTTAAGTCCTACAGGACTGATAAGCTAATGGCTAGTTTGACAGCAGTAAGAGATCTTCGGTGTAAACGTTTTTACTTCCAGAGTGATTATTTCTCAAGTTCTTTTCTTTAAAAATTGTATTCTGTTAATTCTAGTTATTTGATATAAGTTGGACTTGGACAATTCAGCATCGGCAGGTCAGAGCTGGACATGAATCTGGAATCTCTATCGGCCCTCAAAACCCGAATCAATGCATCTCTACTTAAAACAGGTCCTGTTTATCAAAGAGCTGCATGTGATGTAAACCTTTAAACTGCCACCAGTTTATCATTAAACTCAGCAGAAACATTAAGAAACTCCTCCGGGCCTGGACCCCTGGATGCACCACAAGTGATATTTATGTTTGTAAACAGGGTCCGAAATTAACACTCGCCACTTGCCAAATGCAACCAAATTGCTCCACTTGGCGAGTAAAATTTGAAGCGTCATCCGCCACATGGTGAGTACATTTTTGCACCAAGCTAGTTCTGTTTATCAGTCCTCTTCGATGGATTTCTGTGACGCTCCTCTCCTGCCTGCACGCGACGTACGCGAAACGCGAGAGTCGCACCCTGAGGCATTTCTGCCTACACTGTTCATCAAGGCAGCAGCAGTTAGCTTCGTGCTAAAGCTAGCAGCGATATGTGGCGGTTTAGAACTGGAGTCAGCCAGTCTTCAAAAAGAAAAGTAATGGAACTGGAAGAGAAACCACCAGGACCAGTGGCAAACAGGTGTTGTGCGAAAGTCTGTTCCCCCATGTCGAACCGCGAGCTTCACAGCACTTCTAAAAGATTTCTACAACACGTAGTCGTGTCAAAGTTGATACTTTATTTAGTTCCCAGTAAATAAATTAATACAAATTAAAAATTTACATTTTTTTCTCATTTTTTGTTTTGTTTTAAACACTGACAGAATCGCTGAGCATTTTATCCACTCCCTACACAGGTGAACATAGTATTTCAGGGGAGCAGATTTTAGCACAACACCGGAATCTGCTCAGATGAGCGGCTCCGTTTTCCTCCAGTACGCTAAAAGACCCGTAACAACTCATTGGTCCTAGGAAATAAGACGATGAAGGGACTCCACATGAGGTTAAGACTGTCAGAAGCAGGAGGGCAGATTTTATGGAGAGAAAACAAGGAGTCTGACTAGATTTCATTAAGAGAGTTCATTAAAAACATTTCTAAAAAATAAAATAAAAAATCAGAAATGAGTAAAAAGTAGTTTTTATTAATGATTATTTAATTAAGTTTCATTCCTTTCTGTTTGGATCTAACATAATATCATATTATAGAATAACGTGTTTTGGGTAGATCTAAATCATTTAGAATTTTGGCCGGTAAAAAATATGTTTGGCCGGTAGATTTTATCATCTCAAACTCATACTCATACTCAAAAATTTAATTTCGGACCCCGTTTGTAAATAAACACAGGATTTTATGTGAATTTGGTCTCAGGTCAGATTAGCCATTAGCTCATGAATCCTACAGGATGTAAACTCTATTTCTACAAACAGAGGCTGTTCAGGAGGGCTATCTACAGTATCTATGATAGGAATCATTTATAACTTTACACAGAAACACAAATATTTTTTAATTAAAAAAACTGAAATGTAATAAAGTTGTTCTCTTCAGGCTGAAGGTCTGTTCACACACCATCATCATCACCCTCACTATCGAGTCATTCCAGCTCACAGCATCTGATTTTATCATTAGTGATCAGCTGCTTTGGAGCCTGATAGGAATGAAAACCTGCTCACTCCTGGGCCTCAGCAGCACATGGTTGGGAATCACTGCCCTACATATCTCTGTCTCTCTCTCTAACTAACACACACACACACACACACACACACACACACACACACACACACACACACACACACACACACACACACACACACACACACACACACACAAAAACAAAAAAAACACACACACACACACACACACACTAACTAACACACACACACACACACACACACACACACACACACACACACACACACACACACACACACACACACACACACACACACACACACACACACACACACACACACACACACACACACACACACACACACACACACACACACACAAACACAAACAAACACAAAAACAAA